>JAQNBH010000002.1:4000737-4189853 GCA_028752905.1 Cladorhizidae sp. MBARI D1340-BT2 | reverse complement strand
TAGCACGTGTATAGACTAATAGTAGCTCATGCAGAGACTAATAGTAGCACATGCAGAGACTAATAGTAGCACATGCAGAGACTAATAGTAGCACATGCAGAGACTAATAGTAGCTCATGCAGAGACTAATAGTAGCACATGCAGAGACTAATAGTAGCACATGCAAGAGACTAATAGTAGCACATGCAGAGACTAATAGTAGCACATGCAGAGACTAATAGTAGCACATGCAGAGACTAATAGTAGCTCATGCAGAGACTAATAGTAGCACATGCAGAGACTAATAGTAGCTCATGCAGAGACTAATAGTAGCACATGCAGAGACTAATAGTAGCTCATGCAGAGACTAATAGTAGCACATGCAGAGACTAATAGTAGCACATGCAGAGACTAATAGTAGCTCATGCAGAGACTAATAGTAGCTCATGCAGAGACTAATAGTAGCACATGCAGAGACTAATAGTAGCACATGCAGAGACTAATAGTAGCACATGCAGAGACTAATAGTAGCACATGCAGAGACTAATAGTAGCGCTCATGCAGAGACTAATAGTAGCACATGCAGAGACTAATAGTAGCACATGCAGAGACTAATAGTAGCACATGCAGAGACTAATAGTAGCTCATGCAGAGACTAATAGTAGCACATGCAGAGACTAATAGTAGCACATGCAGAGACTAATAGTAGCACATGCAGAGACTAATAGTAGCTCATGCAGAGACTAATAGTAGCTCATGCAGAGACTAATAGTAGCACATGCAGAGACTAATAGTAGCACATGCAGAGACTAATAGTAGCACATGCAGAGACTAATAGTAGCACATGCAGAGACTAATAGTAGCACATGCATAGACTAATAGTAGCTCATGCAGAGACTAATAGTAGCTCATGCAGAGACTAATAGTAGCTCATGCAGAGACTAATAGTAGCTCATGCAGAGACTAATAGTAGCACATGCAGAGACTAATAGTAGCTCATGCAGAGACTAATAGTAGCACATGCAGAGACTAATAGTAGCTCATGCAGAGACTAATAGTAGCACATGCAGAGACTAATAGTAGCACATGCAGAGACTAATAGTAGCTCATGCAGAGACTAATAGTAGCACATGCAGAGACTAATAGTAGCACATGCAGAGACTAATAGTAGCTCATGCAGAGACTAATAGTAGCACATGCAGAGACTAATAGTAGCACATGCAGAGACTAATAGTAGCACATGCAGAGACTAATAGTAGCACATGCAGAGACTAATAGTAGCTCATGCAGAGACTAATAGTAGCTCATGCAGAGACTAATAGTAGCACATGCAGAGACTAATAGTAGCACATGCAGAGACTAATAGTAGCACATGCAGAGACTAATAGTAGCACATGCAGAGACTAATAGTAGCTCATGCAGAGACTAATAGTAGCTCATGCAGAGACTAATAGTAGCTCATGCAGAGACTAATAGTAGCACATGCAGAGACTAATAGTAGCACATGCAGAGACTAATAGTAGCACGTGCAGTAACTGATAGTAGCCCGTGCAAAGATAGCTCTCATGTAAAATTGGCTTCTTTGCTATTATTGCAATGCTAACAATTCCTTCCTTGCTTACATGCTAGTTTACTGGTTAGTTTACTAGTGCATTGTCATTGCTTTACTGGTTTGTTTGCTACCATAGTTGCACCAAGCTGAGGTACGACACCTTCAGAGAGGTGCACAAATGTAGCTATATACCTCCTCAGACAATCTGCCCGGTGATGTTTGCCATTAATCGCCGGAGCCACTTCCTCATCCTCATCCCTAAACATGGAGACTAGATTTGTCAGAAGTAGGTGTTGAATTGAAGGGCCTTGCTAGGGCTAGACTGGAGTTGTGAGGTGACCCTGTACCTGGTGTAGCTGAGAGGGGAGGGGGTTATTGTGACCTCATTTCCCCCACCCAATAATCTAATATCAGGGCATGTGAAATGCAATATGTAAATCTGGACTACTTCCTGTTTGGAATAATCTGTATGAAAATATTTCATGTCCTTATATTTTCGTAGAACTGTCTACGAATTATTTCTTGCTGTGTGCGACTGACTGTGAGACCATATGTAATTAATTGACTTCTGAAGAGAAACCTGCTGAAGAGGTACAGATGAGATTGCTAGGCCATTCTTAAAGAAACCTGCTGAAGAGCTACGGATGAGATTGCTAGGCCATTCTTGAAAGAGGCTATCATGTGTATCTCTGCAGCAGCTAGCAGTGAAGAAAAATGCCCCATCCATATATAGGACACACACCTAGGAAAGTTCCAAAGCCATGTACACTTCTCTGATCTCCAAATATCTTGGAGAAAGAGATATCCAGCACTTCATGGAGCTAGCTGTCATCTCTGCCCCAACAGGAGCTAGAGCCACCCCCTCATATATCTATCTACGTATCTATCTCATTAATTTTTCCAGTTTTTAATTTTTGTGTGTTAATAGGACGACAAAAGGTTATGAACAGCAAACAATTCCATATTTACGGTAACTTGCACAGGCAGCTAATATGCTGGTAGCTGCTGCTGCTGGATAAGCTTGCTCCCCTGTAGCTAGCCATGAAGAGAGCCCACTCCAGGCTCATGTTTGTGGGACTTGATGGATTGGAATGACTGACTGTGTATGAAACTGGTCGCGTCTGCTTCATGCTCGTGTCTGCTTCATGCTCGTGTCTGCTTCATGCTCGCGTCTGCTTCATGCTCGCGTCTGCTTCATGCTCGTGTCTGCTTCATGCTCGTGTCTGCTTCATGCTCGTGTCTGCCTCATGCTCGTGTCTGCTTCATGCTCGCGTCTGCTTCATGCTCGTGTCTGCTTCATGCTCGTGTCTGCTTCATGCTCGCGTCTGCTTCATGCTCGCGTCTGCTTCATGCTCGCGTCTGCTTCATGCTCGTGTCTGCTTCATGCTCGTGTCTGCTTCATGCTCGCGTCTGCTTCATGCTCGTGTCTGCTTCATGCTCGTGTCTGCTTCATGCTCGTGTCTGCTTCATGCTCGTGTCTGCTTCATGCTCGCGTCTGCTTCATGCTCGTGTCTGCTTCATGCTCGTGTCTGCTTCATGCTCGTGTCTGCTTCATGCTCGTGTCTGCTTCATGCTTGTGTCTGCTTCATGCTCGCGTCTGCTTCATGCTCGCGTCTGCTTCATGCTCGTGTCTGCTTCATGCTCGCGTCTGCTTCATGCTCGCGTCTGCTTCATGCTCGTGTCTGCTTCATGCTCGTGTCTGCTTCATGCTCGCGTCTGCTTCATGCTCGTGTCTGCTTCATGCTCGTGTCTGCTTCATGCTCGCGTCTGCTTCATGCTCGCGTCTGCTTCATGCTCGTGTCTGCTTCATGCTCGTGTCTGCTTCATGCTCGTGTCTGCTTCATGCTTGTGTCTGCTTCATGCTCGCGTCTGCTTCATGCTCGCGTCTGCTTCATGCTCGTGTCTGCTTCATGCTCGCGTCTGCTTCATGCTCGTGTCTGCTTCATGCTCGTGTCTGCTTCATGCTCGTGTCTGCTTCATGCTCGCGTCTGCTACATGCTCGTGTCTGCTTCATGCTCGTGTCTGCTTCATGCTCGCGTCTGCTTCATGCTCGCGTCTGCTTCATGCTCGTGTCTGCTTCATGCTCGTGTCTGCTTCATGCTCGTGTCTGCTTCATGCTCGTGTCTGCTTCATGCTCGTGCCTGCTTCATGCTCGTGTCTGCTTCATGCTCGTGTCTGCTTCATGCTCGCGTCAGCTTCATGCTCGCGTCTGCTTCATGCTCGCGTCTGCTTCATGCTCACGTCTGCTTCATGCTCGTGTCTGCTTCATGCTCGTGTCTGCTTCATGCTCGCGTCTGCTTCATGCTCGCGTCTGCTTCATGCTCGCGTCTGCTTCATGCTCGCGTCTGCTTCATGCTCACGTCTGCTTCATGCTCGTGTCTGCTTCATGCTCGTGTCTGCTTCATGCTCGTGTCTGCTTCATGCTCGCGCCTGCTTCATGCTCGTGTCTGCTTCATGCTCGTGTCTGCTTCATGCTCGCGTCTGCTTCATGCTCGTGTCTGCTTCATGCTCGCGTCTGCTTCATGCTCGCGTCTGCTTCATGCTCGCGTCTGCTTCATGCTCGCGTCTGCTTCATGCTCGCGTCTGCTTCATGCTCGCGTCTGCTTCATGCTCGCGCCTGCTTCATGCTCGTGTCTGCTTCATGCTCGTGTCTGCTTCATGCTCGTGTCTGCTTCATGCTCGTGTCTGCTTCATGCTCGCATCTGCTTCATGCTCGCGTCTGCTTCATGCTCGTGTCTGCTTCATGCTCGTGTCTGCTTCATGCTCGTGTCTGCTTCATGCTCGTGTCTGCTTCATGCTCACGTCTGCTTCATGCTCGTGTCTGCTTCATGCTCGTGTCTGCTTCATGCTCGTGCCTGCTTCATGCTCGTGTCTGCTTCATGCTCGTGTCTGCTTCATGCTCGCGTCTGCTTCATGCTCGTGTCTGCTCGTGTCTGCTTCATGCTCGTGTCTGCTTCATGCTCGTGTCTGCTTCATGCTCGTGTCTGCTTCATGCTCGTGTCTGCTTCATGCCCGAGTCTGCTTCTGCTCGTGTCTGCTTCATGCTCGCGTCTGCTTCATGCTCGCGTCTGCTTCATGCTCGTGTCTGCTTCATGCTCGTGTCTGCTTCATGCTCGTGTCTGCTTCATGCTCGCGTCTGCTTCATGCCCGTGTCTGCTTCATGCTCGTGTCTGCTTCATGCTCGCGTCTGCTTCATGCTCGCGTCTGCTTCATGCTCGCGTCTGCTTCATGCTCGTGTCTGCTTCATGCTCGTGTCTGCTTCATGCTCGCGTCTGCTTCATGCTCGTGTCTGCTTCATGCTCGTGTCTGCTTCATGCTCGTGCCTGCTTCATGCTCGTGTCTGCTTCATGCTCGTGTCTGCTTCATGCTCGCGTCTGCTTCATGCTCGTGTCTGCTTCATGCTCGTGTCTGCTTCATGCTCGTGCCTGCTTCATGCTCGTGTCTGCTTCATGCTCGTGTCTGCTTCATGCTCGCATCTGCTTCATGCTCGTGTCTGCTCGTGTCTGCTTCATGCTCGTGTCTGCTTCATGCTCGTGTCTGCTCGTGTCTGCTTCATGCTCGTGTCTGCTTCATGCTCGTGTCTGCTTCATGCTCGTGTCTGCTTCATGCTCGTGTCTGCTTCATGCTCGTGTCTGCTTCATGCTCGTGTCTGCTTCATGCTCGTGTCTGCTTCATGCTCGCGTCTGCTTCATGCTCGTGTCTGCTTCATGCTCGTGTCTGCTTCATGCTCGCGTCTGCTTCATGCTCGTGTCTGCTTCATGCTCGTGTCTGCTTCATTCTCGTGTCTGCTTCATGCTCGGGTCTGCTTCATGCTCATGTCTGCTTCATGCTCGCGTCTGCTTCATGCTCGTGTCTGCTTCATGCTCGTGTCTGCTTCATGCTCGCGTCTGCTTCATGCTCGTGTCTGCTTCATGCTCGTGTCTGCTTCATGCTCGCGTCTGCTTCATGCTCGTGTCTGCTTCATGCTCGTGTCTGCTTCATGCTCGCGTCTGCTTCATGCTTGCGTCTGCTTCATGCTCGCGTCTGCTTCATGCTCGCGTCTGCTTCATGCTCGTGTCTGCTTCATGCTCGCGTCTGCTTCATGCTCGCGTCTGCTTCATGCTCGTGTCTGCTTCATGCTCGCGTCTGCTTCATGCTCGTGTCTGCTTCATGCTCGCGGCTGCTTCATGCTCGCGTCTGCTTCATGCTCGCGTCTGCTTCATGCTCGTGCCTGCTTCATGCTCGCGCCTGCTTCATGCTCGCGTCTGCTTCATGCTCGCGTCTGCTTCATGCTCGTGTCTGCTTCATGCTCGTGTCTGCTTCATGCTCGCGTCTGCTTCATGCTCGCGTCTGCTTCATGCTCGTGCCTGCTTCATGCTCGTGTCTGCTTCATGTACTTGTGTCTAGGGCTAGGGGTGTAGCTAGGGCTAGTATGTGCATGTGTATAGGGCTAGAGGGTGTAGCTAGGGTTAATATGCATCCGTGTCCAAGGCTAGATGGTGTATAGGGCGCAGATGCATATGTGTGGGCTATAATGCACATGTGTCTAGGGCTAGAGAGTGTAGCTAAGGCTAGGATCCACATGTGTCTAGGGCTAGAACGCACATGTGTCTAGGGCTAGAGAATTTAGCTAGGGCTAATGTGCACATCTTAATGCACATGTGTCTAGGGCTAGAGAGTGTAGTTAAGGCTAGGATGCACATGTATCTAGGGCTAGAATGCACATGTGTCTAGGACTAGAGAGTGCAGCTAGGGCTAGGATGCACATGTGTTCAGGGCTGATATAACTAAGACTGCAAGTTAGAGCTAACATTATTAGGAAACCATTTTGTTAATCCATCTCTACATGGCTGGTCCTTGTTCCATCTTGACTTCTCTCTGTGTCCAAGACCTCCCTCCCACAACGAGACGGCCACAATATAGCTGGGATGCATCCAGAAATGCACCCTAAGCAATCCCAGAGGCTCTTCTCCATCCTAACTGGTGAGAAGAAGATGGTGGACAAGTGAGTGGCCTTGACCTTGGCCCTAGACTACACCAGTGAGGTAAGCATAGCCCTGGCCTTGGCCGTAGACTACACCAGTGAGGTAAGCATAGCCCTGGCCCTGGCCCTAGACTACACCAGTGAGATAAGCATAGCCCTGGTCCTGGCTCTAGACTACACCAGTGAGGTAAGCATAGCCCTGGCCCTAGCCCTAGACTACACCAGTGAGGTAAGCATAGTCCTGACCCCAGGGCCGTATTATCCATAAGGCTGACTAGGCTGAAGCCTAGGGGCCCACCAAGAGTAGGGGCCCACCAAAAACAGGGGGCCATGCGCAACCTTTTTTTCCGTACCAAAAAGTAAACGTGAGATTGGTGCGCGCCAGATACCTAGGATGTGTTTATCGGTGGGCAATATTTAGTTTCTCCTCGTGTCCGAAGAACTGGAGGCTTGATAGAGGAGTTCTAGGTGCTATTCCTCTCTAGGATTACTTACTGGTACTTCAGTACTCAAATCTCAAAAGGTTTTCAGCTGATAATAATTAAAAAAAGTAAAGCGAAGAACTCTTGTTACCAAGGTGAGGAACTAACTTTACTTCAGCTAACCTAGTTTCTTTTATGACTGTTAGATCAAGCTAAATAGTGTATAGTAAATAGTTTAGGTAGCGCATCTAAATAGTGTAGAATAGTAAATAATTTAGCTAGCGTAGCTAAATAGCTAGCTAACTAGCTAGCGCTTCATGAATCTAGCTAACGGACCCAAGTAGCTAACCAGCTAGCGCACCCATATAGCTAGCTGGCTAAAGTACCCAAGTAGCTAGCAAGCTAGCGCACCCATATTCCTAGTTAGCAGTTAATAGCTATCTAGCTTAGCTAAATAGCCTTTTCTTTCCTGAGAACACTGTGCTGGTTTTGTTATATAGTCCTTGCTCACATTCAGTTGTTCACTTATCAATATATTTTACATATAGGATTGCAGCAACATCTGTGATGAAACAACATCTGTCATGTAACATAACCATGAGACTAGGATGAAGGTATACTTAAATAGATTCAGTTTTATACGTCCTCTGTGAGTGGTAGGTCTGAAAGCTGACGGCTAGCCACGGTACATCTATACAGGGTGAGGTGTCTGGTGCCATCCTGCTGTTGAAGAAAGCACAGTCACACCTCTGACTTCCTCACACTTGGTAATGGTCTCCCTTGCCATTCAGCCTGTTGGGGTACTTCTCAGCCAGGTTTGGTCCACTTCGGCAACCTATGCTCAGCATGTGCATTGGTCCTGCCAATGGTAAACTTTAGCGTGGTGGGTCCAAAGAATAGCGGAAAACAATCTTCTGCATTTGGCAGGATGGAGGAACATTAGGTCCTGGTTGAAGGATGAAACAACCAGGATGAATGGGGTGCTCTGTGGAGCAATGTCGTCATCTAGAATTTGAAATGAAATAATAATGGTTTATATGTAAAGTTTGCTTGATATAAAAACATTTGTCTGTGTAGTAGCTAATAATATTAGTGTTATTATTCTTATTGCAGGAATATCATACCTTCCCCAGCAGTTGTCCAGATATATTGGCGAGCATCCACACGGCTGGTTCCACTTCATATGATCTTCCTCTCCTCTGCTATCCTCTTCCTGCAGCTCTTCCCTTCCTCTGCTGTCCTCTACCGGCAGCTCTTCCCCTATTACCACTACCTCCCATTGACATCTGCTGACTAAGACCTCTCACTGTATTTCTCCCCCTATTTCCACTTGCTCCAACATCCATACTTACACTCTCATTCTTGATCTCTTCAAAATTGCTACTCATATCTATTTCTCATCATCACTACAACTATTTGAGTCACAGTACAATCACCAATGCTATTATCATCTAGTAGAGTCTTGGTATCATAACCACAGGCCATTCACATATAGTAACAACCACGAACAGCGTAACTGAACAGGGTAACTAACCACAGTAAAATAAAATATCCGGAGAGGTAAAATTAAAATGGCTGTCACGATATCGTGACAATGGTCTAAAAGGGTGACAATACTACTGTCCCGAATACGTGACAATTTTTTTATTTTTTTAAAATTTTATTTACATACATAGTACAATGCAGTATAGAGTACAATGTCCTTTTAAGTAAGTAAGTAAGAACAATAAATAAAATAAAAAATTCTTCCCGGGATATAATAATACATCAAAGATTAAACATCTCCATCCACCTCTGTGTATCTATAATAAAATTATAGATACGCCTGCGCGTACGAAATCGTGACAATGTCTGCTAAGTGTTGCACTATTAAAAAAGAAATGTCCGCTAAGTGTTGCACTATATTAAAAAAAGAAATTGTGGTTCAATTTATGTGAAGCACAGTCAGCGGGTGGGCCCTTGCAGCTCCCCAATCTTAATTTTTCAGTTGGTCAAAAATGATGTAGACAATGGAATGTACCGAGTCCCAACGACAGTTGCTCTTGTGAAACTGACGCCAGACTCTCAGCCTGCGGCCGCGGTATGAACACGCGAAGATCGCGGGGGGGGGGGGGGGGGGGGGAGGGGCCCAATGAAGCCTAGGGGCCCTCCCTTGGGTTAATACGGCACTGCCTGGCCTGGCCCTAGACTACACCAGTGAGGTAAGCATAGGCCTGGCCCTAGCCCTAGACTACACCAGTGAGGTAAGCATAGCCCTGGCCCTAGACTACACCAGTAAGGTAAGCATAGCCCTGGCCCTAGCCCTAGACTACACCAGTGAGGTAAGCGTAGGCCTGGCCCTGGCCCTAGACTACACGAGTGAGGTAAGCATAGCCCTGGCCCTAGACTACACCAGTGAGGTAAGCATAGCCCTGGCCCTAGCCCTAGACTACACCAGTGAGGTAAGCATAGCCCTGGACCTGGCCCTGGCCCTAGACTACACCAGTGAGGTAAGCATAGGCCTAGCCCTAGACTACACCAGTGAGGTAAGCATTGCCCTGGCCCTGGCCCTAGACTACACCAGTGAGGTAAGCATAGGCCTGGCCCTAGCCCTAGACTACACCAGTGAGGTAAGCATAGGCCTGGCCCTGGCCCTAGACTACACCAGTGAGGTAAGCATATCCCTGGCCCTGGCCCTAGACTACACCAGTGAGGTAAGCATAGCCCTGGCCCTGGCCCTGGCCCTAGACTACACCAGTGAGGTAAGCATAGCCCTGGCCCTGGCCCTAGCCCTAGACTACACCAGTGAGGTATGGCCCTGGCCCTAGACTACACCAGTGAGGTAAGCATAGGCCTGGCTCTAGATAACTGTTATATTAACAAGAAAGGTTTTGTGTTGTTCTTATTGTCATTATTCCTACTATTATTGGCATACATGTACATAATATCTACTTAATTATTTATCTATTTATCTATACATTCATTGTTGATACTTAGACCCTGGACCTCACTGACCCCAAGGTCTTCCATGACCTCTCCAAACCCATGGGTGCTCAGACTGAGCCTGTGTTGAAGCCATTCGTCAAGAGGTTCAAGTACTTTGGGGATCAATGGGGGAGAATATCCCTGCATATTACTATGCCCCCTCCAGAGCACACAGGTTAGTGTACATGCTCTAGCAGTGCCCCCTCCAGAGCACACAGGTTAGTGTACATGCTCTAGCAATGCCCCCTCCAGAGCACACAGGTTAGTGTACATGCTCTAGCAGTGCCCCCTCCAGAGCACACAGGTTAGTGTACATGCTCTAGCAGTGTCCCCTCCATAGCACACAGGTTAGTGTACATGCTCTAGTAATGACCCCTCCAGAGCACACAGGTTAGTGTACATGCTCTAGCAATGCCCCCTCCAGAGCACACAGGTTAGTGTACATGCTCTAGCAATGCCCCCTCCAGAGCACACAGGTTAGTGTACATGCTCTAGCAATGCCCCCTCCAGAGCACACAGGTTAGTGTACATGCTCTAGCAATGCCCCCTCCAGAGCACACAGGTTAGTGTACATGCTCTAGCAATGCCCCCTCCAGAGCACACAGGTTAGTGTACATGCTCTAGCAGTGTCCCCTCCAGAGCACATAGGTTAGTGTACATGCTCTAGCAGTGCCCCCTCCAGAGCACACAGGTTAGTGTACATGCTCTAGCAATGTTCTCTCCAGAGCACACAGGTTAGTGTACATGCTCTAGCAATGCCCCCTCCAGAGCACACAGGTTAGTGTACATGCTCTAGCAGTGCCCCCTCCAGAGCACACAGGTTAGTGTACATGCTCTAGCAATGCCCCCTCCAGAGCACACAGGTTAGTGTACATGCTCTAGCAGTGCCCCCTCCAGAGCACACAGGTTAGTGTACATGCTCTAGCAATGCCCCCTCCAGAGCACACAGGTTAGTGTACATGCTCTAGCAGTGCCCCCTCCAGAGCACACAGGTTAGTGTACATGCTCTAGCAATGCCCCCTCCAGAGCACACAGGTTAGTGTACATGCTCTAGCAATGCCCCCGTCCAGAGCACACAGGTTAGTGTACATGCTCTAGCAATGTCCCCTCCAGAGCACACAGGTTAGTGTACATGCTCTAGCAATGTCCCCTCCAGAGCACACAGGTTAGTGTACATGCTCTAGATAGAAGTGCCCCCTCCAGAGCACACAGGTTAGTGTACATGCTCTAGCAATGTCCCCTCCAGAGTCCAGAGCACACAGGTTAGTGTACATGCTCTAGCAGTGCCCCCTCCAGAGCACACACATGCTCTAGTAATGCTCCCTCCAGAGCACACAGGTTAGTGTACATGCTCTAGCAGTGCCCCCTCCAGAGCACACAGGTTAGTGTACATGCTCTAGCAATGCCCCCTCCAGAGCACACAGGTTAGTGTACATGCTCTAGCAGTGTCCCCTCCAGAGCACACAGGTTAGTATACATGCTCTAGCAATGCCCCCTCCAGAGCACACAGGTTAGTGTACATGCACTAGCAATGCCCCCTCCAGAGCACACAGGTTAGTGTACATGCTCTAGCAGTGCCCCCTCCAGAGCACACAGGTTAGTGTACATGCTCTAGCAATGCCCCCTCCAGAGCACACAGGTTAGTGTACATGCTCTAGATAGCAATGCCCCCTCCAGAGCACACAGGTTAGTGTACATGCTCTAGCAATGTCCCCTCCAGAGCACACGGGTTAGTGTACATGCTCTAGCAATGCCCCCTCCAGAGCACACAGGTTAGTGTACATGCTCTAGCAGTGTCCCCTCCAGAGCACACAGGTTAGTGTACATGCTCTAGCAGTGTCCCCTCCATAGCACACAGGTTAGTGTACATGCTCTAGCAATGCCCCCTCCAGAGCACACAGGTTAGTGTACATGCTCTAGCAATGTCCCCTCCAGAGCAAACAGGTTAGTGTACATGCTCTAGCAGTGCCCCCTCCAGAGCACACAGGTTAGTGTACATGCTCTAGCAGTGTCCCCTCCAGAGCACACAGGTTAGTGTACATGCTCTAGCAGTGTCCCCTCCAGAGCACACAGGTTAGTGTACATGCTCTAGCAATGTCCCCTCCAGAGCACACAGGTTAGTGTACATGCTCTAGCAGTGCCCCCTCCATAGCGTACATGTTAGTGTACATGCTCTAGCAATGCCCCCTCCAGAGCACACAGGTTAGTGTACATGCTCTAGCAATGTCCCCTCCAGAGCACACAGGTTAGTGTACATGCTCTAGCAATGTCCCCTCCAGAGCACACAGGTTAGTGTACATGCTCTAGCAATGTCCCCTCCAGAGCACACAGGTTAGTGTGCATGCTCTAGCAGTGCCCCCTCCAGAGCACACAGGTTAGTGTACATGCTCTAGCAGTGTCCCCTCCAGAGCACACAGGTTAGTGTACATGCTCTAGCAGTGTCCCCTCCAGAGCACACAGGTTAGTGTACATGCTCTAGCAGTGTCCCCTCCAGAGCACACAGGTTAGTGTACATGCTCTAGCAGTGCCCCTTCCAGAGCACACAGGTTAGCGTACATGCTCTAGCAATTCCCCCTCCAGAGCACACTGGATATTGTACATGCTCTAGCAATGTCCCCTCCAGAGCACACAGGTTAGTGTACATGTTCTAGCAATGCCCCCTCCAGAGCATACAGGTTAGTGTACATGCTCTAGCAATGTCCCCTCCAGAGCACACAGGTTAGTGTACATGTTCTAGCAATGCCCCCTCCAGAGCATACATGGATACATGTTAGTGGGTCTAGCAATGCCCCCTCCAGAGCACACAGGATATTGTACATGCTCTAGCAATGCCCCCTCCAGAGCACACATGTTAGTGTACATGCTCTAGCAATGCCCCCTCCAGAGCACACAGGTTAGTGTACATGCTCTAGCAATGTCCCCTCCAGAGCACACAGGTTAGTGTACATGCTCTAGCAATGTCCCCTCCAGAGCACACAGGTTAGTGTACATGCTCTAGCAATGCCCCCTCCAGAGCACACAGGTTAGTGTACATGCTCTAGCAATGTCCCCTCCAGAGCACACAGGTTAGTGTACATGCTCTAGGAATGCCCCCTCCAGAGCACACAGGTTAGTGTACATGCTCTAGCAGTGTCCCCTCCATAGCACACAGGTTAGTATACATGCTCTAGGAATGCCCCCTCCAGGGCACACAGGTTAGTGTACATGCTCTAGCAATGTCCCCTCCAGAGCACACAGGTTAGTGTACATGCTCTAGGAATGCCCCCTCCAGAGCACACAGGTTAGTGTACATACTCTAGGAATGCCCCCTCCAGAGCACACAGGTTAGTGTGCATGCTCTAGCAATGTCCCCTCCAGAGCACACAGGTTAGTGTACATGCTCTAGCAGTGTCCCCTCCAGAGCACACAGGTTAGTGTACATGCTCTAGCAATGCTCCCTCCAGAGCACACAGGTTAGTGTACATGCTCTAGCAATGCCCCCTCCAGAGCACACAGGTTAGTGTACATGCTCTAGCAGTGTCCCCTCCAGAGCACACAGGTTAGTGTACATGCTCTAGCAATGTCCCTCCAGAGCACACAGGTTAGTGTACATGCTCTAGCAGTGCCCCCTCCAGAGCACACAGGTTAGTGTGCATGCTCTAGCAATGTCCCTCCAGAGCACACAGGTTAGTGTGCATGCTCTAGCAATGTCCCCTCCAGAGCACACAGGTTAGTGTACATGCTCTAGCAATGCCCCCTCCAGAGCACACAGGTTAGTGTACATGCTCTAGCAATGTCCCCTCCAGAGCAAACAGGTTAGTGTACATGCTCTAGCAGTGCCCCCTCCAGAGCACACAGGTTAGTGTACATGCTCTAGCAATGTCCCCTCCAGAGCACACAGGTTAGTATACATGCTCTAGCAATGCCCCCTCCAGAGTACACAGGTTAGTGTACATGCTCTAGCAATGCCCCCTCCATAGCGTACATGTTAGTGTACATGCTCTAGCAATGCCCCCTCCAGAGCACACAGGTTAGTGTACATGCTCTAGCAGTGTCCCCTCCAGAGCACACAGGTTAGTGTACATGCTCTAGCAATGGCCCCTCCAGAGCACACAGGATAGTGTACATGCTCTAGCAATGCCCCCTCCAGAGCACACAGGTTAGTGTATACATGCTCTAGCAATGTCCCCTCCAGAGCACACAGGTTAGTGTACATGCTCTAGCAATGCCCCCTCCATAGCGTACATGTTAGTGTACATGCTCTAGCAATGCCCCCTCCAGAGCACACAGGTTAGTGTACATGCTCTAGCAATGTCCCCTCCAGAGCACACAGGTTAGTGTACATGCTCTAGCAATGTCCCCTGCAGAGCACACAGGTTAGTGTACATGCTCTAGCAGTGCCCACTCCAGAGCACACAGGTTAGTGTACATGCTCTAGCAATGCCCCCTCTAGTGCACACAGGTTAGTGTACATGCTCTAGCAATTCTCCCGCCAGAGCACACAGGTTAGTGTACATGCTCTAGCAATGCTCCCTCCAGAGCACAGGTTAGTGTACATGCTCTAGCAATTCTCCCGCCAGAGCACACAGGTTAGTGTACATGCTCTAGCAATGCCCCCTCCAGAGCACACAGGTTAGTGTACATGCTCTAGCAGTGTCCCCTCCAGAGCACACAGGTTAGTATACATGCTCTAGATAGCGGTGTCCCCTCCAGAGCACACAGGTTAGTGTACATGCTCTAGCAATGCCCCCTCCAGAGCACACAGGTTAGTGTACATGCTCTAGCAGTGTCCCCTCCAGAGCACACAGGTTAGTGTACACATGCTCTAGCAATGCCCCCTCCAGAGCACACAGGTTAGTGTACATGCTCTAGATAGAAGTGCCCCCTCCAGAGCACACAGGTTAGTGTACATGCTCTAGCAATGTCCCCTCCAGAGCACACAGGTTAGTGTACATGCTCTAGCAATGTCCCCTCCAGAGCACACAAGTTAGTGTACATGCACTAGCAATGTCCCCTCCAGAGCACACAGGTTAGTGTACATGCTCTAGCAATGCCCCCTCCAGAGCACACAGGTTAGTGTACATGCTCTAGCAATGCCCCCTCCAGAGCACACAGGTTAGTGTACATGCTCTAGCAGTGCCCCCTCCAGAGCACACAGGTTAGTGTACATGCTCTAGCAATGTCCCCTCCAGAGCACACAGGTTAGTGTACATGCTCTAGCAGTGTCCCCTCCAGAGCACACAGGTTAGTGTACATGCTCTAGCAATGTCCCCTCCAGAGCACACAGGTTAGTGTACATGCTCTAGCAGTGCCCCCTCCAGAGCACACAGGTTAGTGTATACATGCTCTAGCAATGTCCCCTCCAGAGCACACAGGTTAGTGTACATGCTCTAGCAATGCCCCCTCCAGAGCACACAGGTTAGTGTACACATGCTCTAGCAGTGCCCCCTCCAGAGCACACAGGTTAGTGTACATGCTCTAGCAATGCCCCCTCCAGAGCACACAGGTTAGTGTACATGCTCTAGCAATGCCCCCTCCAGAGCACACAGGTTATTGTACATGCTATAGCAGTGCCCCCTCCAGAGCACACAGGTTAGTGTACATGCTCTAGCAATGACCCCTCCAGGGCACACAGGTTAGTGTACATGCTCTAGCAATGTCCCCTCCAGAGCACACAGGTTAGTATACATGCTCTAGTAATGCCCCCTCCAGAGCACACAGGTTAGTGTACATGCTCTAGCAATGTCCCCTCCAGATCACACAGGTTAGTGTACATGCTCTAGCAGTGTCCCCTCCAGAGCACACAGGTTAGTGTACATGCTCTAGCAATGTCCCCTCCAGAGCACACAGGTTAGTGTACATGCTCTAGCAGTGTCCCCTCCAGAGCACACAGGTTAGTGTACATGCTCTAGCAGTGCCCCCTCCAGAGCACACAGGTTAGTGTACATGCTCTAGCAATGTCCCCTCCAGAGCACACAGGTTAGTGTACATGCTCTAGCAGTGTCCCCTCCAGAGCACACAGGTTAGTGTACATGCTCTAGCAATGCCCCCTCCAGAGCACACAGGTTAGTGTACATGCTCTAGCAATGCCCCCTCCATAGCACACAGGTTAGTGTACATGCTCTAGCAATGCCCCCTCCATAGCACACAGGTTAGTGTACATGCTCTAGCAGTGTCCCCTCCAGAGCACACCTGTAGGTTAGTTTACATGCTCTAGCAATGCCCCCTCCAGAGCACACAGGTTAGTGTACACATGCTCTAGCAGTGCCCCCTCCAGAGCACACAGGTTAGTGTACATGCTCTAGCAATGCCCCCTCCAGAGCACACAGGTTAGTGTACATGCTCTAGCAATGCCCCCTCCAGAGCACACAGGTTAGTGTACATGCTCTAGCAATGTGCCCTCCAGAGCACACAGGTTAGTGTACATGCTCTAGCAATGTGCCCTCCAGAGCACACAGGTTAGTGTACATGCTCTAGCAATGCCCCCTCCAGAGCACACAGGTTAGTGTACATGCTCTAGCAATGTCCCCTCCAGAGCACACAGGTTAGTGTACATGCTCTAGCAGTGTCCCCTCCAGAGCACACAGGTTAGTGTACATGCTCTAGCAATGTCCCCTCCAGAGCACACAGGTTAGTGTACATGCTCTAGCAGTGCCCCCTCCAGAGCACACAGGTTAGTGTACATGCTCTAGCAGTGTCCCCTCCAGAGCACACAGGATAGTGTACATGCTCTAGCAATGCCCCCTCCAGAGCACACAGGTTAGTGTACATGCTCTAGCAATGTCCCCTCCAGAGCACACAGGTTAGTGTACATGCTCTAGCAATGTCCCCTCCAGAGCACACAGGTTAGTGTACATGCTCTAGCAGTGTCCCCTCCAGAGCACACAGGTTAGTGTACACATGCTCTAGCAATGCCCCCTCCAGAGCACACAGGTTAGTGTACATGCTCTAGCAGTACCCCCTCCAGAGCACACAGGTTAGTGTACATGCTCTAGCAATGCCCCCTCCAGAGCACACAGGTTAGTGTAAGTACTAGGTACAGCCTCCAGGGCATACTCTAGCATTGAAATCTCTTACATCTCTGTTTTCCTTTTAGAGTATGTGGGGTTAAATCATATGGGGAAATCAGGGGTTTTGAAACTATGTGGGAGGGAATCAGAGTGTGTTAAATTATATGGGGGGTCAGGGTTTTTGAAATTATAGGGGGGAAGTCAGGGTTCATGAAATTGTGAGGGGGGGGGGGGGGCGATGAAGCATGCACCCTTCTGGTAAAACATGGTAGCATTGAGAACAAGAGAAGAAAGACTCACTTGATATAGCATATTGTAATGACCTTAAAACAATTTTGAGAAAGTTTATTGTAAAAGAAGAGTTCTCTTTATTTTAGCGGCTGAATACTTAACCTCAAGGAGAATTTTCTCTGCTTAAATCATTATAGTACCAGCATCTCAACCAATAGACTTGAGCCAAAGGATATTGGTTGAAGTGCTGGTGGAATAGCTGAAACCTACTGTCTGAAGAGATTTAAATAGTAGATGAGCATCTCATTGGTCAGGTGGTTGTTTGTGTGTTGCTATTAACTTACTTTGAGATTTCAGGTTTGTATACCGTTCACAGTCTATCTTCTCAGGAGTCGGGAAATGTTTCGTCCTACAGGTCAGGACAGTTCCAAGGGAGTGTCAGATGACCTACACGTGCTTGCAAACACTTGACTTCATCCCAATACTTGTTGTCCACAGATGGTTCCAAACCTGATTTAAATACTAGCCCCCATAACAATACGTTCTTGTAAGATGAAGAGGAGAAGAGAGCAGCAGGGAGCAGGTTGGACGGTTTAATCGACAACGTTTCATTCGACAGCAATAAAATGGGCGGTGATTATCACGAGGAAGTGGTGAGTCACACAAACACCTGGAGTTGAAGAGACCAATATCCATTGGCTTCGAAAGAGATATGTGCATGGCATCTGAGGAGGATAAGGTTGGTCAAAGGACACCTGCAGTGAAGGGTAACAGTGCTCGGGGGACACCTGAGGTGGAGGATACGGGCAGTTATGGGACATCTGATGAGGAGGATGAGGATGGTCAAAGGACACCAGAGGTGGGTGATAAGGGTACTGCCAAGGTGCAAGGTAGAGGGCAACTTGAGGTGGATGGTGAGGTGAAGGTTGATGCACAAGGTACTGGTGCAGCAGTGGAGGAGCTGATGATGGTGAACTCAGCCTATGTCAAGGACCTCCTGGAGAAGAGGAAGGCATCCGAAGAGCTGAAGCAGAAAAGTAAGTTGACTCTTCCTTAGCTTTATTAGGCAATTCATGCAGCAATACGAGTTGGGAGGCATCATAATTATGCTTATTGTGTATACTAGCAGTGAGGGATCTGGTTCTGGGTGGAGTGTATCTCTTATCACTGACCAGATTGTGGGTCTAGTGTTAGTGAGGGATGCTCAGGAAGTCCATGTTTGGAAAACCTCTTCCTTTGCCTGCTGCAGAACTCAGGAGCTCACAGCATTTTAAAAAAAGTGCTAATAGGAAGATGCACAAAGACAGACTGTCATGGAGAACACCCACAGTGATGTCTGGTTCCCTGTCATTGTGTGTATGCTCCATAGTCTCTGGGGAACACCCACAGTGATGGCAGGTTCCCTATCATTGTGTGCATGCTCCATAGTCTCTGGGGAACACCCACAGTGATGGCAGGTTCCCTATCATTGTGTGCATGCTCCATAGTCTCTGGAGAACACCCACAGTGATGTCAGGTTCCCTGTCATTGTGTGTATGCTCCATAGTCTCTGGGGAACACCCACAGTGATGGCAGGTTCCCTATCATTGTGTGCATGCTCCATAGTCTCTGGGGAACACCCACAGTGATGTCAGGTTCCCTGTCATTGTGTGTATGCTCCATAGTCTCTGGGGAACACCCACAGTGATGGCAGGTTCCCTATCATTGTGTGCATGCTCCATAGTCTCTGGGGAACACCCACAGTGATGTCAGGTTCCCTATCGTTGTGTGCATCCATAGTCTCATGGGAACACCCACAGTGATGTCAGGTTCCCTATCGTTGTGTGCATCCATAGTCTCATGGGAACACCCATGGTGATGTCAGGTTCCCTCTCATTGTGTGCATCCATAGTCTCTGGGGAACACCCACAGTGATGTCAGGTTCCCTCTCATTGTGTGCCTTATCCATAGTCTCTGTGGTACACCACAGTGATGTCAGGTTCCCTCTCATTGTGTGCATCCATAGTCTCTGGCAGGTTCCCTCTCATTGTGTGCATGCTACATAGTCTCTGGGGAACACCCACAGTGATGTCAGGTTCCCTCTCATTGTGTGCATCCATAGTCTCTGGGGAACACCCACAGTGATGTCAGGTTCCCTCTCATTGTGTGTATGCTCCATAGTCTCTGGGGAACACCCACAGTGATGTCAGGATCCCTCTCATTGTGTGCACGCTCCATAGTCTCTGGGGAACACCCACAGTGATGTCAGGTTCCCTCTCATTGTGTGCATACTACATAGTCTCTGGGGAACACCGACAGTGATGTCAGGTTCCCTCTCATTGTGTGCACGCTCCATAGTCTCTGGGGAACACCCACAGTGATGTCAGGTTCCCTGTCATTGTGTGCATGCTCCATAGTCTCTGGGGAACACCCACAGTGATGTCAGGTTCCCTTTCATTGTGTGCATCCATAGTCTCTGGGGAACACCCACAGTGATGTCAGGTTCCCTATCATTGTGTGCATGCTCCATAGTCTCTGGGGAACACCCACAGTGATGTCAGGTTCCCTCTCATTGTGTGCACGCTCCTTAGTCTCTGGGGAACACCAACAGTGATGTCAGGTTCCCTCTCATTGTGTGCATCCATAGTCTCTGGGGAACACCCACAGTGATGTCAGGTTCCCTCTCATTGTGTACACGCTCCATAGTCTCTGGGGAACACCCACAGTGATGTCAGGTTCCCTGTCATTGTGTGCATGTTACATAGTCTCTGGGGAACACCCACAGTGATGTCAGGTTCCCTCTCATTGTGTGCATCCATAGTCTCTGGGGAACACCCACAGTGATGTCAGGTTCCCTCTCATTGTCTGCATGCTCCATAGTCTCTGGGGAACACCCACAGTGATGTCAGGTTCCCTCTCATTGTGTGCATGCTCCATAGTCTCTGGGGAACACCCACAGTGATGTCAGGTTCCCTCTCATTGTGTGCACGCTCCATAGTCTCTGGGGAACACCCACAGTGATGTCAGGTTCCCTCTCATTGTGTGCATCCATAGTCTCTGGGGAACACCCACAGTGATGTCAGGTTCCCTTTCATTGTGTGCATCCATAGTCTCTGGGGAACACCCATGGTGATGTCAGGTTCCCTCTCATTGTGTGCACGCTCCATAGTCTCTGGGGAACACCCACAGTGATGTCAGGTTCCCTCTCATTGTGTGCATCCATAGTCTCATGGGAACACCCATGGTGATGTCAGGTTCTCTCTCATAGTGTGCACGCTCCATAGTCTCTGGCGAACACCCACAGTGATGTCAGGTTCCCTCTCATTGTGTGCATCCATAGTCTCTGGGGAACACCCACAGTGATGTCAGGTTCCCTTTCATTGTGTGCATCCATAGTCTCTGGGGACACCCACAGTGATGTCAGGTTCCCTCTCATTGTGTGCATCCATAGTCTCTGGGGAACACCCACAGTGATGTCAGGTTCCCTCTCATTGTGTGCATGCTAGATGTACATAGTCTCTGGGGAACACCCACAGTGATGTCAGGTTCCCTGTCGTTGTGTGCATCCATAGTCTCTGGGGAACACCCACAGTGATGTCAGGTTCCCTCTCATTGTGTGCATCCATAGTCTCTGGGGAACACCCACAGTGATGTCAGGTTCCCTCTCATTGTGTGCATTCATACTCTCTGGGGAACACCCACAGTGATGTCAGGTTCCCTCTCATTGTGTGTATGCTCCATAGTCTCTGGGGAACACCCACAGTGATGTCAGGTTCCCTCTCATTGTGTGCATGCTCCATAGTCTCTGGGGAACACCCAGAGTGATGTCAGGTTCCCTTTCATTGTGTGCATCCATAGTCTCTGGGGAACACCCACAGTGATGTCAGGTTCCCTCTCATTGTGTGCACGCTCCATAGTCTCTGGGGAACACCCACAGTGATGTCAGGTTCCCTCTCATTGTCTCCACACTACATAGTCTCTGGGGAACACCCACAGTGATGTCAGGTTCCCTCTCATTGTGTGCATGCTACATAGTCTCTGGGGACCACCCACAGTGATGTCAGGTTCCCTCTCATTGTGTGCATGCTACATAGTCTCTGGGGAACACCCACAGTGATGTCAGGTTCCCTCTCATTGTCTGCATGCTCCATAGTCTCTGGGGAACACCCACAGTGATGTCAGGTTCCCTCTCATTGTGTACATGCTCCATAGTCTCTGGGGAACACCAACAGTGATGTCAGGTTCCCTCATTGTGTGCATCCATAGTCTCTGGGGAACACCCACAGTGATGTCAGGTTCCCTATCATTGTGTGCATCCGTAGTCTCTGGGGAACACCCACAGTGATGTCAGGTTCCCTATCATTGTGTACATGCTCCATAGTCTCTGGGGAACACCCACGGTGATGTCAGGTTCCCTATCATTGTGTGCATGCTCCATAGTCTCTGGGGAACACCCACAGTGATGTCAGGTTCCCTCTCATTGTGTGCACGCTCCATAGTCTCTGGGGAACACCCACAGTGATGTCAGGTTCCCTCTCATTGTGTGCACGCTCCATAGTCTCTGGGGAACACCCACAGTGATGTCAGGTTCCCTCTTATTGTGTGCATGCTACATAGTCTCTGGGGAACACCCACAGTGATGTCAGGTTCACTCTCATTGTGCGCACGCTCCATAGTCTCTGGGGAACACCCACAGTGATGTCAGGTTCCCTCTCATTGTCTGCATGCTCCATAGTCTCTGGGGAACACCCACAGTGATGTCAGGTTTTCTCTCATTGTGTACATGCTCCATAGTCTCTGGGGAACACCCACAGGGATGTCAGGTTCCCTCTCATTGTGTGCATCCATACTCTCTGGGGAACACCCACAGTGATGTCAGGTTCCCTCTCATTGTGTGCATACTACATAGTCTCTGGGGAACACCGACAGTGATGTCAGGTTCCCTCTCATTGTGTGCACGCTCCATAGTCTCTGGGGAACACCCACAGTGATGTCAGGTTCCCTGTCATTGTGTGCATGCTCCATAGTCTCTGGGGAACACCCACAGTGATGTCAGGTTCCCTTTCATTGTGTGCATCCATAGTCTCTGGGGAACACCCACAGTGATGTCAGGTTCCCTATCATTGTGTGCATGCTCCATAGTCTCTGGGGAACACCCACAGTGATGTCAGGTTCCCTCTCATTGTGTGCACGCTCCTTAGTCTCTGGGGAACACCAACAGTGATGTCAGGTTCCCTCTCATTGTGTGCATCCATAGTCTCTGGGGAACACCCACAGTGATGTCAGGTTCCCTCTCATTGTGTACACGCTCCATAGTCTCTGGGGAACACCCACAGTGATGTCAGGTTCCCTCTCATTGTCTGCATGCTCCATAGTCTCTGGGGAACACCCACAGTGATGTCAGGTTCCCTCTCATTGTGTGCATGCTCCATAGTCTCTGGGGAACACCCACAGTGATGTCAGGTTCCCTTTCATTGTGTGCATCCATAGTCTCTGGGGAACACCCATGGTGATGTCAGGTTCCCTCTCATTGTGTGCACGCTCCATAGTCTCTGGGGAACACCCACAGTGATGTCAGGTTCCCTCTCATTGTGTGCATCCATAGTCTCATGGGAACACCCACAGTGATGTCAGGTTCCCTTTCATTGTGTGCATCCATAGTCTCTGGGGACACCCACAGTGATGTCAGGTTCCCTCTCATTGTGTGCATCCATAGTCTCTGGGGAACACCCACAGTGATGTCAGGTTCCCTTTCATTGTGTGCATCCATAGTCTCTGGGGACACCCACAGTGATGTCAGGTTCCCTCTCATTGTGTGCATCCATAGTCTCTGGGGAACACCCACAGTGATGTCAGGTTCCCTCTCATTGTGTGCATGCTAGATGTACATAGTCTCTGGGGAACACCCACAGTGATGTCAGGTTCCCTGTCGTTGTGTGCATCCATAGTCTCTGGGGAACACCCACAGTGATGTCAGGTTCCCTCTCATTGTGTGCATGCTCCATAGTCTCTGGGGAACACCCACAGGGATGTCAGGTTCCCTCTCATTGTGTGCATCCATAGTCTCTGGGGAACACCCACACTGGCGTCAGGTTCCCTCTCATTGTGTGCATGCTCCATAGTCTCTGGGGAACACCCACAGTGATGTCAGGTTCCCTCTCATTGTGTGCACGTTCCATAGTCTCGACGATCATTCTGTTTAGAGCAATGAGAATTGGTAGACATCATCGCTTGTGTGAGGTATGGCCTCGGCCTCTGTTCATGGAGACAACCAAAGCTGCAGGAAGGAAACTGCATGCTTGACTTGGAAGAGAACAGTGGCTGGGAAGCGTCCGTAGACCTCAATCGTGCATCCGTGCAGCAGAAAACTTGGCATATGTCACTAATAAAATGGATGGCCGCCATTGTTGTTTAGAGCATCTCTTCGAGGGATAATTCTGCGGCTTATTGGGTAATGCAGCATGGCCTAAGTCCAGCCCAGTCTGTGCCAATATCCTCTTCCTAGCTTCAAAACTGTTGGGTTGATCCCTGGAGAAATACAGCACAGCTGTCAGCCTTATATATATATATATATATGTACTGTACCTTGAACTCTGGTTGTTAACCTCTTGTTGTTTGGCACACATAAAGTTGTTAAACGTCCATTTTCTTGTCAAGATCTTTGTTATTTATTTCGCTGTGACGCTGAGAAATACATGTAAGTACTGATTATGCACTTGTACATTAGCTGCACTGCCTGGCAATGAATTTCAACAACACATTGAGGCAAGAATTTTACCAATATTATCACGTCTATTATTAGCTTCAATTGTCTGTAATTTTCAGAGCTTCTTGGTGCTCTTTTGCGGGGGAATGCTGACCCTTTA
This sequence comes from Cladorhizidae sp. MBARI D1340-BT2, assembly GCA_028752905.1. Taxonomy (NCBI): domain Eukaryota; kingdom Metazoa; phylum Porifera; class Demospongiae; order Poecilosclerida; family Cladorhizidae; species Cladorhizidae sp. MBARI D1340-BT2. The sequence continues at coordinate 4,165,908 of JAQNBH010000002.1, read as the reverse complement.
CCCAGTCTTCTAGTAGCGCGGATAACTCCTCCATGGCCTATGAAGTTCCGAAACCCTTTCTGACGTACCCAATGATTGTACTTCTTACTGTGTGAAGATGCCAATAGCGAGCCTGTCACAAGAATTGTTCTCACCTTTGGCTAAAAGAAGCTTTTTCCCTTTAAGGATGTCCAAATAATTCGGTAGTGAACAAGCTTCCGAGGAGTCGAGTCAAACTCAAAAGTCTACCTGAAAGACTGTCACTAGCTCTTCTTAGTTCACCTCTACAGACCTTCTACTTTGTAACTGGCCTCAAGAGATTGAATCTTTCTTATAGTCTGGTTTGAGATTTTAACGCCTTCTTCAACTAGCTCCGAGATTAGGTACTCGATCCTCCGTCTTAATTTTAAAAATATGGAAAAGTAATTTTTCTGTTATTTAGCAATAGTGTTTAGTAAGTGCCTTTCTCAGCATCCATTTTCTTGCAGGTTGGGAGTAGCTAAACAACCAGTTTATAGTAGGTACATGTATGTATGATATAAATTTTAAACTTTCTCAGAGGTTCTTTGTGGTGCAATTGACGAGCATGGTGACCCCCTTTCCCCAACCCTTCTCCCAACTCCCCACCCCCTTCCTGTTTGATACACTGTTAGTGGGTACAATACTGGTAGCAGGAAATCTTGGTGCAGTAAATTCTGTGAGGGGAAATAAACCTTGTCTCCAGCTAACACTCCACTAGGTCAGTTCAATGGCATGATCCTAGCATTACATCATCAGCAGCATTATCACATGCTCTAGCCCCCTCCCCTCCTAAACCTAGCTTGCTAGCCACAAGCCTAAGCACTGCCTTAGCCCTAACCTTAGCCTCCCCCTCCCATCTGAAGGACCAATTCTGAACTGATCAATATGGTGTATTGATGTCATCGTGATGATGTAATCTAGTATGGTGGCAGTAAGTATAGATAGTGCTCGTGCAAGCAGTGAAGACCAAGCTGGCATGTGTGCTGACATGGTCATGCTACGACATGGCGGTGATCAACGGCATGTGCGCTAACTTTGTGGGAGGGTCTTTGCGTGATGTTTGGGTGTTACTCTTACGTAATTGTTATAGCCATTTCCTCTGTCCATCTCTCCACTCCTTTCCAACTTGACTCCTTCCACCTCCTCCATCATCGGGTCTTTGTCCTTCACCTCCTTCCATCTTACTTATATTTCTTGACTCTTTCTTCCTATCTTTTTCTCTCATTCTATCTCTATCTTGATCGCACTTCCTCCTCTCTTCACTCATCTCCTTTCACTTGCATCAATCTTATCTCCCTCTTTAGTTTCCCCATCTCGTCTCTCTCTCTTGTGTCCCTCTTTCCCTCTCTCCTCTCTTCCCTCCCCTTCTCCTCCCATTCCCTCCTCCCCTCCCCCTCCGTCCCTCCCTCCCTACACTCTTCCTTCTCCCTTCTCTCCTCCTTGTCCTCTCCTCCCTTTCCCTCCTCTCCTGCTCCTTCCTACCCTCCCACCTCTCTGTCACAGAGCTGGTAAGTGGGTAAGGAGATGGAAGTTGGTGCACACTCGTACTATGCATGCGTCCATACATCGCAAAGACAACGATAGGCCAGTGGCTGTCACCTGTCTCTCTGTGTCCAAGTAAGCAAGATGCCATTATACAAATAATATTGCACCTGGTATGATTTATACATCAAATAACATTGTACTTTGTGTGTGATTTATGCATGTATATATACAAATAATATTGCACCTGTGTGTGATTTATGCATGTATATATACAAATAATATTGCAACTGTGTGTGATTAATACATGTATATTATTTGTAATAATATTGCACCTGTGTGTGATTTATACATGTATATATACAAATAATATTGCACCTGTGTGTATGATTTATACATGTATGTATATATATATAAATAATATTGCACCTGTGTATGATTATTACATGTATACAGTACATACAAATAATATTGCACCTGTGTATGATTTATACATGTATACAGTACATACAAATAATATTGCACCTGTGTGTATGATTTATACATGTACCGTAAAGTACACAGCAAGCGCCCACGGGCGCGTTACCTTTCAACCCCCAAATCATAGATGTGGGCGCTTCCTACATGTAGTGGGCACTTGCCTCGTGATATTGGTGAAACAATTCTTAATAACGCACATCGGGCTGTTTTGGGGGGGGGGGGGGGGGGGGAAGTCAAAGAGTTCAAGCAAAAATATCTATCTCTAGTCTAGGGCAAAATGTTATTTTGTTCTGGAAAGTAACATTTAGCTAGTGCTATTCCTCAGGTTCACTGAAAGACGCCAAGTCGTTCACATCTCCATCTAAATCAGCGAACGGATCTTCATCGCTATCTCTCTTCTCTCTGATTCGCTCAGCGTCGGAATGCAATCTCTAATTAGACTATCCTTAGAGCCAAGACCTCTGCATCCAACTGATGGCTACAAATTGGTGCCCCACTGCTGAGTTTCCTCTTCTTCTTTCCCTTCCCAATGTTGATATCAAGCAGCTTGTCATAGTTCTGATTCCATTTTCTAACTCTCTTTCGGTCTACTCCATCTTTTTTCGCTGTGTGGGTCACGTTTTGTATGCCTGTTGTCCTGTACAATTCCACAACTTCAGTCTTGAAAGAAACAGTGAAGCTTCTTATTTTTTGTCCTGCATGACTTTATGCAACTTTGTGCCATTTTCAATTACAGGTAACAGTTCTGCCAAGGTGGCATTATCAAAAATTAAAAATAAGATTTTTTCTATACAAAAATTATATTGCAACTGTGTATAATTTATACATGTATATATACAAATAATATTGTACTCTGTGTGTGATTTATACATGCACAGTATATTGCTCCATGCTTTCCAGGGATCACAAGAAACTTTTCGTGGGAGACTCAAGAGGCAGAATTTACACCTGGACTGTCTCAAATAACTTAGGTGAGGACTGCTTGATATATACACAGATGCATGCACCAGCAATTTATGGTGTGTGTGTGTGAGAGAGAAAGGAACTAGAATAATGATGAAGGTCACCCACACACATGTGTGCTCTAACAGGAACTGTGCTACTAGTACTAATAACTTTAGTCCCATCTGCCTATTGGAAAGGTACTTGCTTAGCTCATGTATTAAAAACAGCACTCATCACAACTGTCATGTACAAGGGACTCTTTCTGGCCACATGACTATTACTGGACGTTTCTCTTGCAGAGGAAGGCTACACGGACCCCCCTGCCTACTGGGAAACATTTGCATTCCCTTCGCCTTGCAGAAAAGCAGCACTTGATTTGTTCGCTATATGCTTTAAACTGTCACACGTTGTAGTATGGACAATACACACACACACACACACATGCACACACACACAGACACACTAGGGAATAGGAAGAACTCCTCGAATATAAGTGAAGAGTGTTTTTCCTTGTGTTGACCATTTCCTTGTACTCGTTGCATACGCTCACATCACCACACTTGCATGATGAGGTATGATTTGTGGGTCAGTGGAGAAGCTTGGTCAATGTGTTCACAGATGTGATGCAGCACTGGGTGTTGGACAGCACTGCCAAACATTGTCACAGCTGTGAAGTGGAATTCACCTTTACGGAGAGGAAACATCATCAGGGACTGACTGTGGACAGATCTTTTGTGCCAGGTATGCACGTCTCTCTCTCTCTTCTTCCCCAGCTGTTGCTCATCTGTTCCCTTCCTTCTCCCCCGTTCTCAGAATGATTTTAAATAGTCTCACCTCCTTTACTGACAGCAGTCAATGATCGAGGCTTGCAAAACACCACTAGCTTGCCCAAAGGCTGCTACTAATAGGTCATTCTCAGGAGGCATCGGTCCAAATCCAGTGACTAAAACTATGAAATATTCCTATACGTAAGCAAGTGGTTGCTTCTACTAAATTTTCTGACTGGATCACTCAAGCCTAGCACACGTCAGGCTTAATTTAGCAACCATCTTCTTGCAATCCTGGACTTGGGTGCCTAGCAAAGACTAGAGCCTCAGCCCCCCCACAGAACAAGCTGCTGCAGTGGTACAAGCTGCTGCAGTGGTCCAGGTGTGCTCCCACACAGTACAAGCTGCTGCAGTGGTCCAGGTGTGCTGCCACACAGTACAAGCTGCTGCAGTGGTCCAGGTGTGCTGCCACACAGTACAAGCTGCTGCAGTGGTCCAGGTGTGCTGCCACACAGAACAAGCTGCTGCAGTGGTCCAGGTGTGCTACTACACAGTACAAGCTCATTACCCTCCAACAGTCCCGGAAGATCCGGGACGGTCCCGGATTTGTACTTGATGAAATGTGTCCCGCACGGATTCGGTGTTTGTCCCGGAAATGCTGGATTAACTGACTACAGCACTGTGAAACTAAAGGCTCCTCCATAGCAGCTGCCAATTTACAACTGGCTACAGCACTGTGAAACTAAAGGCTCCTCCATAGCAGCTGCCTATTTACAACTGGCTACAGCACTGTGAAACTAAAAGCTCCTCCATAGCGGCTGCCAATTTACAACTGGCTACAGCACTGTGAAAGTAAAGGCTCCTCCATAGCAGCTGCCAATTTACAACTGGCTACAGCACTGTGAAACTAAAGGCTCCTCCATAGCAGCTGCCATTTTACAACTGGCTATACAGCACTATGAGACTAAAGGCTCCTCCTTAGCAGTTGCCCCTACACAAGTCAGCGCTTCACTTCATAACTGACGAGCAGAGGAAAATCCAGCGACAGTCAGAGTTAATAATAATAATAATTATAAGATTTTGCAGCATACGTGAGAATTGCATTACATGAAAGGATAATTTGAGACAATGACAATATGTGATTGTCCGGAAGGTATACCTATAAGAGCTATAGGCAACCACAAAATTATTTAGAGTATTTGGAGGTGTGAGGGATATTCATACATTTGGAGCGTGGACAGGAAAAATGAAATGTGCGTGGTGAGTCTGATAGAAAGTGAGTGGTAAAGTGTTACCTTGGCCTCTCTCTCTCTGTGTTATGGCTGAGCCTGAGGAATCGGTAACACCTCCACGCAAGAAGCCAAAGAGGCAGTGTCACTTTACCTCTACATGGGTAAAAGAATTTCAAGGAATAGGAAAGAGTTATAGAGGTAATAGCCTGTTAGAACTTATATGACTGTACTAATGTAGATCAATTATATTTGTTATGACTTTATAGGTGACACATTTGCACACTGCTCCTTGTGCTCTTCCGATTTTAGTGTTTCCCATGGGGGTAGAAATGATGTGACTACCCATATTACAGGGAAACATCACAAGGAAATGGCAATGGCTGCTACTAGCTACATCCCAATCAGTTTCATCATTTTTTAGACCACAAGCACGAAAGAATGTTACTGAGGCTGAGACGAGGTGGGCATTGTTTGTGGCTAAACACAACATATCTTTCCAAACTAGTGATAATGCCACTAAGTTGTCCAAAGTGATGTTTCCGGATTCGGATATTGCCAACAAAAAAATCATATCATGGGCATACCAAAACAGCAGCCATTGTAACAGAGGCTCTTGCACCTCACTATAAAAAGTCTATAACAGAGAATATGACCAATAAACTTGTTTTCCATCATGGTGAACGAATCAAATGATCACACTGATAAGTCTTGTATCATTCTCATAAGAATCTTTGACACTGAAGAGAAGAACATGTGTACGAGGTTCCTGGATATGCCAGTGGTCAACATTGGTATACTGCAAGAAACATTTTCCAGGCTCTTACAGAATCTTTGAAAAAGAATGGTTTGGATATCAACAAGGCCCTAGCTTTCATGTCTGACACTGCCAATGTCATGAAAGGTGCGAGATCTGGAGTACAAAAGTTCATAAAAAATGAGGTGCCTCATCTCTATGATGTTGGTTGCATTTGCCACTTGGCTGATCTCACCATTACCAGTGAATATAGACCAGCTATTTGTTGATGTTTTTTAAAATTATTTCTATCATAGCAGCAAGAGAGGTCAGCTTTTTGTTGACCATGGTGCTCCCTTTTTGATTCTGAACCCATGGTGCTCCCTTTTTGATTCTGAACCTAAGGCTATCTTAAAGCATTGTCCCACACGATGGCTAAGTCTGCTTCGATGTGTGCATAGATATCTCAATCAGCTTGAAGGTTTGATATCTTACTTCCTATCCTGTGATGAACAGACTGAGAAAGTAATTAGCATCACTCGTAGGTTACAGAATCCACTCACCAAGCTTATTCTTCAATTCTTAGCTTTCATCTTGTCTTCAATGGATCGTTTTAATAAACAATTCCAGAAGTCAACAGAAAATACTACCTGTGAACTTTATGAAGAGCTAAGTCGACTTGTAAAGCTGTATGCAAAAAAATTGTTGACGGCTGAAACTATTCTTGCTGCTGGTGACAACCTTAGACTTCTCAAGTTTGATGAAGAGTGTCAGGTTTCAGATGGGAGTCTAAGAATAGGTACTGAAACTTGGGGTTGTCTTGCAGCATTTGAAGAAGAGAGAGATCCAAGGCCATTCTTTACAGCAGTATGCAACTTCTGCTTGGCAACCATTGCAAAAATGGTAAAGAAGTTTCCTTTTGGGGATCCTCTCCTAAAGAATTTAGGTGTTCTTCAGCCAGACAAAACATCCACTTATTCAACAGCTACTGTCTTGAATTTGGCGAGCCGATTTCCGCAGATTGGTTTATCTGATTCTGAATCACTTGACCGCATTGAAGAGGAATTTAATGACTTTCTTCTTTCCCCAGCTGACATTCCCAAACCAGATACATACCACATCACCAAAACTGTAGAAAAGCCTTGTGCTGGCGGCTTTTTTGGGTGGAAAGTGGGCCAGATCAAAACTTTGGCTGGGGAGTTAAGGTTTAGTTACTTGTTCCGTCTCATGGCTGGTCTGTTGACCACACCCTGCTCCAATGCTGATGTAATCAGAAAAGTCCACACGGACCAGAGATCCTATTGTTTCCTTAATGTCAGTCAAGTTTAACAGCAATTCTCATTCTTGTTGTTTTGACTAATCTTTCAGATGAATTCCTTACAAAATCAAAAATGTAAATAAGCCACAACCATTTCTATGCAAAAATGATCAAAAATGATACTCTTCATAATTACATTCATGGTGGGTGTGGTCAATGTCCCGAATTTCAAATTTTGAAAAGTTGGAGGGTCTGCAAGCTGCTGCAGTGGTCCTGCCACACAGTACAAGCTGCTGCAGTGGTCCAGGTGTGCTGCCTCACAGCACAAGCTGCTGCAGTGGTCCAGGTGTGCTGCCTCACAGCACAAGCTGCTGCAATGGTCCAGGTGTGCTGCCACAAAGTACAAGCTGCTGCAGTGGTCCAGGTGTGCTGCCACACAGTACAAGCTGCTGCAGTGGTCCAGGTGTGCTGCCACACAGTACAAGCTGCTGCAGTGGTCCAGGTGTGCTGCCACACAGTACAGCTACAGATGAATATGTACCTGATTAGCTAATATATTTCTAGGAATGATTTTTGCCCTATGGAAATCCTCATGAAATCATTGTGCAAGTAAAGGAATTAAGACCAACCTGAAACAATGGTGTTTAAAAAATATATTGGTATGCCATGACTCTGCAGATGCATGCAAGATGCCTCAAATAAAGTACATCTCAAGGGACGCCATTTTGTCTTCAATTCAATTATTATCCTTTATACGATTATTTTCAGCGAAGGTTGTGAAGGAGTACACTCAGAATATTACCCTTTCTACTTATTTTAATTACTGACAGATCTCAGACATTATAAGACCTGAATGGCAACGTTTGTATGTATTGGTTCTGATTGTGTATGTGTATATATATATATATTGTGCATTCTTAGGTGCAGCAGCTATGAATGTGAAGTCGAGAGGCTTTGAATACACAGGAAAGTTTGGGTATGTGCCAATTGTTTTCACAGGACCGCCATGGAAAAGAGCAGACTTATTTTTAGAACAACTGATGCAGGTATTGTGTGACAATTTCACGGATCAAAAATGATCTGATATCCACCTAATTGTTGTTTTAACATTAATGCATTCATTCATTTATTTTGAACATGTTAGTAATAAGGATGGTATTAATGTTATGTGCTAAGCACTGTTAGTGTCCACCACCTCGTGCCTGTTGCGTTACTATCAGCTGATGTTGCTATTATTTTTTACCACTCACACGTGCATGTTTACAAGACAAGAAATGTTTTATTTAATATATATGCATGTATGTACATGTATGTATATATGCATGTATGTGTGTATATATGCATGTATGTATTTATGTGTGTGTATGTATATATATATGTATGTATATATGCATGTATGTATGTGTATATATATGTATATGTTTGTGTGTATGTATCTATTGTTTTGGTGTTTATTTCGTTATTGTCTTTATTTCATTTTTGGAGGCATGTGCCAGGCTGTGGTTTGTATCACGTGGTGGATAGCTAGCTATCCGGTATATAACAAGCTCACGTGAGTCTTAGCATCTCACTATTCCTGATGAAGGCTAGAGCAACTAGTCGAAACTTCGAGGGAGTGAGAAGGTTATTGTAATTACTGCTTTTTCATGAGCAAAGTGAGCACTCGGCAGGGAGTTGGATGGAAAAATTGGTATTGCCACATATGGCGTATCTATCTATCTACATATGTATCATCTATATATGGATTCACTGTATATTCACCCTTTAAATATATGAACAGGTCACCTGCCTTAAAAAGGCCGGCTTATTTTCACTGGGAAGTGTTCATTATAATAAGAAATATCTGAAGGATCAGCAGCTCATTCCAAGAAGGAGGAATGGAAACTGCTGCACAGGCCAATAAGAAGGGGCTGCATGTTTAATAATTAACAGGAAAGTATGCATGAATTATTATTCATCATGGTTAAGTAAACACTATGGACACATTGGCATAATATGTAGCTACCTATAGAGAGGATAATCATACATATAGTCAATGGAGGAGAGGTGTGCTAATGATGGAGAACATGCTAAACATACTTGACAATGTTATGAGTGCAAACTATCACTTGAACAAGTTCTTGTCGGCTTCTATGGTCATCCTTTAGTGCTCTGAGGATTCCTGCAGAATGCACTGCCTGAAGCTCTTCAAGCAAAGATGCTTTGAAGTGAACAGAACTCCTCACCGCCATACATCCGCATATATATATACACGTTTCCGAATATGCCATCCTATTATATTGTAGGCATGAGGTTGTTAAAATCTGCAAGTGATGCATAAATTATGACTACTTCCCCATTTCAGAATGCAAGCATCACAACTTCATGGTGACATCATTGATGTACACTTCATTAGGTTTTCAGCTGTACTAGGGCTACATAGGGCAATGCTAGAGCTACATAGGGCAATGCTAGGGCTACATAGGGCAATGCTAGGGCTACATAGGGCTACATAGAGCAATGCTAGGGCTACATAGGGCAATGCTAGGGCTACATAGGGCAATGCTAGAGCTACATAGGGCAATGCTAGGGCTACATAGGGCTACATAGGGCAATGCTAGGGCTACATAGGGCAATGCTAGGGCTACATAGGGCAATGCTAGGGCTACATAGGACAATGCTAGGGCTACATAGGGCAATGCTAGGGCTACATAGGGCAATGCTAGGGCTACGTAGGGCAATGCTAGGGCTACGTAGGGAAATGCTAGGGCTACATAGGGCAATGCTAGGGCTACATAGGGCAATGCTAGGGCTACATAGGGAAATGCTAGGGCTACATAGGGCAATGCTAGGGCTACATAGGGCAATGCTAGGGCTACATAGGGCAATGCTAGGGCTACATAGGGCAATGCTAGGGCTACATAGGGCAATGCTAGGGCTACATAGGGCAATGCTAGGGCTACATAGGGCAATGCTAGGACTACGTAGGGAAATGCTAGGGCTACATAGGGCAATGCTAGGGCTACATAGGGCAATGCTAGGGCTACGTAGGGAAATGCTAGGGCTACATAGGGCAATGCTAGGGCTACACAGGGCAATGCTAGGGCTACATAGGGCAATGCTAGGGCTACATAGGGCAATGCCAGGGCTACATAGGGCAATGCTAGGGCTACATAGGGCAATGCTAGGGCTACTTGGGCAATGCTAGGGCTACATAGGGCAATGCTAGGGCTACATAGGGCAATGCTAGGGCTACATAGCAATGCTAGGGCTACATGGGCAATGCTAGGGCTGCATAGGGCAATGCTAGGGCTACATAGGGCAATGCTAGGGCTACATAGGGCAATGCTAGGGCTACGTAGGGCAATGCCAGGGCTACATAGGGCAATGCTACATAGGGCAATGCTAGGGCTAAATAGGGCAATGCTAGGACTACATAGGGCAATGCTAGGGCAATGCTAGGGCTACATGGGCAATGCTAGGGCTACATAGGGCAATGCTAGGGCTACATAGGGCAATGCTAGGGCTACATAGGGCAATGCTAGGGCTACATAGGGCAATGCTAGGGCTACATAGGGCAATGCTAGGACTACATAGGGCAATGCTAGGGCTACATAGGGCAATGCTAGAGCTACATAGGGCAATGCTAGGGCTACATAGGGCAATGCTAGGGCTGCTTAGGGCAATGCTAGGGCTACATAGGGCAATGCTAGGGCAATGCTACATAGGGCAATGCTAGGGCTACGTAGGGCAATGCCAGGGCTACATAGGGCAATGCTACATAGGGCAATGCTAGGGCTACATAGGGCAATGCTAGGGCTACATAGGGCAATGCTAGGGCTACATAGGGCAATGCTAGGGCTACATAGGGCAATGCTAGGGCTACATAGGGCAATGCTACATAGGGTAATGCTAGGGCTAAATAGGGCAATGCTAGGACTACATAGGGCAATGCTAGGGCTACATAGGGCAATGCTAGGGCTACATAGGGCAATGCTAGAGCTACATAGGGCAATGCTAGGGCTACATAGGGCAATGCTAGGGCTACATAGGGCAATGCTAGGGCTACATAGGGCAATGCTAGGGCAATGCTAGGGCTACATTGGGCAATGCTAGGGCTAGGGCAATGCTAGGGCTGCTTAGGGCAATAGCTAGAGCATCTAACAATGCTAGGACTAAGTCTGGTACCATACAGCAACAGGTTAAGTAATATTGTTGTTTTACTCTCCTTTGTTCGCCCGTCATTCATTACTATATACATTTAGTGGTAAAACACTTGTATCGTGTTTTCTGTTTATAGTCGCAGCGACTTACAAGTACACACGCATGCTTGTAGTTATTTCCGAATACCAGAAATTAGAGGTCAATCAAGTTGAAAAGCAATCAGCCACAAATACTCACTTATCACTGAACAAAAATACATCTCGCTCATAATGTAGGTATGAGGTTCTGTTACATAGCCTGTGACAGGCAATTCTGAGGATTTTTAAGGTGATCAGGGCACAGTTTTTAAGGGATTAATTAAACTTGTCATCACACAGATGTACGAGCCTTCATAAAATATATGATTCGAAAGCTCTTGAAACCAGCTATTTTCTGGTACCAAAATTGAACCAAAAATTAAAATTAAACAAAATAAAAAAGCAGTTTTGACATTACAAATTTCAAAAAAAATAATATTTTTTTTAGTGCTTTAATTTCCCCTAAAGGTAGTTTGCAAGCTCTCCCTGTATATTCTCCCATCACAATCAAACTTCTCATTCCTTTCATTAAAAAATTATTCAGTTAAAAAAAAAAAATCACCAAGTCCAGATCATAGTCTATTATATCAGCAATAAACTCACCTGCTGTTAGTTACTCCATTCCAAAAAAAATCCTCCATACTAAATTTTATTTCTCTTCTAGTAACTCTCTTCTAGTAACGAGAGATTTATTGTGTTTGTTCCACCATTTGGAGCCAGTATAAGGAGTGCTACGGTGTTGATATATAGCCAAGAATGAAACTGAGCATCTCATTTTTTATTGCTATGGTGAGATAAAATAATCCAAGTGTAACCAAGGTACCAAAACACTGGGCATGCTCAGTACTACAAAATGAGTATATAATTATATACAATTAAGAAATGGAGTGCAAAAACTAAAAATGTCATCACAGGCTACAAAATGAGTAAATAATTGTCCCCTTTGTAAATATTCCCCTTTGTATATAAATATACTATCACTACTAAACAGTTTATTATATTATTATTAATCTTATTATTGTTATCTTATTATTCTTATTATTGTTACTATTATTATTATTATCATCATCATCATCATCATCATCATCATCATCATCATCATGCATTAGACATGTCCACTATATAATGGGTGTGGTCACAGTGTAGAATACACACAAGAGGTAGAATATTACACATATACCTGAGATGCTGTTCTTTAGCCTAGATCTGCTGATCTGTTTAGGATACTAAGAAGCTATCAGATATGTGTAAGCTTTGTTGTTGTGTTTTGTCCAATATAGAGAGTGCTATGGTAGCTACTCTCGATATAAAAAATCTTAAAAACTATTTCACTGATTTTATTAGTGGTTTTTGAGTCCTACATACAAATACATGCAAATATTAGTTTGAAGTCACCTGTGAGCCAGTCAGATATTAGTTTCAAGTCACTGTGTCAAATATTAGTTTCCAGACACTTGTAAGCCTGTCAAATATTATTTTCAAGTCACTTGTGAGCCTGTGTCAAATTTTATTTTCAAGTCACTTGTGAACCTATGTCAAATATAAGTTTCAAGTCACTTGTGAGCCTGTGTCAAATATTATTTTCAAGTCACTTGTGAACCTGTGTCAAATATAAGTTTCAAGTCACTTGTGAGCCTGTGTTAAATATTACTTTCAAGTCACTTGTGAAATATTATTTTCAAGTCACTTGTGAGCCTGTGTCAAATATTAGTTTCAAGGCACTTGTGAGCCTGTATCAAATATTAGTTTGAAGTCACTTGTGAGCCTGTGTTAAATATTAGTTTCAAGTCACTAGTTAGCCTGTGTCAAATATTATTTCCAGACATTTGTGTCCTATGTCAAATGTTAGTTTCATGTCACTTGTGAGTCTGTGTCAAATATTAGTTTCAAGTCACTGGTAAACCTGTGTTCACAATCGCTTGAGGGGTGGCACCAAACCCTCACTGGTCCCTAGGTTGATGGGTGCCTCAGGCTGTCTCCCCTGCCCCATTGGAGTAGGCAAAAGGATAGCCGATACCTTATCTAACCTATGGTGGACTGTGTGTTTGGTCTGTCTACGTAACACGCAGATCTCCTTGGGTCTCCCTTAGCCAAAGGAGAAGTCCTCATTGCCAGTGCTGAGAAGAGTGCAAGGCAGAATTAGAAGGATGAGATTGCTTAAGGGCTCTCCCCCACATATCAAACTGCCCATCACAGCAGATACTCAGCAAAATCAAATGCTTACTGATAAGTTTCTCAAATAGGCTGTGGTTCCATGGCTTTCTTCAGATATATAATTTTTTTGCCTTGGGATGTTGTTACCAGAGTCAGCTGGGTCTTTTAGCTCTGAAACAGCACTAGCATGGGCCATGTTACAGTTTATCTCAAGTCAGCTGGGTCTTTTAATTCTACAACAGAAGCATGGGGCTGTGGCTAACCAAGTTACAGTTCCATCTCAAATGTGACCAAATTTCGTTAAAATTCCTTAAGATTTATTTTCCCACCGCACCCATGACCACATCTTAAGTTTTAGCGCCTAATGAAAAAAGTCGTATAGAGTAGGGCTTCCTCTAGCCACTGGTGCTAATTTTAGCTCTCTAGCACTTGGCAATCTGGAGATATTTATGCAGAGAAATCAGGCACTCAGGTTTTTTAATGTAATTTAGCACCAGTAATTTGGGTGTAGTTATACATATGAAAAATGGTTTAGTATCAAAAGACAGCACACAGAGAATATATTAAGTCCATATGAAGCTTGCAGAATCTATGGAGATAGCACAAGTTTTTTCACACGACTACTACTTTATGGGTTTGTCCCCTCTTTTAATCCCAGAATGTTCTTTCAGCTGTGACTGTATTTACAGGTGCAGTGAGGAGGATATGAAGTAGCCTTTAAACTTTACTCCACATAGTTGCTGGTGTGAGGAGGATATGAAGTAGTCTATAAACTTCACTCCACATAGTTGCAGGTAGTGAGGAGGATATGAAGTAGTCTATAAAGTTCACTCCACATAGTTACAGGAGCAGTGAGGAGGATATGAAGTATTTTATAAGCACTCCACATAATAGTTACAGGAGCAGTGAGGAGGATATGAAGTATTTTATAAGCACTCCACATAGTTACAGGTGCAGTGAGGAGGATATGAAGTAGTTTATAAACTTCACTTCACATGCTTTTACTAGCTGAGATGTCATTCACTCATTTCACATAAAGTACTCAATATGAGTGACTTCTTTGATTTTAGTGTTGGAATGTTTTTGATCATGGAAGCATTTGTAGATGAATAATTAGCTGATCATGTTTAGATCTTTTCATACGTGAAATGTCACAAAACTACCTGAGCTTGTAGCCAGGTAGCTAGTTAGGGTATTAAAGAAACAAAGATGCTTTTTGAGTTATACAAACTATTAGTTTCCCGAATACAGATCTAACAAACCTTAAGGCCAGCTGGGATTGAGGAATTTATGAGATCTGTTAAGTAGTACTTCACTCTGTTTTGTTTTTGTGTGCTAACTAAATGCATTGGCTTTCATGGAAAACAACTGAATCTAAGAACCTCCTGTAAACACTGCCAAACCAGATGGGGAGTTCGGAAGTTAGATGCAGCAATGGGTACACTTGACTTGGTTTCCTTTCTGAATACTAAACAGTTTCCTTTTGTGCTGAAGTTGAATTACTCATGCAACAAACTTGGAAGTGAATACTACTCTACAAGCAGCAGAGATTTAACTACCCAGCACATGCATGGAGACTTTTTCCCCAAATACCTTCAAGGACAAAGACATGCTCACCTTGAACTCTATCCCATTGTTACAATATACACAGTTTTTAACTAGATGCGAGTCACAGTATTAACATTCTTATAGATAGTGGTTTAGTAATGGGATGTAGTTTCCTAAAGTTCATAGAGTGTCTTTACTGGTATCAAAGTAGTACAACCCCATAGCCATTTATGCAGAGGACTCTGGGGTGAATAATCATATCAGTTATTCTGAGCAATAACCAGGTATGTGCTTTTCAATTTTGGATTGTCAATTCAAAACTGGCACATTTTAGCTATAACATTCAGCATTAGTGAGAAGTGACAACAAGGTACTGAGAGCTGGTCGCTGCAGCATAAAGTTTTGTAAGCAGGTAGCAGCGCACCTTCTAGTTATGATAACTGCCAGGCCCACTTCACTGGAAATAAGTTAATGCCTGATACAATAAATAGTGATCTCTACGTGTAGTATGAGGCAACCATGAGAGTGAGTGCTGCTGTGCAGGCTGCATGGAACTTGTGACAAGTTAACTAATTAATTCAAATAAATTCGAAATGACAGTTTAACTAAACAATTCAACTAGAATTGACATGACAAGTCAACTAAAATGAACTAATTTTGAATTAAATAAAGAGACCATAAGATTGGCTTTTTTAGGCAAGTCAGTTCATTTCATTTTCATGTTCATTTTTCCCACCTCCTTGGAAGTGGGCTTTGAAAACTCTATTTGAGGGCTTTGAAAACTCTATTTGAGGACTTTTTCAGTTTCACCGGACCTTATGTTCGGGTTTTATGGCCACTGGTTTGACACACACTAACACACACCCACATTGGTACTGCTATTTACTTGTTAGCATTATTAACTTCCATGTCAAGAAGAATGCAAACAAAAGCTCTGGAAAGACGAAAGTATGGAGTCATGAAGAGTTACGAAGGATCTTCTGGGTTAGAATCGTGGGAGAAGAAGAGATATCCAGAAGCTGAAGACTCAAATGATGCTGGAAGTTTGGAACTAGAGTATTAATTGCTTTACCGTTTATGCTCCACCTTTTACCTTCAGATGGCGTCTGTAGCTGGTCCTTCCCTAGCACTGGCTATCACAGACCTGCCTGCTCCTGTGTCAACCCTGCTCAGTCACTGTATTTCTGATGAGTCTGTCAGTTTGTTGCTGATGAAAGAGTGCAGGAATGATAATCATGAACAAGAGCAAAATGAGGGGTTTACAACCACCCTGGATCTACCACTGCCCGCTGGAGTGTTGTATTTTGAATAATATTTTCTCATGATTTAAAGAAATGTGTATTTGCGACATTATTCACAGTTTTGCTCGCTCAATCAATTTTTGTCCATAGTATATAATTTTTATATCATTTGAATGCCCTGCCCTCTCTTTGCTCTTGATCACGTTTTCAATCAAGCCAATTTTCCACGAGATACGGTCCATTCTGTGGGCTCACTTTTCCTGTTGAATGAAAAAAAGTGGGGGGGGGAGTTGTATTAGAAACTGACTGACAGCAACATAAATGGCAAGTCTTGATGAAGGCTGAAAATTTGTATTAAAAACCCCTATTAAAAAACCCTCTGTACTATTGCCAGTGTGTCAGGCTGTCAGCCAGATGATGATGGCAACACTGCTTTGCCTAGAGGCTATAAATATCATTGGAAAGCACAGAGAATGAGCTACCTTTTGAGATCAAAACCATTCAAAATGGACGAAGCATTAAATTGGCGACCACAAATATGGTCTATGCCCCCTTAATTCAATTTTAATTCAACTTTGAATTAATGGACCTGAAAAACCAGTTTAAATAAATAAAATAACTGTGACAAACTAACTAAACCAGTTGAATTAAATATACCCAAATGACAGTCTAACTAATTCAACTTTGAATTAATTGAACCCCACTGTATATATATATATAGATAAGCTGGTAGAGCACACTCCAGATGTAATATATAGCTGTAGAACCATTACCCCAGGCAATGAGTTAATGATCTGTAATTTACCTGTAAACCAGCAGTTAGTACACTGGGATGGGGGGGGGGGGGGGGGGGGGGGTGAGGGAGGAACAAATCATATAGCCAAGAAGGCTAGAGCATCTAGTTGAAACGTCAAGAGAGTAAAATTCAAGTGGAAGGTCATAGTAATTTTGTTATGTCAACTGAGAGTTCATTGAGAATAGGTTACTAGTGGAATAGTATTGGCTCAGTCAGCAACTTCACTGTCGGATATATTTCTGGGGTTGGAGAAATATTTGGAGAGCAAGAATCTGACATAGGCAGGCATAGTGTGCAAGGAGGCCTTGCAAATGTTGAGCCTCCCTATATATTGCATTAAATTAAGCTTACAAGGCCTTCCAGATGTTGAGCTTTCCTCTTGTATTAAATAAAGCTTGGAGGCCTTCCAGATGTTGAGCCTTCCTCTTGCATTAAATAAAGCTTACAAGGCCTTCCAGATGTTGAGCCTTCCTCTTGCATTAAATAAAGCTTACAAGGCCTTCCAGATGTTGAGCCTTCCTCTTGCATTAAATAAAGCTTGGAGGCCTTCCAGATGTTGAGCCTTCCTCTTGCATTAAATAAAGCTTACAAGGCCTTCCAAATGTTGAGCCTTCCTCTTGCATTAAATAAAGCTTGGAGGCCTTCCAGATGTTGAACCTTCCTCTTGCATTAAATAAAGCTTGGAGGCCTTCCAGATGTTGAGCCTTCCTCTTGCATTAAATAAAGCTTGCAAGGAGGTCTTCCAGATGTTGAACCTTCCTCTTGCATTAAGTAAAGCTTGGAGGCCTACTATAGTTTCATGCTAATGTTGCAACTGAGGTGGCATGTGAGCATATGTGAGGTGGGGCAGGCAAGTGGGGTGATGCAAGTCCATGGATGGGTGTTAATGAATGGGTGTTGATGAATGTGATAATTCAAATATCTTGAGAAGAAACTTGTTATTGTGCCTACACATTGAAAGGAATTCTGATCGCTTTTTCAATGATGTTTGGCTGTCGGAGTAGATAAGTGCAATTTTTCAGCAATGCAACATTTCAATATGTATGGTGGAATATAATGTTGCTCTGGCGATGATAGCCCATTTGATGTTGTGTCGGGTTTTGCTGTCTTTAAGTTTCTGGAGAGTTCTGTAGTGTTTCTCTTGTTTTCATGGTTGAAGGAGAACTTGTGGTTTGTGTAGCCTGCCTTGAAAGTTGTAATCTGTGAGCCCTATGTAGTGTTTTTCGTTATGGTCGGGAGAAGGAGGCTTTATAACTATAGATGTGGCAAGGCAGTACCCATCCAACAGGCAATCTTTCTTATTTCGGCAGCTGCATGACTTGTTTGCCTCTTGTTGTAGGTTGATAGGTTTTTATTGTGGGATATAATTATGCTGTTCGTGTTTCTAGCAAGAGTAACTGACCTTGACATTGTTGGGATTGAATATTTTGTGTAGATCGTTGCCCTTGGGGAAGTGGGACTTGACGAGGTTGAGGAAGGATTTGCCGCTGTTGGTGGCTACATTTCTGCTAAAGGGTGGGATGTACCATATTATCTGCCTGCCTCTTGACTTTTTCGTGGGCTTAGTGCTATTTTTTGTTGTTGGGGGTTGAAAACTCTTTTGATATTCGTGTCCACTGTTGTGGAGGGCTTTCTGGTAGTCTGGTGCTGCCTTTCTGAAGGTACTCTCATATCGGAAATGCTGTTGATTCTCTATTGATAGATGGGGGATGTTCTTTATTATAGATGGAGGGTGGTTTGATCTTTTGTTGATGTATAGAATATGGCTGCTAGGCTTTTGGTATGGTTGGTATGACCCATGGGGCGAGGGCGAGTGTCACATCGAGGAAGTTGGTAATCTTGGTATTAGTGTGGATGGTGATGTGGAGGAAGGCATGGAAGATAGATATAATTTCCTTCTTTATCCTCTTGCATTGTCATGGAGTATTGCAAGTCCATCATCTCTATAAAGCCCAGTTTTGTGTTTCCCAAGTTTGGCTGCGAGATGCGACAGGAGGAATGTGCCGACAAGCTCACATATCTCTGCTCCATCATAGCTCACCATGGTGACATCGAGGAGTTTCGTGGTGTTTCTCTTTTCCCATGTTGTGCTGCTGAACAGTTCCGATTTTCGTAAGTGCCAAATGACTTCAGCTTCCTCATCAGTGCATTATTTATCAAATACCATTGCATCTGAAAGTAGATGTTTCTTAATTGAGGGATTGAGGGATAGAATTCTATTATGTCAAAGGTGATGAAGGTCTGCCTGGGTTTGTGGGGAATGTTGGAAAACCACTTTATGACAGAGGAAGTGTTCTTCCATTGCTGCAGGTTCGTTTTCAGCAGGATATCATTGTTAGCGCGATCTTCACAAATAGAATTTGCTATACGTTGAGCTAGTAAAGCAATTATAATTGCCACTGACTCGTTGAGATATCATTCATACAGTATACATATAATTATATATATACTATTGTCTTTCTACTTAATGGCTCATTTACAATCAGGTTGCATTTTAACACTAGTAGCTACATAGACTCCAACTGACTGCTACTGGTACACTACGCCAACTTGTCCAGGGATAAAAAACTATGTGTTGTGCCCAAACAGTAACTTGTTTTCTGGACCTACAATGGACAAACTAAGGCAGATACAACCTTGGTGAACTAGGGATAACTCGATGAGGGAAGAACATATGCAGTATTTTGGATACACCATGCCACAGACCCAAAGCTTAAAAACAGCCATAATGGTCAAACTAGATACAGAGTCGGCACTATTTATGTAATCAATGCTCTTTAGCAGTTTTGATATGTTTTTTTGAATTATTATTGTGAAGTAGCTAAATCGTTGTCCACATCTGTAACCTGATGTATATGTTTTAGCATAGATCATGGTGCCATTTTATACTTTTATGTGCATTTTAATGTACTTAGCAGGAGCAGACCAAGGGCATCATATTAGGTGGGTGGTTATGGGAGCAAAAATGGCCACCAGTCTGACCTGAATTTTTACAAACTCTAAGTTGACATAACTAAATGGCAATGACCTTCTCTTATTCTCTCAATGTTTCGACTAGATGCTATATATATATAACCTTCATCAGGAATAATGGGATGCTAAGATTCACGTGAGCATGTTATATACCGATAGCTAGCTATCCATCACGTAAATTTTGAATTGATTATTGAGGTCATTATAAGTCCTGAATTGCATTGAACGCAATTCCTCAAAACTTCTAGAGAGTGTTTCCTATTTTACCATGTAGTTGTATATAGCAACAAAATATATTCACAAAATTAAATAATAAATGGACAATGAGTTACAATCACTTAACCTCGTCCTGCCTTGAACTGCCCCAAAATGCTTGTGTAAGATAGTTTGTTACATCCATGTAATTACAGGAGACACCCGTATCATTGTTTTATAAACTGAAATGAATTTTTTCTTCATTTTCTTGCAAAACAAAGGATACAAAAGCTGGTAGCTACTTTGAAGTAGGAAATTATTGATATATACTGTTATTGCATGGATTTAAATTGCAATGCTTGAGTACATCAACTGTTGCAATATGTAATGAAATGGGTATAATTATATATATATACCTAAAAGACTTTAGAAACCAAATGTTTTTGTCAGTTTTGTGGAATGTAGCTTGAGTTAATGTTACGATTCTAACATACCGGAGCTGGGTTGAGGCGTGAGAGAAATACCTTAAGTATTACGAGTGTATTCAGATTGTAGTCTCATGCCAAGCTGAACCTGATTCCGCGTCATATCAGATTTCCTGCGGATGGGTCCGTGACTGCCGCAGGGGCGCGGCGCTTCCTGCCTAGGGACTTATATTTGTGCGTCAAACCAGTCGGAGTGGTCATTCTCGATGTTCGTCAGATTTCATCTTTCCCTAATCTGCACGTTGATTATAACCTCTTGCAAGTCTGTTTGATTAATGGTGGGGTACTGAATTTCGACACTTTCTGATCCTCAGGTAAATATCTACTCGTTTTTAACAATTGCCGTATTGCCATCACAATAGTGTCACTATTATCACCTCTTCACTCTTTATGCTAGCACTTGGCCTAGCCAACTAGGCCCTAGCCCTATCTTTAATCCTAGCCAATAAGATGCTTAGTGCGTGTGTTTGATAAATGAAGACAAACCTGGCGGCATGAATTTATTTTCGTTTTCTTTTTTGTATTTTTTTGGCATACCAATATAGTGCTATACCATCCATGCATCCTCCTTAGCTAGGGAAAGGGTTAGAGCTTGAGTGAAATATTCATAATTATATGTAATGCAAGGCATGATTGTGAAGATTATTGAGCTGGGTTTATATTGATGATGATTATTATTATTATTATTATTATTATTATTATTATTATTATTATTATTATTATTATTATTATTATTATTATTATTATTATTATTATTATTATTATTATTATTATTATTATTATTATTATTATTATTATTATTATTATTATTATTATTATTATTATTATTATTATTATTATTATTATTATTATTATTATTATTATTATTATTATTATTATTATTATTATTATTATTATTATTATTATTATTATTATTATTATTATTATTATTATTATTATTATTATTATTATTATTATTATTATTATTATTATTATTATTATTATTATTATTATTATTATTAATATTATTATTATTATTATAATTATTATAATTATTATAATTATTATTATATATTATTACTATTATCATTTTTAACCAAAATATCACCAAAACAATAATACAATACACAAGATATAATACACAAGTCAGAATATATATATATATACATTAACAAAAGTAAATAATAATAATAATAAAAATAACTAACAATAATCGTTAAACTAGAGGAAAGACACGAGTTCTGAAGAAAACAGGTCCCCAAAACTGCTACTGTGTTACCACGCTGCATGGCAACAGACATTATTATTATTATTATTATTATTATTACTATTATTATTATTATTATTATTATTATTGTAGTTGTCATAGATGTCATATTAATATTAATTGAGTAAGCAGTGAGCACACCTACTATCATGAACCGCCTCTTCCAGGTCTTTACCTCTGTTCTGGAAATGTGGCTTTTTGGGTTTATGTCTTTAGTTGCTTTGTTTGTTTTTGTAGCTGCTGGGTTTATGCCAGTAGCTGCTTGGTTTTCTGCCTGTAGCTGCTAGGTTTTCTACCTGTAGCTGCTGAGTAGATCTGGTATGCAAGATCGAGTCTGAAGTGTTCCTAGTATATAGGTCTGGTAGTACAGATGCCAAGTGAAGTCTCTAGTGTTGCTAGTGAGTAGGTCTGATACAGTAGGTTGGAAACTAGCAGACCTACTTAGAAAAAGAAACTTGATTCGAGTCCTACTGATAAACTGGTAAAGGATTTTATTTGTTACCTATTGAATGAAGGAAGGCACGATTAAAGTGCAACACTTACCAAATTCAAATCAAATAATTTGATATATAGTGCATTTTGATGAGTATAGTAGACTACCATTACCACAGGTGTATATAGATTGTTAGGGGGATTAGACATTCACGCCCCCTACCCCCTTAACTTTTTATGATACTGGATAGGTTCCAGCCCCCACTTTTTTTTTAAACTTGAAGTTCTCCCCGCCAGCCCTGATTACCAATATTTCCCTATACTGGTGTTAAAGTAGTCACACCAATGTAGATAATCATCTAATCAAGTAGCCACAATCAAGCCTCATACATGGAGGTACAACCTTTACCTATAGTAGCATAGTCAAGCCTCTTGCATGGAGTACTTCCTTTACCTTAGCCAGAGTCAAGCCTCATGCATGGTGGTACGACTTTTACCTACATGTATTGCAGCCACAGGCAAGCCTCATGCATGGAGATGACCTTTACCTATAGTAGACACAGGCCGAGGTGCCTATAGTCATCACAGTCAAGCCTCTTGTATGGAGTACTTCCTTTACCTATAGTAGCCACAGTCAAGCCTCATGCATGTAGGTAGACCCTTTACCTATGGTCGCCACAGTCAAACCTCATGCATGGAGGTAGACCCTTTACCTATTGGTTGCCACAGTCAAGCCTCATGCATGGAGGTAGACCCTTTACCAGAGGTTCCAACCCCCAGAGATGAAAATTAGGGAGGCTTCGCCTAAATTACAAGAGATTTTGCATAAATTAGGGGGAGTCTCCCAATTCTATATAGTTATAGAAAAAATTTAAATATTCATAAAAAGTGAAATATAATGATAAAATTCACTTCATCCAACTAGAATAAAATCAGTGAAATGTAACAACAACAGGTAGCAAAATCATTAGGAATAGTATATATATTATATATGCAACATTGGCTCATCTCGGGCATAAGAGCCGATCAGAAAGGGATATTTAATCTCCCAATCTTTGCTGTATCTCGTCTTCTTTCTTGGTTTAAAGGAAGAGATGCTACTAACACTAACAGTGCTGATTTGTAATTCCTTTTCTTCCTCGCTACTTGAACTTCCGCTTTCTCTTACGTCTTCTTAGTGCTATTTTTTATTTCCTCAAGGGTTCAAAGTCCGCCTACAACTGCCACTGTCGCGGTGATTGTGGAAGGAAAGAACAGTCTGTAGGATTTGTGATAGTCTGTGGATTGTGTGATAGTCTGTGGATTTGTGTTATCTGCTAGTCTCTGGATTTTTAAAAATCGGGAGGTCAGGAGATTGAGTCCAAATTCGGGAGACTACCCAAAAAATCGGAAGGGTTGGAACGCTGCCTTTACCTATAGTAGACACAGTCAAGCCTCATGCATGGAGGTATATAGACCCTTTACCTACAGTAGACAAGCCTTATGCATGGAGGTATATCCTTTACCTATAGTAGGCCTCATGGAGGTAGACCCTTTACCTATGGTTGCCACAGTCAAGCCTCATGCATGGAGGTAGACCCTTTACCTATAGTAGATGCAGTCAAGTCTCATGCATGAAGGTAGACCCTTTACCTATAGTAGATGCAGTCAAGTCTCATGTATGAAGGTAGACCCTTTACCATGGAGGTAGACCCTTTACCTATAGTAGACACAGTCAAGCCTCATGCATGAAGGTAGACCCTTTACCTACAGTCAAGCATCATGCATGGAGGTAGACCCTTTACCTATAGTAGACACAGGCAAGCCTCAGCATGGAGGTAACCTTTATCTATAGTAGCCACAGTCAAGCCTCATGCATGGAGGTATATATAAAAAAGTGAATCTGTGTCGCAACACAGTTTATCGTGTTTAAATTAATTTTTGAAAGGTTTTGTCAGATAACAAGGTTGTAAGATTAGTAAACATCGGATTAACCAAAGTAAACTCTAGTTATAATTATAATAAAGTTACAGACTCTCAACGCAGGACATAAATCACATCCAGTATTTCAAACTACATGAGGTTGACATGAACAGTTGAAAGCTCTCAGTGAGGGTTGGGTTGATAAGGTATGTAAGCTTCATTCTGGAAATGCTCTGTGAGACACACACACACAACAATAAAACAATAATCAACATTTTGTGGATTTGCATCTCCTACTATGTAGCTATATCAGCAACAACTAGACCACACTTTTATTGCACACATAAGGAGTAGAACTTGGTTTTGAAACATGCAATTATGACATGGTTATTCCTATACCTTCAAGTTTAGTTCCAGAAGGGAGCATGCAGTTTTATATATACTGTAGAGGAGATAGAGCTGCCATGTTGTGATTATATCCCTCCTCCTTGAAGTGTCAGAGTTCATGACTCAGCAGTGTACTTATAGTAACATCCTGTGTGACAATTGTGCCGTAAGAACGTAAGAATAACTCTCATCAGATATCGCTAATTTGTAATAACAAAAAACTCACATCAGTGAATAAGCCAAGTTTATTAGCGAGAAGCTCTACTATATAAAGTAACAGTTCATTGAATTTATCAAAAATCAAGGTGCATTATAAGGATTGTGGGTCTGGTAGGGAATCCTTTACTCCTATGCTGATTTAGGGGTGGGCAAGATCTGAAGATCTGTAGCTAGTGTCGGCTGTTGCAGTAAATGGTTTCCAAAATTGTGCTTGTGTTTTTTACTTTCTGATTGTAAGGCCTCAAACATTTAAAAATAAAGTTGTTGACTTGCTGAAAGCATACACTCTTATAGGTGGCCAAATTAAGTTTACTTATTTGAAGACAGAATTGGGACAAATTTGCATCTATAGCTAACAAGATAACAGTTGATAATTTGGTGAATTTTAGCTGACCTAATGCAAACCCAAGATTCGATTTGAGCTAAGTTGGAGTGGAATCAAAATAACTTGAGCAGCTTAAATTTTGCTATGTCACAGACAATTCTACAAATTCATGACATTAGCTACTTCCATACGCAGCAGACAGTTGAACCTAGAGAAATGGTGGCGCTATTTTTGTACGGGAATGATTGTGCTTCAACGGCTCCCATTAGGTCCTCCCATTTAGCTGTTCTCACGTTAAGAAGCGTCTGTTTCTGTTGCCCGGCGTGGTCGACAAGTTGTAGTTGCTTGTCCAACTCGGTGTTAACTATGGAAAGGTTAGCAGATGTTTACCTAGAGATCATGGCTGCCATTTGCCTTACTGCTAGGGTGAAGGGTAGAACTGTGTCATCTTGACTTGTGGAGGGGAGGGGGAGGGGGTTAGCTATTGGGCCAATGTTTGTATTCTAGACTTGCACACTGTTCCCCTGAAAGCTTTAGCATATACTTGCTCTGCCACTCATCCATGGACTCCAGAAAAGTGTGGCCAACTGTCTCCTGTACTACTGTAAAGATCCTGTGATACCAAAAACATTTTAAAAGATATATAGCTAATGTGATTGACTTTGGCCCAGAATTGTAAGGGTACTTAGAAGAAAACGAGACATAGAGTTATATTAATGTATTATCTTGATAGGTAACATTTTCCCGAGGGACACCATTTCAACTGTCTAGGAAGCATGGTCGGTGGATGAGGTGAGGGGATGTGTTGAAACACTTATAAACTTGGACAATTGTACGTATTACCTGTTTGTAAAGAATATGCTTATTAACTTTTTTAATCCACAATTTGTAGCATTTGCAAGCAGGGATGGCATCTAAAGAATCCACCACGCTACAAAATTGTTTAAGTGAATTAGAACTTTCAATTAACATCAATTTAAAAGACATCGCCACTTTCTTACACAAAATAAATATCCTCCCCAGAGTGACTTACGATTCCATCGCTTATGGTAGATCCGTGCTGAGACCTGAAGAGAAAGCGTGCGAGGTGGTGGGTGTCCTTAGAAACAAAGTGGAGGAGGACAAAGATGTTTATGGGATATTCATGGAATACCTGCTCACAGAGCCAAAATATCGTGCGATCGCAGAAATCTTGAAGAAGGAGTATGCGAGACTAGCTGAAGCAGCTCCTGCAAATTTGACGTCTGATCATACTGATGAAGGTGTGTTTTGTATCCCATAGCTGACTAATACGTCAATGTTAGAGTCATGATCGGATGTTATAATCGTAGGCAGGGAAAATTCCTTAAGTTATGTTGGCAGTTAGGACTTGGCCCAATTCCTTAATGTTGAAGTCAGTTTAGCAGCTGGTATGATTAAACTTTGTGTGGGAATGCTCATATCACTTTTTCTATATTTTAAGCTCACCGTGGTTAATTCCAAATCTCACAATCCTTCCTAGCATTACATCATCATGATGTCATCATCAACACTGTAGCCATCAGTTCTGGGTTAGGGATAGAGTTACATTAGAGCTGGGGCAATGGATGTGGTCAGGGCAGTGGCTAGGGTTACTGATAGGACAGTAGGTAGGCAATGGTTAGATCAGTGACATCGTGGTGATGTAATGCTGAATTATTGTTCCATTCTTGCCACATGAGGAATCACCCTGTCAACATTGTACTAGTTTGATGTCTATATACATTTGCATTTTGCAAGAGCGACCATTATTAAAAGGTCGTGCATGCATTTATATATTGCTGCAAGATAATAACTATCTTTCTTGCTGCAAGATAATAACTATCTTTCTTGCTTGTTAGTACATGTGTAGCTCCACAGCTAGTATCACTTGTGGTTCAGTATCGTTGTCATCAATCCCATGTCATCCATGGTAGACTGAGTTACTAGGGATGTACGAGGATGATCCACGCATGGCAGAGACACTAGCAGAGTTACTAGGGATATCCATGGTTCATCCGCGCAAGTCCACATATGTCCAATGACCCCCTGTCAGAGTAGCGGGTGGAAGAGTTACTAGGGACATCTGCAGATGAACTCAGGATATCCTTAGTTACTCTACCATCCGCAGATGAACCCTGGATATCCCTGTGTGCTCTGGTTGTCTAGCACAGTGGATGTTTAGCACCACCTGGATGTTAGAGTAAGCTGATAGCTACTGTGTGCTCTGGTTGTCTAGCACAGTGGATGTTTAGCACCACCTGGATGTTAGAGTAAGCAGATAGCTACTGTGTGCTCTGGTTGTCTAGCACAGTGGATGTTTAGCACCACCTGGATGTTAGAGTAAGCAGATAGCTACTGTGTGCTCTGGTTGTCTAGCACAGTGGATGTTTAGCACCACCTGGATGTTAGAGTAAGCAGATAGCTACTGTGTGCTCTGGTTGTCTAGCACAGTGGATGTTTAGCACCACCTGGATATTAGAGCAAGCAGATAGCTACTGTGTGCTCTGGTTGTCTAGCACAGTGGATGTTTAGCACCACCTGGATGTTAGAGTAAGCAGATAGCTACTGTGTGCTCTGGTTGTCTAGCACAGTGGATGTTTAGCACCACCTGGATGTTAGAGTAAGCAGATAGCTACTGTGTGCTCTGGTTGTCTAGCACAGTGGATGTTTACTGGATGTTAGAGCAAGCAGATAGCTACTGTGTGCTCTGGTTGTCTAGCACAGTGGATGTTTAGCACCACCTAGATGTTAGAGTAAGAAGATAGCTACTGTGTGCTCTGGTTGTCTAGGACAGTGGATGTTTAGCACCACCTGGATGTTAGAGTAAGCAGATAGCTACTGTGTGCTCTGGTTGTCTAGCACAGTGGATGTTTAGCACCACCTAGATGTTAGAGTAAGAAGATAGCTACTGTGTGCTCTGGTTGTCTAGGACAGTGGATGTTTAGCACCACCTGGATGTTAGAGTAAGCAGATAGCTACTGTGTGCTCTGGTTGTCTAGCACAGTGGATGTTTAGCACTACCTGGATGTTAGAGCAAGCAGATAGCTACTGTGTGCTCTGTCCTTCCATTCTGTTTTATCATAACTGGTCAACACAAGAAAACGTAATGGAATGCAATGCTGGATTATAATAAGTTCCATTCCAGCGTTCTTACTTGATATAGCACATGTTAAGTTTCGTTTGTTTGTTTTGGTGGGAGGTGTTTATTTGGCCCCTCATAGTGTTCCATATAATTTACTATGGCATACATGTCTAGTATACTACAGGAAGTGTATAGTATTCTACAGGAAATACTCTAATGAGATTCATAAAGTAGCAAAATAACTCTAAACCCATTTAATAAATGTGAAAATGTCTTGCTTGCCTGTTGCCTTTGAGACGGGCCATCATGGAGCATGATGGTGAGGGAGAGCTTTCTGTTGGTGCAGAGATGAAATCTCATGGAGATCAAACAACAGCTACAACTAACCAATTCTGCTGCCAGTCTATAGAGAAGCAAGCAGGGAAGCCTGTGGTAGCCATTAGGAGTGACCCAATTGGCAATACCAGACTGAGATCACTTGATATTCAGCCACTACTTTTCAAGTTTCAACAAAGTATATACAGAGAGTGTGTGATAGTGTGAGGTAGCTTAACATTAGCCAACTCTATGCCTTTGTCAGGTGTAATAATGTGTTACAAATGACATGTGTGTAAGGCACAGCCCAGGGCCAGCCACCTCTGCACCCTCCACCACGTGTGTTGGTATAGGTCAATTGTAAATGCTTTACCCACTGTTAACGTTACGCAGTTAGCTGTATGTACTTACATCATCACAGTGTTAGTATTACCCAGTTCACTGTGTGTACTTATATCATCACGGTGTCAGTGTTACACAGCTATGTGTATTTAATGTACATTGGCACACACATGTGGAGGGAGCCTCAGTAGAGTGTGATGTACATTGGCACACACATGTGGAGGGAGCCTCAGTAGTAGACAATAACTATATGCATGTCACTACGTATGACCCTTTACCCGTTTGATGTCCCCTTACCTCGCGCCTGCTCAGTAACACACATTCAGTTGATGTACGCATTTCATGCTAACAAGATCTATTTTGTATCCTCTTTGATCCAGCGTTGAAATGGTGCATGGCACTTATCTATGCGCACATCAACTCTGCTAGTATAGCCTTCGGTAGCCACTAGACCCCACCAGCAAGAGTACTGGCTAGGGGATCGTGCTTTCCCGAAGACTACCCCAATTGTCGCCCATCAACCTAATGGCAGTCAATTGCCCGTACCCCGGATGCGACTTCGTCACCCCTGATGGGATGGACCCAGCAGTGGTGGCCGCCCTGCTGAACGGCCATATGCTTGTGCACAGCCAGGCGACCCGAACCAAACCAACACCCGTCCGCCGCCCAGAAGTCACGGCCGGTGGGACGACTGAGAGCTGGCATTACTTCCTGAGCAGGTGGAGAGCGTATTCGCTAGCCGTCCATCTGGCCGGTCCAGACATCGCGATTCAGCTACTTGACTGCCTGGAGCCCAACCTCAGACGTGACGTCACGCGTAATATCGTCGATCCTTTACCTATCGAACAACATTCCGAAGTGGAACTCCTGGCAGCCATCAAAGCCCTTGCCGTCCGGGAGGAAAATCCGAAGGTGGCCCGCGTCGCCCTATCCCGTATGGTACAGGACCGTGGTGAGTCAATAAGATCTTTTGCAGCCCGACTCCGTGGCCAGGCGGAGGTGTGTGTGTTTACCAAGAAGTGTTCTGGTTGTGATATGATAAACAACCAGGGAGAGCAGAGAGTGGCTGATCAGTTGTGTGTGGGGCTAGCGGATCCTGATATTCAGGAAGACCTCCTCAAGGACACCAACCAGGCCATGACGGTAGAAGAGACGATCCGTTTCGTCGAAGTGAGAGCCGCAGGTAAGCGGTCCGCGGCCGCCATCACAACACCCACCTCGACGAACACCCTTGATGATAGCACGGACCTCGAGGATGCCCTGCTCAGTGGCTACAGGCGGCAACAGCGCCCCAGCACGCCACAACTACCACCAAGTGTCACCAAGACCAGACCCAACCGCCTGCCCACCCCACACAGAGGGCAACCCACCCAAACCAAGCAACTCACCAACCAGAAAGCCACCTGCTGCTTTTGCGGCAACCCAGGCCACGGTGAGAGGGCCCGCACTGCGATCCGTCGCACCCAATGCCCTGCCTTCGGCTCCACCTGCACGGCGTGCAACCGTCCAAACCATTATGCCCATCTCTGCTGGCTCAAGCTAGCTGAGAAGGAGAGCGCCATATCGGAACAGGTAGCCAACATGTCCGAGGGCACCCTCCCCCACCAGTCATGGGACTCGGGCACCAACCAGTGGATCCAGCGCAGATCCCCACCCCAACCCAACATAGAGGTGACCGTGTCAACCCACAGAGAAGACTATCTCGCCCATGGACACACACTTCGGGAAGAGAGACACAACCTCTCCACGACAGCTCTAGCCGACACAGGCTGCCAGAGCTGCCTGGCAGGCCCACATCTGCTCACCGGCCTCAACCTGCAACAAGCTGACCTCATCCCGGCTACGCTCCTCATGAGCTCAGCTAGCGGGAACAGCCTCCCCATAATAGGGGCTGCTCTTCTGCGAATCAGATCTCGCCATTCCAACCGAGACACAAGGCAGATGGTCTACTTTTCCCCACTCGCCACTAAGCTGTACCTGAGCCTGACAACTTGTTCCGACCTTGGGCTGATCGCGAAGGGGTTCCCCCTCTGCACGTCGACACCACCTACGGGAAACGGCACGAGTGCATGGGCGACCCCTGATCGGCCACTGTCGCAAGCCCAGGACCTGCTAACCAGAACAGGGGACCTGCAGACCAGACCCATCCACCATGTGTCCAGACCCCCCCAGATGACGACCACAGCGGACCTGCAGGCGAGACCCCCACCCCCAACCACACCCTTGGTGAGTCAAACCACACCTCTCATACAACGTGCATGCTCATGCCCAACCAGGGCACCACCCCCAGACAGACCCACCTCCCTACCTTTCCCTGGCACCGAAGAAAACCGCCACAGACTTGAACGTCACTTGCTGGACCTATACTCAGCGAGTGCGTTCAATGTCTGTGAGCACCAGCCCCTCCCCATGATGTCTGGCCCCCCCCTATCCCTGAGCATCGATCCCAACGCTGTCCCCAAACCCTGCCACACCCCCATTGCCATCCCCATTCATTGGCAAGACGAGGTGAAGGCAGGCCTCGACCGGGATGTTCGCCTTGGCGTGCTAGAGAGGGTCCCCCTGGGTACACCCGTCACTTGGTGCCACCGCATGGTGATATGCACCAAGAAGAACGGGTCGCTCAGGAGGACCATCAACTTCCAACCCCTGAACAAGCATGCTACACGGGAGACACACCACTGCCCATCTCCGTTCCACCAAGCTCGAGCCATTCCACGCCAAACCAAGAAGACCATATTCGACGCGTGGAATGGCTACCACTCAGTTGCACTCTCCAAGGAAGACCGCCACTTTACCACGTTTATCACCCCATGGGGTAGATATCGCTATCTCACCGCCCCCCAAGGTTACATCGCCTCGGGTGATGCCTACACGGCCAGGTACGATGCCCTCGTCGCCACCGTGATGTCAAAGACCAAATGCATCGACGATGCACTACTGTGGTCTAACGACATCACGGGGGCATTCCACCAAGCGACTGAGTGGCTCCACATCTGTGCCGTGAACGGTATCACCCTAAACCCACGCAAGTTTCGCTTCGCCGAAGACACCGTGGAATTTGCTGGATTCACCATCACTCCCATGGAGGTCAAACCAGCGGACAAATACCTGCAATCAATCACCGACTTCCCCACCCCAGCCAGCATCACAGACATCAGGGCATGGTTCGGGCTTGTAAACCAAGTTTCTTACACCTTCGCGATGACCACGGCGATGCAGCCGTTCCGGGCCCTCCTCAAACCTACCACACCATTCGAATGGACGAGTGACCTTGCCGAGGCTTTCACAGCCTCCAAGAAGCACATCTGCGAGCGCATCAGGGTCGGTGTTGAGATCTTCGACAAGGACCGCCCAACCTGCCTGGCCACCGATTGGAGCAAGGGCGGGATCGGGTTCTGGCTGCTTCAAAAACACTGCCAGTGCCCGTCCCGTGACTTGTTCTGCTGCCGAGAGGGTTGGCGCGTCACCCTAGTGGGCTCGCGCTTCACCCATGCTGCAGAGTCACGATACGCCCCCGTGGAGGGCGAAGCTCTTGCTGTTGCCGACGCTCTGGACAAGGCTCGCCACTTCGTCCTCGGGTGCAGCGACCTCGTTGTAGCAGTGGACCATAAGCCACTGCTCAAGCTCTTCGGGGATCGCTGCCTCGAGGACATCCCGAATCCACGCCTGCGCAACCTGAAGGAAAAAACGCTCCGCTATCGGTTCCGGATGATGTACATCCCTGGCGTGAGAAACCACACCAGCGACGCCCTCTCACGCCACCCATCCGGGACCCGAACACCACCACGACTTCACCTCCCCGATGACCTCCAATCACCCAACCCAGCCTGCCCAGCAAGCTCGCACTCAACCCTCGCCATCCACGAAGACGACGGACTCCAGCCCGCAATCTGTGCTGCCATATCCACCATCCCTATCAGTTGGGAACAACTGCAAGTTGCTACCACAGCCGACCCCACCATGCAGGACCTAATATATTATGTCGAAGAAGGCCCCCCGGACAGCAGGCACATGCTACCCGCCTCCATCAGGTCATTCTTCCCCATAATCAACAGCCTATACATCGTAGACGATGTGGTATGTTACGGAGACCGCGTGGTGATACCAGCTGCCTTACAAGCAACGTGTCTATCTGCCCTCCATGCTGCACACCAGGGCACAAGTGGAATGACTGCCAGGGCCTCGTCATCTCTTTACTGGCCAGGACTCACCTCAGACATCGCGGCCACCAGAAACGGCTGCCCCATTTGTAACGGCAATGCCCCATCACAGCCCGCAATGCCCTCCACAACACCTGAGGAGCCAGAGTACCCCTTCCAGCACATCTGTGCGGATTTCTTCCATCACGAGGGATCCGCATATCTTGTGCTGGTCGACCGGTACTCTGGCTGGCCCATCGTCGCCCCCGCCGTCAACGGAGCCTCTGGCCTGGCCAACATCCTCCGCAGCACGTTTGCCACCTTCGGCATACCCACGTCTCTCACATCAGACGGCGGACCCGAGTTTGCGTCCCACTCCACCAGGGAGCTACTCTCCAACTGGGGCGTCCACCATAGGATCTCCTCTGCCTATAACCCCCACTCGAACAACCGGGCAGAGACAGGCGTCAAAACAATGAAGCGTCTGATTGCAGGGAACACAGGCCCCGGAGGATGTCTACAGTCCCCCTTCTACAAGGCAATACTTCAATATCGAAATAGCCCCAGCCCAGACACTAAGATGTCCCCGGCCATGAGCCTGTACGGTCGACCCATCCGAGACCTGCTCCCCGGCATACCTGCCCAGCTCCGACCACCTATGGACTCGGACAACCGGCTCCGCCAAAGAGAGCTGGCACTATCACACCGCCAATCCCTCGGCCGAGCAAGATGGGATGAACACACAGGCGGCCTCTCCCCCCTTCGTCGTGGTGACCATGTATTCGTCCAAAACCAAACGGGCCGCCACCCGACGAAGTGGGACAAGACGGGAGTGGTCGTCGAAGTCATGCAATACCACCAATACCAGGTGAAGATGGACGGCAACGGACGACTCACCATGCGAAACCGCCGCTTCCTCCGTCGACAGACTACTGGCCCACCACCACCAGACAACCCGTTCCATCGAAGCCTCCCCGACCACTACCACCCAACCCCCTCGGCCCCACCTACCCAAAACAACCCCCCCAAACCACCTGATCCACCCATTACCCCCCCATCCTCTATCCCCCCTCAGATCCACCCTCAAACCCCGATGCAGCCACCTCAGCCAGCTCCGATGAGACTGCCTCCCCCGACACCACCGACCCTGCCACAGCAAACACCGAACGTCCAGCCTCACCAACCGGTCCTCATCACCCCTGCCGACCGACGTTCATACGCCTCTGTAGCCGGAACCCCAACTTCCCCCCATCGCCACGTCAAAGCCAACCCGAAAAATGTGGCCATGATCCCCACACCCTCCTTCCCGCCGACCCCCCCACCCGGCCCTCGTCGAAGTGAGAGAGAGGCAAAGCCAATCAAACGATACCCTAACTACGAATAACTTCTCAGCCCTCATGGCATTCGGACTTGGGGGGAGATAGACAATAACTATATGCATGTCACTACGTATGACCCTTTACCCGTTTGATGTCCCCTTACCTCGCGCCTGCTCAGTAACACACATTCAGTTGATGTACGCATTTCATGCTAACAAGATCTATTTTGTATCCTCTTTGATCCAGCGTTGAAATGGTGCATGGCACTTATCTAAGTAGAGTGTGATGTACATTGGCACACACATGTGGTGGGAGCCTCAGTAGAGTGTGATGTACATTGTCACACACATGTGGAGGGAGCCTCAGTAGAGTGTGATGTACATTGACACACACATGTGGTGGGAGCCTCAGTAGAGTGTGATGTACATTGTCACACACATGTGGAGGGAGCCTCAGTAGAGTGTGATGTACATTGACACACACATGTGGTGGGAGCCTCAGTAGAGTGTGATGTACATTGACACACACATGTGGAGGGAGCCTCAGTAGAGTGTGATGTACATTGACACACACATGTGGTGGGAGCCTCAGTAGAGTGTGATGTACATTGTCACACACATGTGGAGGGAGCCTCAGTAGAGTGTGATGTACATTGACACACACATGTGGTGGGAGCCTCAGTAGAGTGTGATGTACATTGGCACACACATGTGGTGGGAGTAGAGTGTGATGTACATTGGCACACACATGTGGTGGGAGTAGAGTGTGATGTACATTGGCACACACATGTGGTGGGAGTAGAGTGTGATGTACATTGGCACACACATGTGGTGGGAGTAGAGTGTGATGTACATTGACACACACGTGGTGGGAGTAGAGTGTGATGTACATTGGCACACACATGTGGAGGGAGTAGAGTGTGATGTACATTGGCACACACATGTGGAGGGAGTAGAGTGTGATGTACATTGGCACACACATGTGGAGGGAGTAGAGTGTGATGTATATTGGCACACACATGTGGTGGGAGTAGAGTGTGATGTACATTGGCACACACATGTGGAGGGAGTAGAGTATGCTGTTAGCCCCAGTGGTTTACATTATAATCTTTTTCATGCCAATGGTCCTAAAATTTGTGCTGGTAGTGAGAAAAAGGAAAGCAGGGAAGTGGATAGCAGAGGGCAAGATCAACGACTCAGTTTATCTTCTCCACCCTAGAATTACATTACATTCCACTGAGGCTCCCACCACATGTGTGTGCTAATGTATAGTTTGGACACCTCCATATAGTGCACACCTCAAAAATCTGTCGCTCCCTCCCCACCCCCATATATTCGTGATGAATGGCTTCTAGGCATCTTTCCCAAATTGGCTTGGATTCCACTGGGTTCCTCCAAACGGAATGCCTCATGAAAAGAGAGTTTTTAATTGGCTCGAGTTGCTTTGTAGGGAGGTACCAGAAAAAATCCTCGTTCCCGTGGGGGACATCTCTTCATTATCTCCAGATCTAGCAGACTCTAGTGACACCAAGTTATATTATAACAAGCATAATACAAATAGTATGTTATTGTAGGGAGAAACTTACCTTTTTCAGAGATGGTTTCCCTCAGTTCTTTCTCTTAAACTCAAGTTGAGAGACTCAGCTAAAGAGTCCACGAGAACAACTCTAGCAGCATGGTCTAAAAAGAACAGTCCTACCATATTAACTGGAGTAGTTTGAGGCCGCTGTTTTTGCTTCTGTTCACGAGGAGGTCCTACATATATGCTATAAGATTTAGTAAAAAGTTCCTTGTGTTTGAGGAAAATGAAAGTTCAAGAATGCTCTGTACATTTCTTCAACATTGGTTGGGCCTACAGTAATTCTTTGCACATACATTGGGTTGCTGTGCAACTCCAAAATTATCTTATAAAAACTGGAACCTTTTCATTGACTTGTACTATTTGCAGTTCAAATGTTGATCACTCTATCTACATGAGTAGTGTACACACACACACACACACACACACACACACACACACACACAGAGAGAGAGACACGCACACATACACACACACCACCACCATAATTTCTAGCGTCCGTTTGCACAAAAACACCTGCAGGTGCCACACCCACTACTCTACCTGAAATAGACACACATACTATCCCTTCTGTAGGACACTCTACCCGATCTGAGCATGCCAGACCATCTGTGGAGGCCACACCTTCTACTCCACTCGTGGCAGCCACAAGCATTACTGAATGTGTAGGGGGCACACTGACTGATCCACCTCTTCCTAGCACAGCAACGTTATCTTTTCCTGCATGGCAACTTGCCCTTCCCCACAAGCCAATGCCCAAAAGAAAACTGAGGAGGGATTCTGATAAAATGAATCACAAGTATTTTAAAATTCTTTGTCAACTTCAAAAGTTTCTCCTGGAGGATAGTACGAAACTTGATCGTGTGGATTGGGTGGAAAAAAATGTGTCCAGGTTCTCTACCATATTTGAAAAGATCGAAACGATTATCAGCGATAAAGATACCGGGTGCAGGGTGAAGAAGTTTATGGCATTCATCAGCAGCTACTGCTCATTCTTCAATTTTAAACTGCTCAAGTTGACGTGTGATTGTCTTGATTACGAGGAAGGAATGTGCTCCCTCAAAGAGTACGAGAAGGATTTTGCTAAGTACGTACGATATCGCTTGGTCTACTGCCCATCAGGGCTTGGAATCCAAGGTCATGAGCATACTCGGGTTTGTGTAAAACTTGATGATGCTTACAAGCAGTGCAGAATTCATCATCTCGAGACCTTACAAGATGATATATGTGAGATTTTGGAAGTGGATGTGTACGTATTCCCTTTGGAAGGAGTTGGGGAGGGCTGTGTGTGCGTTACATTTCACCTATCGGTTTCCTTAAAGGAAAGAATATTCCCCTTATCATGGAAACAAATCGATGCTATTCAACAGCTGAGATACAATGGGGCTCGAGTCTTAGAGATAGCAGCTGGTGCTGACACCTATGTTATCCACCATGAACAAGGTATGATCATTTAACTATAGTTCTTTAGATGTTGGCATGCACAATTCCCTCTGAGATAGCTCCCTGGTGGCCACTGCCACAGGTCTCGATTGGAGAAATAGTGACCTGTCACTAGTTCACCACTCACATGGGGGCCTGTGTCTAGCTACAATTGTCCAGGCCAGTAGTGAGTGACTCCATGCAATGTCTATGAGGTTCAGCAAACCTAATCGGCCTTGAGAGAAGGACAAATACTCAAGAACAAAGATGTTTTATTTTAAAAACTAACACTACCTTATTTCCTCAAATGAAATTCGTACCCCCATAGTGTTTGACCTCCATTACGAGTACGAGGTCTGAACAAAATTATTTTCTCCCTTTGATTGTATTTGCAACGTTGGTTTGTCTTGCGCATGCTCAGATAAGTTTTAATTCCAAGCTGAAAGTTCAGAATATTAGGAGAGTGGCAGGGAAGATGGAGAAATTCACTACCTAAAGCAGAGAGCAGCGGCAGCTGAAGGCACGTCACAAATTGCTGAGCTTACTTCCAAGCTAGAATGTCAAGAATGTCAGGATTGTAGCGACTCCTTCACAGACTTCGACGACAAAGAACTGGAAACGTCTGATATACTAGTTAATGACTGAGGACTAGCAAACTTTATTTCCAACTTTGTCCGGGCTCTGGCTGCTATTATTTCTCACTATATTCAATTTCTTTGTGTTAGCATTTGTTACTTTAAGCTCAACAATGACTGGGAGGAGTCATTGCGCGAGGATAAACGAGCTTACGTTTGCCAGGTGGCCACTAACATAGGTTTGGGCATAGCTGTGTATATACCCTCGAATTGTATTCACCTTCATTTAGTGTGCACCGCATTGGGAAACCTGAAATGATTGACTGGTATCAACAATAGTGTATCCATGTAGACCACAAGCAGTTTGATGCCCCTTACCATATATATCATAGACGCCAATTATTATAAGCAAGCCTCTTACTGTGATCAGGGAGAGGGGGGTACTAGAGACCTCGGCTCTGTGGTCACTACAGTCGTCGCCAACCCTCCCACTTGGTGACTGACCCCTGATGCACATTACCTGGGGTCACGCACCTAACCCTGGTGCATGTGTAAGAGGTGAATTGCTTGAGTGCAGTGTGCTAGTGATACTAAATGTGTGTGCATGGTTTGACCAGGTTCCAGCAGTCAGCCTCGGACTGAAGACAAAAAAGCACTGGATTTCTCTT
Organism: Cladorhizidae sp. MBARI D1340-BT2; assembly: GCA_028752905.1. Taxonomy (NCBI): domain Eukaryota; kingdom Metazoa; phylum Porifera; class Demospongiae; order Poecilosclerida; family Cladorhizidae; species Cladorhizidae sp. MBARI D1340-BT2. Next base: position 4,127,445 of record JAQNBH010000002.1, on the reverse strand, counting down.
CTAATTCTGGCAGCGAGATATCAGATCATGAGGTGAGTGTGCTGATGCAATATATACTGCATTCATGAGTGTGTGTGTGTGCATGTTCAGCTTGTGGTGTGAGTGATTGTGACTTTGTGATCTTGTGTATTGTCAATGTGTGTGTGTGTGTGCATGTGGTTTGTGGTTGCCCTATAAGTGGGTGGATGGCTTGATTGATGTGTGCAGTGAGTTGGTCTTAAGGAATGTTCCTGTTGTGCTAAATGACCAACATTGTCAGACTTACTTGCAGTGTCATGTGTAGACACCTGCTTGTCTCTAAGGCTGGGCCTTACAGTAAAACTACAAGGTTATTATGACTGTCTGTGTTACATACCTGCAGTGATTTATATAGTGATTGTTCTCTACAGTCTGACTATTCTAGTGAGCAAGAAGGGGTCTCAGATATCTGCAAAATAGTTTGTCAACCGACTGAAAGTGTGACTCACAGCAAGGCACATGAAGGAGACCTTCCAGGAATAATGGCTGCCATGAAGAATGAAGGATACAACCCTCTGGTGATTAGTAAACAACACATAATCATTACCATACCACATGATAGCCGTGCATGTCAACATCACATGATAGTCATGCATGTGTGTATGACATGATATCTGTGCATGTGAGCATCACATGATAGTCACGCATGTGTGCATCACATGATAACCGTGCATGTGAGCATCACATGATAGTCATGCATGTGTGCATCACATGATAGCTGTGCATGATTTGGTGTGATTTCTGGTAAATATAGCATAAATCCTGGCACTTATTGCATAGTCAGCAATAAAATAGGCTCTTAAATTATGCCCACGTGCAGAGGTAATGAATCTCCTATAGGCGTGAATCTTTGTATCTACATACCTTGCTGGCTGTCGAAGATGGTGAATGACTGAACTCTTGCAGAGCAGAGCCTGGGGAGCATCATATCTACTACAAGTCATTCTCACTCCTAGAATTGGGCGTAACACAGACTCTTGGGCAGGAGGAGGTGTAGTCTTAACAAGTGAAGGCTGGAAAGTGTAGATATGGCCAGACAATGATGTGGTACTACAGTACTTCAATTTTTGGGGGAGACTACTGCACATGTATTTTTTCTTTTTACTTCTTGTGGTTACCACTTTATAACTCCATAGAATCCGTTAACTTCATGGTGTGGACTTGATATATAGCTCAAAAGATATGTCTCTCTCTGTGCTCTCTGTTGATACTAAAATATTTTTTAAGTATAACTATAGCCAAGTTACTGGAGCTACAAGTGGAGGAACCTCAAAACCCATAACGACTGATTTTGTGGCATAAATATCTCCAGATTACAAAGTCCTAACGAATTGAAATTAGCACCAGTAGCCAGACTCTAATCAATGAGTGTTTTCATTAGGCGCTAAAATGTAAGTACAGTATACCCTCGCATATCTGAACCTCGATTATCCGAATGCTCGGAATGTTTTCATTTAAAAACTGGTAATGATCATCACTTGTCAAATCGTTTACGTAAGTTGCACGTGCTAACTAGTTCAGTTTGCTTGGGCCAGCAAAAGGAAGAGAGTAATTTTGTTGGTCGAGTCAAAGATAGCCATTCTAAGCAAGATATCAAATGGAGCCAGTCTAGCCGGACTAGCGAGAGTAAGGCGTAGGGAAGTTGACAGTAACGGAGATAAAAAAGAACGAAGCCAAACTTCGAGAGTTCGCAGGCAACCTTGACTGTCGCGGGATAAGTTCAGCTCGCAAAGTCATGTTCCTTGCTAAAGACGAACAACTAGAAAATGCTTTATGTCTGTGGTTTGTTCAGAAAAGGGGGCAAGACACTCCAGTCAGTGGACCATTGCTCAGAGAAAATACAACACTATGAATATATAAATAATATGAAAAAATATGTATGTAAACAGCATGCCTTTTACTGAGGACCTAAATCCTTCTAGAAGAAAAAAACAGCATAATTATATAGCTCAAAAGATAGGTCTCTCTTTGTGATCTCAGTTGATACTAAAATATTTTTCATAAGTATACTGAGGACCTAAATCATTCTAGTACCAGGAAGTGAGCTTCTTATTATCCCAAGGACCTGCAGATTAAAAGGATATTGAAAATAGTTCCTACGTGATTCAGCATTTTAATTACATTCTTGAATTTATAATTAATATTAGTTGTTTTTTTGCGTATCCGAACTTTTAGCTTATCCGAACTACCTTGGGTCCCAACGAGTTCAGATAAGAGAGGGTCTACTGCACGTGGTCAAGCGGCGCGGGTGGAAAGTGAATTTCGTTAATAATCCATAAAACTCATTTTCCACCCATGTGCTTGATCACGTACTTACATTTTAGTGCCCAATGAAAACACTCATTGAATAGAGTAGAGCTTCCTCTAGCCACTGGTGCTAATCAAATCTTTAGCACTTTGCAATCTGGAGATATTTCTGTGGCAAAATCAGACATTCAAGTTTTGAAGATCCCTCCACTTTAGGTCCAGTAACTTGCCTATAGTTATACCTATGAACAATATTTTAGTATCAAAAGAGAGCACATAGAGAGACCTATCTTTTGAGCTATAATAATTATATCAAGTCCATACCATGAAGTTTACAGAATCTACGGAGCTATAAAGTGGTATCACAAGTTTTTTTATTTAAAAAAAATGGTGCTGTCCCCCCACAAGGCTGGAACCAACAGCAAGTGTACATATGCCCAGCCAATGATATGCTACTACAGCACTTAACAAGTGAAGGCTGGAACCAACAGCAAGTGTAGGTATGGGCGGGCCAATGTTTACAATATGCACTTATTTCTATGGAAAATAGAAATATTTAGTTTCATATTTGACACATACAGTACATCTTTAAAGATTATTTCTCCTATTAATGTGTGCATTTCTTAAATAAACAGTCACTTCCAGAACCTTCCAGTGCTGAGCCTCAACCAGAAAGACAGTCTGCCTCTCCTAGACCCAGTGCAGAGGATGTGTCCTCAGAAGGTAAAGTTGAGAATGGTCCAACCGACTGGTCATTACAGTGTGAGTGCTTGCTGGTGCACATTTACTGCTCTCTCTAGTCATTACAGTGATACTGTCCTCCCCCATAGATAGGTTCACACAGAAGTAGCCTAATGAGACTATCCTCCACATAGATAGGTTCACACAGAAGGAGCCTAGTGAGACTGTCCTCCCATATAGAAAGGTTCACAAAGAAGGAGCCTAGTGAGACTGTCTTTTTCCATGGAAAGAACTTTATCTGACCAGGGCTGTAGCCAGAGCTTATAAACATATAGGCTTGGGTTTTCCGTGGTGTGTGCTCACCTGGAAATTATTTTTACCCTAGCTACATAGTCACTAGGTATGCATTCTGTGGGTAGTCAAGTGTGAGCAGAGAACTGTCATCAGTGCATCATTTCAGAGTGAGTCATTCATTCAATAGGAATATGAAGGGAGAAAAATAATTGTTTCATTTGCCTCACGCTGGCTACAGTGCTGCCCCTTCTAGTTTAGCAAACCTCCTCCCCACCCCATCAATTTCCCCCTCCTCCCTCTGCTGGCCCCTCTTGGCAAGACAATATTGGCACATAATATTTAACTGAGACTCCACCCACTTACATGTACAGTATATGTGTGTGTGTGTGCTGAGTTGAAGAAGTCTGAGGAGAAAATAGGCAAAGACAACATAGGTAAGGGAGACGAGGAAAGTATCCTTAAGGAGGGAGGTGTGTAGTTGAGACTCCACCCACATACTTGTAGCTCAATATTTACACCATATTTGCTGGGATATAAGTCTCACCTGGGTTTAGGTCACACCCACAAATCTATGTAGCACTGTATTACATAGTTGGTGTTCCTGCATAGAAGTTGTTCTTACCAGCAAAAGAAATAGCCAGTTGGCAGCTTGAAACTAGTGGTGAAGCTAATGCACTTCTCAGAGCTGAGGCCAACTGAAATTCCCTCTGTTGTGAGGAGGTCACTGATAGCTACTAGCTGTACGTGGAGGAACAGTGACCTGGACTAGTTCTCCACTGACGTAGACACAATTGTCCAAGCATGTAGTGAGTGACTCCATGCAGTGTCTATGAGGTTTAGCCAACCGGATGGGTCATGAGATACCAACAGACAGAGACTCAGAACAAAGATATTTATTTTAAAATCAGACAAGAATATTGAATTGACTGGAACGAAAACTGTAGCATACACATTTACATGAAGACCATAATCAGATGACCCTTTACCATATACCTCAATGAGCAAGTCTCTCTCTAGTCACAGAGAGAATGGCCCTACAGTCATTGCCTACACCAATGATATATTTAATCAAGTCTCTCTCAAGTCAGGGAGAGAATGGCACTAGAGACTTCGGCTCCATAGTCACTACAGTCATTGCAACCCCACACACTTGGTGGTACCCCCTGGCGGACATTGCCTGGGGCCACGCACATTAACCCTGGTGCATGTGTAAGAGGTGAATTGCTTGAGTGTAGTGTGCTAGTGACACATCAATGTGTGTGCATCACTTGACCAGGTTCCAGCAGTGAGCCTCGGATTGAAGACAAGCAAGCACTAGTCTCCTCTGCTACTTCTGCCACTGCGACATCAGATAATGAAGTGAGTGTGTTGAATATTGCTTGGTGATTACAGTGTGTGTGTGTGTTCAAGTATTTGTGGTTGCCCTATAAGTAGATGGTAGGTGTGTGCAGTGAGTTGTTGGATTAGGAATATTCTTGTTGGCCTAAGGAAGTATTGTAAGATGCACCACCAACTATGTCAGACTAACTGTGTAGCATGAGTATACCTGCTTGTCTCTAAGGCTGGCCATGTACAGTAAGATCACAAGGTTATGAGTGTCTGTGTTGCTTGCAGTCATCCTTAAAGTGATATGTTGATTGTTCTCTGACAGGCTGACCATTCTGACAAGCAAGACGATATCTCAGATATTGGTGGAAAAGTTTGTCAGCCGAGTGAAAGTGTGATTCACGGCAAGGCACGCGAAGGAAACCTGCCAGGAGTAATGTCTACCATGAAGAATGAAGGATACGACACTCTGGTGAATACTAAACTACACACAATTATTACCACATCACATGATAGTCATGTATGTGTGCATCACATGATAGTCATGCATGTGTGCATCACATGATAGCCGTACATGTGAGCATCACATGATAGTCATGCATGTGTGCATCACATGATAGCCGTACATGTGAGCATCACATGATAGTCATGCATGTGTGCATCACATGATAGCCGTACATGTGAGCGTCACATGATAGTTATATGCATGTGTGCATCCCATGATAGCCGTGCATGTGAGCATCACATCATAGCCATGCACGTGTGTATGATATATGTAAACATGAGCATCACATGATATTCGCATCACATGATAACTGTGCATGTGAGCATCACATGATAGCCATGCATGTGAGCATCACATGATAGCCGTGCATGTGAACATCACATGATAGTCATGCACATGTGCATCACATGATAGCCGTACATGTGAGCATCACATGATAACCGTGCATGCGAGCATCACATGATAGCTGTGCATGTGTGCATCACATGATATCTGTACATGTGAGCATCACATGATAGTTGTGCATGTGTGCATCACATGATAGCCATGCACGTGTGCATCATATCTGTACATGTGAACATCACATGATATTCGTACATGTGAGCATCACATGATAGTCGTACATGTGAGCATCACGTGATAGTCATGCATATGTGCACAACATGGTAGCCGTACATGTGAGCATCACATGATAGCTGTGCATGTGAGCATCACATGATATCCATGCATGTGTGCATCACATGTTAGCTGTACATGTGAGCATCACATGATATTCGTGCATGTGAGCATCACATGATAGCTGTGCATGTGAGCATCACATGATACATGTATCTGTACATGTTAGCATCACATGATAGTCATGCATATATGCATCACATGATAGCCGTACATGTTAGCATCACATGATATCCGTACATGTGAGCATCACATGATATCCGTACATGTGAGCATCACATGATAGCTGTGCATGTGAGCATCACATGATAAATGTATCTGTACATGTGAGAATCACATGTATGATAGTCATGCAATAGTGCATCACATGATAGCCGTACACGTGAGCATCACATGATAGCCATGCATGTCAGCATCACATGATAGGCATGCATGTGTGCATCACATGATAGCCGTGCCTGTGTGTATCACATGATAGCCGTGCATGTGAGTATCACATGATAGTCATGCATGTGTGAATCACATGATAGCCATGCATGTGTGCATCACACACGTTAGCTGTGCATGCATGTGTTCTGATTTCTGGTAAATATAGCGTAAATCCTGGCACTTATTGCACAGTCAGCAATAAAGTAGGCTCTTAAATTATGCCCACGTGTAGAGGCCTATAGGCGTGAATCTTTGTATCTACATACCTTGCTGGCTGTCGAAGATGGTGAATGACTGAACTCTTGCAGAGCAGAGCCTGGGGAGCATCATATCTACTACAAGTCAATCTCACTCGTAGAAGTGGGCATAACACTGACTCTTTGGCAGGAGGAGGTGTAGTCTTAACAAGTGAAGGCTGGAACCAACAGCAAGTGTAGATATGGCCAGCCAATGATGTGCTACTACAGCATTAACAAGTGAAGGCTGGAACCAACAGCAAGTGTAGATATGGCCAGCCAATGATGTGCTACTACAGCACAAGGGGGGACATCTGTTAACTAATTTTTTTTTTTACCTGTGGTTACAACTTTAGAGCTCAGTAGATTCTGCAAACTTCCTGGTATCGACTTGATATATAGCTCAAAAGATAGGTCTCTCTGTGTGCTCTCTTTTGATACTAAAATATGCTTCATAGGTATAACTATAGGCAAGTTACTAGACCCTAAAGCGAAGGGACCTAAAAAACCTGCACCCCAAAATCGCCGTCCCAAACCACTCCGAGTTGCGAAGTGCAAAAAAATTAAAAATGGTGCTCTAGAGCATACAAGGACCGTTTTGAGTAGGCGTTAAAAATTTATTACCTGGTCAAGCGCGCGGGTGGAAAATTGAAGGTGTTGATAAATTTTTAACGCCTACTCAAAACGGTCCTTGTATGCTCCAGAGTCAAGGAGGAAGCTAGAGTCTAGCTTCCTCCTTCCTTATTTTAAAACTGGTAAAGGTCGTCACTCTGCCAAATCGTTTACGTAAGTTGCACGTGCTAACTAGTTCGGTTTGCTTGGGCCAGCAAAAGAGAGTAATTTTGTTGGTCGAGTCAAAGATAGCCATTCTAAGCAAGATATCAAATAGAGCCAGTCTAGCCGGACTAGCGAGAGTAAGGCGTAGGGAAGTTGACAGTAACGGAGATAAAAAAGAACGAAGCCAAACTTCGAGAGTTCGCAGGCAACCTTGACTGTCGGGGGATAAGTTCAGCTCGCAAAGTCATGTACCTTGCCAAAGACAAACAACTAGAAAATGCTTTACCGTATTTGCCGGAGTATAAGTCGCACCGGAATATAAGTCGCACCCCCCAAAGTTGGCCATCATTTTGAAAATCTATAATAGTTGGAGTATAGGTCGCATGCGCAATGACAATAGGTAAAGTTTCGATCCTTCCTTTCCTTTAGCGCATCTCGGCAGCGTTGTCAAAACACTCTTCTTCTTTCTCCAGTCCCTGACCGATTTTTCACTGACTCTATACTCTCTTTCCGCTGCTCTGTTTCCGAACTTCTCTGCATACCCAACTACTTTGAGCTTAAAGCCAGCAGTGTAACTCATTCGCTTCCCAGACATTTTATCGACACACGTGCCACTAGAGACCCCGCCTAGTTGTTTTAAGGAAAAGCGGCATGTTCGGATTATAAGTCGCACCCCTCAATTGGAAGATTTGGAGCTACTACTGCGACTTATACTCCGGCAAATATGTGGTTTGTTCAGAAAAGCGGGCAAGACACTCCAGTCAGTGGGCCATTGCTCAGAGAAAGTGAATATAAATAATATGAAAAAATGTGTATGTAAAACAGCATGCCAGTTACTGAGAACCTAAATCGTTCTAGTACCAGGAAGTGAGCTTCTTATTATCCCAAGGACATGCAGATTAAAAGGATTGAAAATAGTTCCAACGTGATTCAGCATTCTAATTACATTCATGAATTAATTACATTCATGAATTTATAATTAATAGTGTTTTTTTGCATATCCGAACTTTTTGCTTATCCGAACTACCTTGGGTCCCAACGAGTGATAAGAGAGGGTCTACTGTACGTGGTCAAGCGGCGCAGGTGGAAAATTAATTTCGTTAATAATCCATAAAACTCATTTTCCACCCATGTCCTTGACCACGTACTTACGTTTTAGTGCCTAATAAAAACACTCAGTAGAGCTTCCTAGCCACTGGTGCTAATTTCTAATTCGTTATCACTTTGCAATCTGGAGATATTTATGCGGCAAAATCAGGCATTCAGGTTTTGAAGTTCCCTCCACTTTAGGTCCAGTAACTTGGCTATAGCAATACCCATGGAAAATATTTTAGTATCAAAAGAGAGCACACAGAGTTACCATCTTTTGAGCTATATATCAAGTCAATACCATGAAGTTTACAGAATCTACGGAGCTATAAAGTGGTAACCACTCGTTTTTTGGGGTTTTTTATATTAAAAAGATGGTGCTGTACCCACACAAGGCTGGAACCAACAGCAAGTGTAGGTATGGGCGGGCCAATGTTTGCAATATGCACTTCATAGAAATATTTAGTTTCATATTTGACACTTACAGTAGATTATTTCTCCTATTAATATGTACATTTCTTAAATAAACAGCCACTTCCAGAACCTTCCCCTGGAGCCAGTGCTGAGCCTCAACCAGAAAGACAGTCTGCCTCTACTAGACCCAGTACAGAGGATGTGTCCTCAGAAGGTAATGTTGAGAATATTCCCAACCGACTGGTCATTACAGTGTGAGTGCTTGCTGGTGCACACTTACTGCTCCCTCTAGTCATTACAGTGAGACTGTCCTCCACCATAGATAGGTTCACACAGAAGGAGCCTAGTGAGACTGTCCTCCCCCATAGATAGTTCACACAGAAGGAGCCTAGTGAGACTGTCCTCCCCCATAGATAAGTTCACACAGAAGGAGCCTAGTGAGACTGTCCCTCCCATAGATAGGTTCACACAGAAGGAGCCTAGTGAGACTGTCCTCCACCATAGATAGGTTCACACAGAAGGAGCCTAGTGGGACTGTCTTCTTCCATATAAGGAGCTATACTCTGACCAGGGCTGTAGCCAGAGCTTAGAAACACACAAGGCTAGGAGCTTTCGGGGTGCATGCTCACCTGGAAATTATTTTTACCCTAGCTACATAGTCACTAGGTATGCATTCTGTGGGTAGTCCAGTGTGAGCAGAGAACTGTCATCAGTGCATCATTTCAGAGTGAGTCATTCATTCAATAGGAATATGATGGGAGAAAAATAATCGTTTCATTTGCCTCACGCTGGCTACAGTGCTGCCCCTTCTAGTTTAGCAAACCTCCTCCCCACTCCATCAATTACCCCCTCCTCCCTCTGCTGGCCCCTCTTGGCAAGACAATGTTGGCACATAATATGTAACTGAGACTCCACCCACTTATATGTACAATATGTGTGTGTGTGTGTGTGTGTGTGCAGAGTTGAAGAAATCTGAGGAGAACACAGGCAAAGACAACATAGGTAAGGGAGACGAGGAAAGTGTCCTCAAGGGAGGGAGGGAGGTATGTAGTTGAGACTCCACCCACATACTTGTAGCTCGATATGTACCATATTTGCTGGGATATAAGTCTCACCTGGGTTTAGGTCACAGCTACAAATCTACTTAGCACTGTATTATTACATAGAAGGTGTTCCTGCATAGAAGTTGTTCTTACCAGCAAAAGAAATAACCAGTTGGCAGCTTGGAACTAGTGGTGAAGCTAATGCACTTCTCAGAGCTGAGGCCAACTGAAATTCCCTCTGTTGTGAGGAGGTCACTGATAGCTACTAGCTGTACGTGGAGGAACAGCGACCTGGACTAGTTCTCCACTGACGTAGACACAATTGTCCAAGCCAGTAGTGAGTGACGCCATGCAGTGTCTATGAGGTTTAGCCAACCGGATGGGTCATGAGATATCGACAGACAGAGACTCAGAACAAAGATATTTTATTTTAAAATCAGACAAGAATAATATTGATTTGACTGGTCCAAATACAACGAAAACTGTAGCATACACATGTACATGAAGACCACAATGAGATGACCCTTTACCATATACCTCAATGAGCAAGTCTCTCTCTAGTCACGGAGAGAATGGCCCTACTGTCATTGCCTACTCTTTAATCAAGTCTCTCTCTGGTCAAGGAGGGAATGGCACTAGAGACTTCGGCTCCATAGTCACTACAGTCATTGCAACCACAAACAATTAGTGGGGGGCGACAGTTGCAAATTTTATTAAATTTTTTTTTAACCTGTGGTTACAACTTTAGAGCTCAGTAGATTCTGCAAACTTCATGGTATGGCCTTGATATATAGCTCAAAAGATAGGTCTCTCTGTGTGCTCTCTTTTGATACTAAAAATATGCTTCATAGGTATAACTATAGGCAAGTTACTAGACCCTAAAGCGGAGGGACCTCAAAAACCAGCACCCCAAAATTGCCGGGGAAAAACCACTCAGGGTTGCCAAGTGCTAAAGACCTCTAATTGTTACCGGTGGCTAGAGGAAGCATACAATGACCTTTCGTTAAAAATATATGTGATAGGATCTGCGAAAAACGTGCCTTATGACCAAATAGTACTTTTCTCAATAATACAAGTTTTAGAGCCTATTGTCATACACTATGAAATTTGACTTTTTGGGGTATTTATTATCTAGGGTCTTTCTCCTAACTGGTCAGAAAATTTAAAGCCTTGAATCCCTCTCACTCAGAAGTTACAGCAGTTAGAACTGGACTGACCAAACGTTAGCGGGGAATAATAATTATTACGTAATAGGGACTTTCCCTTTTTATAATAACATTCATAGTTTGTAGTTGGAAAGGGTCAACAGTGCAATTTTCAAAAGGTTTGATAATGTCACTAATGAGATAGCTTTGACTATCAATCGGGTCATGAAACTGGATGCACAGGACCAGGCATCTATGCTGGAGGTTATTGCAGACTACTTCACTCTCCCCACTCTTGATGATGAGCTTGATGAAGAGAATTTTGATGAGTTGGAATGTTGCAGTAAGAAGACATACAAAATACAATTCTTATAATTACAATCACATGGACATTACAAAATCACAACATACATTAGCAAGCTTGGAGGAAGATTGGGGCTGCCACATGGAGGATGAAGGTCACCATACTGAGGATTGTGGACATGATGGGAATGGGGGTTATGAAGATCATCGTATAATACACTGACTTTATTATTCAAATAAAAGCTTTACATGGCCATATTCAGTGTATACCTAGTTAGTACCTATGAATTAACTGCCACCTGCCTTATAGCTAGTAATGTATGGTAGTTATTGCTTGCTATCTACTAGACTGCTTGCTAGCTAATTTTTGTAGTTAGATGACCAGTTGCTTGCTAGAGGACTAGCTAGCTATTTTTCTAGCTTGTTGCTTTTGCTAGTTACTAACCAATGACAATCAGTTAAGCTATAGATGCTAGTCTCTATCCCAAAGCTTATAGCAACCTAGGAGGTTTAGCTAGCTAGCCTTGTTTTTCTTGTTATTTGTTTTAAAGTTACGACCACAGCTAGTAGCTATCTAGCTAAGACTTACCTCAGCTACATGTAGAGTTTCAAGACCCTTCTCCTCACTTTAGCAGTCGTTTGAGTAGCGCTTTCATCCGAAGCGCTCGAAGTAAACTTGCACCAAAGCATCCGTCTTTCCCAATTGTTTTTAATTATGACGTCATTGAATAACACGGAGATACGCGCGGAAGTATACGGAAGTTAATTGAATTTTGTTCGAGGCGTTTTTCTCACAATCAGCGTCCCTGACGGGATGAAAGAAAAGCCCCTGTAACTTCCAAGTCATAATGTTTTACTAAGTCACTTCAAGATTTTTATAAGTATTTTTTATAGCTCTTTCACATAAAACAATAAAATGAAAACATTTTTTTCCCCCATAGGGCGCAGATCCTGTCACATATTACCTGGTCAAGCGCCGTGGGTGGAAAATTGAAGGCGTTAACAATCAACGCCTTCAGTTTTGCACCCACGTGTCTGACCAGGTAATAAATTTTTAACGCCTATTTCAAACGGTCATTGTATGCTCTAGAGTCTCGACTCTCGAGGCCACTCGTACCATTTTTTGGGGGCACTTCGCAACTCGAGTGGTTTTGGACGGCGATTTTGGGGTGCAGGTTTTTGAGGTCCCTCCGCTTTAGGGTCTAGTAACTTGCCTATAGTTATACCTATGAAACATATTTCAAAAGAGAGCACACAGAGAGCCCTATCTTTTGAGCTATATATCAAGGCCATACCATGAAGTTTGCAGAATCTACTTAAAGTTGTAACCACAGGTAAAAAATATATATAATTTGTCCACCGTTCCCCCTTAGTGGGTATCCCCTGGCAGACATTGCCTGGTGCCACACACATTAACCCTGGTGCATGTGTAAGAGGTGAATTGCTTGAGTGTAGTGTGCTAGTGACACCTCAATGTGTGTGCATCACTTGACCAGGTTCCAGCAGTGAGCCTCTGATTGAAGACAAGCAAGCACTAGTCTCCTCTGCTACTTCTGCCACTCCGACATCAGATCATGAAGTGAGTGTGTTGAATATTGCTTGATGATTACTCTGTGTGTGTGAGTGTGTTCAAGTATTTGTGTTTGCCCTCTAAGTAGATGGTGGGTGTGTGCAGTGAGTTGTTGATTATATGTGGATCTTGTTGGCCTAAGGAAGTATTGTAAGATGCACCACCAACTATGTCAGACTAACTGTGTAGCATGAGTATACCTGCTTGTCTCTAAGGCTGGCCATTTACAGTAAGATCACAAGGTTATGAGTGTCTGTGTTGCTTGCAGTCATCCTTAAAGTGATATGTTGATTGTTCTCTGACAGGCTGACCATTCTGACAAGCAAGACGATATCTCAGATATTGGTGGAAAAGTTTGTCAGCCGAGTGAAAGTGTGACTCACAGCAAGGCACGCGAAGGTGACCTGCCAGGAGTAATGTCTGCCATGAAGAATGAAGGATACGACACTCTGGTGATTAGTAAACAATACACAATTATTACCACATCAAATGATAGTCATGCATGTGTGCAACACATGATAGCCGTGCATGTGTGCATCACATGATAGCCGTGCAAACTTGTGGGAAACACATGATAGTCATGCATGTGTGCATCACATGATAGCCGTACATGTGAGCATCACATGATAGTCATGCATGTGTGCATCACATGATAGCCATGCATGTGTGCATCACATGATAGCCGTGCAAACTTGTGGGAAACACATGATAGTCACAGACCTGCCAACCCCAGAGTCATGAAAATCTGGAGATACCCCAAAAAATCCTCAAAAAATCTGGAGATTTGGTATAAAATCTGGTTATCATTTGCATCAAGTCATAACATAAGCATGCTAAGCATACTAAATTAATTTTCCCCCATTCCCCCCCCCACAAATAACACACTGCTTATCAGTTTAATGATTATGAATTATAGCAAGAAGTTGCCCCTTTTGCATGGTCTAAAATTTTCTCATCAGGCACCCAGCGGAACAGGGAACTTCAGATTCAGGGAATGCTAGCTTTATGGCTAGAATGCTTGACAAAGTGCCATCGAGCTTCATTGCCGAGCGTCTGTCTTATTCTTTCCGACAATGCTCAAGAGTCATTCCTCTTCAGCATTACTCTGAGGGAGGACAACAACTACCTCAGCGACACGAAATAGGTATTTGAAACACTGACAAGGTAGTTCGGATAAGCAAAAAGTTCGGATATGCAACAACAAAAAACACAAATATTAATCATAAATTCATGAATGTAATTAAAATGCTGAATCACTTTGGAACTATTTTCAATATACTTTTAATCTGCAGGTCCTTTGGTTAATAAGAAGCTCACTTCCTGATACTATATAGAAGGATTTAGGTCCTCAGTATAACTGGCATGCTGTTTTACATATATACATATTTTTTATATTCATAATATTTTGTATTTTCTCTGAGCAAATAGTCCACCGACTGCAGTGCCTTGGGGCTTGCCCATTTTTTCTGAACGAACCACAGATATAAAGCATTTTCTAGTTGTTCGTCTTTAGCAAGGCGCATGACTTTGCGAGTTGAACTTATCCCCCGACAGTCAAGGTTGTCCGCGAACTCTCGAAGTTTGGCATCGTTCTTGTTATTGTCGACTTCTCTACGCCTTACTCTTCCGCTAGTCCGGCTTGATTGGCTCCATTTGATATCTTGCTTAGCATGGCTATCTTTGACTGGATCGACAAAACTACTCTCTTCCTTTTGCTGGCCAAAGCGAACTAGTTTCCACGTGAAACTTACGTAAACGATTTGGCAGATCGGCGACCATTACCGGGTTTATTTAATTGGGAGTTCGAGGTATGTATTATATATTTTTTTAACCTGAACCCTGATCTTTAAAAAAAATCAATTCCTCAGAAAGTCGGGTGAATTGGATATTCAATCGGGAGATCTTGAGATTAGTGTTGAAATCGGGTGACACCCGGCAGCATCGGGTGAGTTGGCAGGTCTGTAGTCATGCATGTGTGCATCACATGATAGCCGTACATGTGAGAAACACATGATATTCATGCATGTGTGCATCACATGATAGTCATGCATGTATGCATCACATGATATCTGTATATGTGAGCATCACATGATAGTCATGCACGTGTGCATGATATCTGTAAACATGAGCATCACATGATATTCGTACATGTGAGCATCACATGATAGCCGTACATGTGAGCATCACATGATAGTTAAATGAATGTGTGCATCACATGATAGCCGTACATGTTAGCATCACATGATAACCGTGCATGTGAGTATCACATGATAGCCGTGCATGTGAGCATCACATGATAGCCATGCATGTGTGCATGATATCTATAAACATGAGCATCACATGATATTCGCATCACATGATAGCTGTGCATGTGAGCATCATATGATAGCCATGCATATGAGCATCACATGATAGTCATGCATATGTGCATCACATGATATCCGTACATGTGAGCATCACGTGATATTCATGCATATGTGCATCACATGATAGCCGTGCATGTGAACATCACATGATAGTCATGCACATGTGCATCACATGATAACCGTACATGTGGGCATCACATGATAACTGTGCATGTGCACATCACATGATAGTCATGCATATGTGCATCACATGATAGCCGTTTATGTGAGCATCACATGATAGTCATGCATATGTGCTCACATGATAGCCGTACATGTGAGCATCACATGATAACCGTACATGTGAGCATCACATGATAGCCGTGCATGTGTGCATCACATGATATCTGTACATGTGAGCATCACATGATAGTTGTGCATGTCTGCATCACACGATAGCCATGCACGTGTGCATCATATCTGTACATGTGAACATCACATGATATTCTTACATGTGAGCATCACATGATAGCCGTAGATAGCCGTACATGTGAGCATCACGTGATAGTCATGCATATGTACATCACATGGTAGCCGTACGTGTGAGCATCACATGATAGCAGTGCATGTGAGCATCACATGATAGCCATGCATGTGAGCATCACATGATAGCTGTGCATATGAGCATCACATGATACATGTATCTGTACATGTGAGCATCACATGATAGTCATGCATATGTGCATCACATGATAGCCGTACATGTTAGCATCACATGATAGCCGTACACGTGAGCATCACATGATAGCCATGCATGTGAGCATCACATGATAGTCATGCATGTGTGAATCACATGATAGTGAGCATCACATGATAGCCATGCCAGTGTGTATCACATGATAGCCGTGCATGTGAATATCACATGATAGTCATGCATGTGTGCATCACACACGATAGCCATGCGCATGCATGTGTTCTGATTTCTGTTAAATATAGCGTAAATTCTGGCACTTATTGCACAGTCAGCAATAAAGTAGGCTCTTAAATTAAGGCCCACGTGCAGAGGTAATGAATCTCCTATAGGCGTGAATCTTTGTATTTACATACCTTGCTGGCTGTCGAAGATGGTGAATGATGACTGAACTCTTGCAGAGCAGAGCCTGGGGAGCATCATATCTACTACAAGTCAATCTCACTCCTAGAAGTGGGCGTAACACTGACTCTTGGGCAGGAGGAGGTGTAGTCTTAACAAGTGAAGGCAACAGCAAGTGTAGATATGGCCAGCCAATGATGTGCTACTACAGCACTAACAAGTGAAGGCTGGAACCAACAGCAAGTGTAGATATGGCCAGCCAATGATGTGGTACTACAGCACTTAACAAGTGAAGGCTGGAACCAACAGCAAGTGTAGATATGGCCTGCCAATGATATGCTACTCCAGCACTTGCATTTTTGGGGAAGACCACTGCACATGTATTTTTTTTCTTTTTCTTCTTGTAGTTACCACTTTATAACTCCATAGAATCCGTAAACTTCATGGTGTGGACTTGATATATAGCTCAAAAGATCGGTCTCTCTTTGTGCTCTCTGTTGAAACTAAAATATTTTTCGGATGTATAACTATAGCCAAGTTACTAGAGGAACCTAAAATAACTAACGACTGATTTTGTGGAATAAATATCTCCAGATTACAAAGTGCTAACGAGTTGAAATTAGCAGCAGTGGCTAGAGGAAGCCAGACTCTATGCAATGAGTGTTTTTATTAGGCGCTGAAATGTAAGTACAGTATACCCTCGCATATCTGAACCTCGATTATCCGAACATTGGGTAAATTATTATTTAAAAACTAGTAATAGTCGTAACTCTGCTACGTAAGTTGCACGTGCTAACTAGTTCAGTTTGCTTGGGCCAGCAAAAGGAAGAGAGTAATTTTGTCGATCGACTCAAAGATAGCCATTCTAAGCAAGATATCAAATGGAGCCAGTCGAGCCGGACTAGCAGAAGAGTAAGGCATAGGGAAGTTGATAATAACGGAGATAAAAAAGAACGAAGCCAAACTTCGAGAGTTCGCAGGCAACCTTGACTGTCGGGGGATAAGTTCAGCTCGCAAAGTCATGTACCTTGCTAATGACGAACAACTAGAAAATGCTTTATATCTGTGGTTTGTTCAGAAAAGCGGGCAAGACTCTCCAGTCAGTGGACCATTGCTCAGAGAAAGTGAATATAAATAATATGAAAAAATATGTATGTAAAACAGCATGCCAGTTACTGAGGACCTAAATCCTTCTAGTACCAGGAAGTGAGCTTCTTATTATCCCAAGGACATGCAGATTAAAAGGATTGAAAATAGTTCCAACGTGATTCAGCATTTTAATTACATTCATGAATTAATTATATTCATGAATTTATAATTAATAGTGTTTTTATGCATATCCGAACTTTTTGCTTATCCGAACTACCTTGGGTCCCAACGAGTTCAGATAAGAGAGGGTCTACTGTACGTGGTAAAGCGGCGCGGGTGGAAAATTAATTTCGTTAATAATCCATAAAACTCATTTTCCACCCACGTCCTTGACCATGTACTTACGTTTTAGTGCCTAATGAAAACACTCATTGAATAGAGTATAGCTTCCTCTAGCCACTGGTGCTAATTTCAAATTCGTTATCACTTTGCAATCTGGAGATATTTATGCGGCCATTCAGGTTTTGCAGTTCCCTCCACTTTAGGTCCAGTAACTTGGCTATAGCAATACCTATGGAAAATATTTTAGTATCAAAAGAGAGCACACAGAGTTACCATCTTTTGAGCTATATATCAAGTCAATACCATGAAGTTTACAGAATCTACGGAGCTATAAAGTGGTAACCACACGTGTTTTTTTGTTTTTTTAATTAAAAAGTTGGTGCTGTACCCCCACAAGTTGGCTGGAACCAACAGCAAGTGTAGATATGGCCAGCCAATATTTTACTTATTTATTTAGTTTCATATTTGACACTAACAGTACATCTTTAAAGATTATTTCTCCTATTAATGTGTGCATTTCTTAAATAAACAGCCACTTCCAGAACCTTCCCCTGGAGCCAGTGCTGAGCCTCAACCAGAAAGACAGTCTGCCTCTACTAGACCCAGTACAGATGATGTGTCCTCAGAAGGTAAAGATGAGAATATTCCCAACCGACTGGTCATTATGGTGTGAGTGCTTGCTGGTGCACACTTACTGCTCCCTCTAGTCATTACAGTGAGACTGTCCTCCACCATAGATAGGTTCACACAGAGGGAGCCTAGTGAGACTGTCCTCCCCTATAGATAGGTTCACACAGAAGGAGCCTATTGAGACTGTCCTCCACCATAGATAGGTTAACACAGAAGGAGCCTATTGAGACTGTCCTCCCCCATAGATAGTTCACACAGAAGGAGCCTAGTGAGACTGTCCTCCCCATAGATAGGTTCACACAGAAGGAGCCTAGTGAGACTGTACTCCCCTATAGATAGGTTCACACAGAAGGAGCCTATTGAGACTGTCCTCCACCATAGATAGGTTAACACAGAAGGAGCTTATTGAGACTGTCCTCCCCCAGCTTATTGAGACTGTCCTCCCCCATAGATAGTTCACACAGAAGGAGCCTAGTGACACTGTCCTCCCACATAGATAGGTTCACACAGAAGGAGCCTAGTGAGACTGTCCTCCACCATAGATAGGTTAACACAGAAGGAGCCTAGTGAGACTGTCCTCCCCTATAGATAGGTTCACACAGAAGGAGCCTAGTGAGACTGTCCTCCACCATAGATAGGTTAACACAGAAGGAGCCTAGTGAGACTGTCCTCCACCATAGATAGGTTCACACAGAAGGAGCCTAGTGAGACTGTCCTCCCCCATAGATAGGTTCACACAGAAGGAGCCTAGTGAGACTGTCCTCCACCATAGATAGGTTCACACAGAAGGAGCCTATAGACTGTCCTCCACCATAGATAGGTTAACACAGAAGGAGCCTAGTGAGACTGTCCTCCACCATAGATAGGTTCACACAGAAGGAGCCTAGTGAGACTGTCCTCCCCCATAGATAGGTTCACACAGAAGAAACCTAGTGAGACTGTACTCCCCATAGATAAGGTTCAGACAGAAGGAGCCTAGTGAGACTGTCCTCCCCATAGATAGGTTAACACAGAAGGAGCCTAGTGAGACTGTCCTCCACCATAGATAGGTTCACACAGAAGCAGCCTAGTTAGACTGTCCTCCACCATAGATAGGTTAACACAGAAGGAGCCTAGTGAGACTGTCCTCCACCATAGATAGGTTCACACAGAAGGAGCCTAGTGAGACTGTACTCCCCATAGATAAGGTTCAGACAGAAGGAGCCTAGTGAGACTGTCCTCCCCTATAGATAGGTTAACACAGAAGGAGCTTATTGAGACTGTCCTCCCCCATAGATAGTTCACACAGAAGGAGCCTAGTGAGACTGTCCTCCCCCATAGATAAGTTCACACAGAAGGAGACTGTCTTCTTCCATATAAGGAGCTATACTCTGACCAGGGCTGTAGCCAGAGCTTAGAAACATACAAGGCTAGGGGCTTCCGGGGTGCATGCTCACCTGGAAATTATTTTTACCCTAGCTACATAGTCACTAGGTATGCATTCTGTGGGTAGTCAAGTGTGAGCAGAGAACTGTCATCAGTGCATCATTTCAGAGTGAGTCATTCATTCAATAGGAATATGATGGGAGAAAAATAATTGTTTCATTTGCCTCACGCTGGCTACAGTGCTGCCCCTTCTAGTTTAGCAAACCTCCTCCCCACCCCATCAATTACCCCCTCCTCCCTCTACTGGCCCCTCTTGGCAAGACAATGTTGGCACATAATATGTAACTGAGACTCCACCCACTTACATGCACAATATATGTCTGTGTGTGTGTGTGCAGCGTTGAAGAAATCTGAGGAGAACTCAGGCAAACACAACATAGGTAAGGGAGACGAGGAAAGTGTCCTCAAGGGAGGGAGGGATGTGTGTAGATGAGAGTCCACCCACATACTTGTAGCTCAATATGTACCATATTTGCTGGGATATAAGTCTCACCTGGGTTTAGGTCGCACCCACAAATCCACTTAGCACTGTAGTACATAGCTGGTGTTCCTGCATAGAAGTTGTTCTTACCAGCAAAAGAAATAGCCAGTTGGCAGCTTGAAACTAGTGGTGAAGCTAATGCACTTCTCAGAGCTGAGGCCAACTGAAATTCCCTCTGTTGTGAGGAGGTCACTGATATACTAGCTGTACGTGGAGGAACAGCGACCTGGACTAGTTCTCCACTGACGTAGACACAATTGTCCAAGCCAGTAGTGAGTGACTCCATGCAGTGTCTATGAGGTTTAGCCAACTGGATCGGTCATGAGATATCGACAGACAGAGACTCAGAACAAAGATAATTTATTTTAAAATCGACAAGAATAATATTGATTTGACTGGTCCAAATACAACGAAAACTGTAGCATACACATGTACATGAAGACCACAATGAGATGACCCTTTACCATATACCTCAATGAGCAAGTCTCTCTCTAGTCACGGAGAGAATGGCCCTACTGTCATTGCCTACTCTTTAATCAAGTCTCTCTCTGGTCAAGGAGGGAATGGCACTAGAAACTTCGGCTCCATAGTCACTACAGTCATTGCAACCACAAACACTTAGTGGGGGGCGACAGTTGCAAATTTTATTATAATTTTTTTAACCTGTGGTTACAACTTTAGAGCTCAGTAGATTCTGCAAACTTCATGGTATGGCCTTGATATATAGCTCAAAAGATAGGTCTCTCTGTGTGCTCTCTTTTGATACAAAAAATATGCTTCATAGGTATAACTATAGGCAAGTTACTAGACCCTAAAGCGGTGGGACCTCAAAAACCTGCACCCCAAAATTGCCGGGAAAAACCACTCCGGGTTGCCAAGTGCTAAAGACCTCTAATTGTTACCGGTGGCTAGAGGAAGCTCCTAGAGCATACAATGACCGTTCGTTAAAAATATATGTGATAGGATCTGCGAAAAACGTGCCTTATGACCAAATAGTACTTTTCTCAATAATACAAGTTTTAGAGCCTATTGTCATACACTATGAAATTTGACTTTTTGGGGTATTTATTATCTAGGGTCTTTCTCCTAACTGGTCAGAAAATTTAAAGCCTTGAATCCCTCTCACTCAGAAGTTACAGCAGTTAGAACTGGACTGACCAAACGTTAGCGGGGAATAATAATTATTACGTAATAGGGACTTTCCCTTTTTATAATAACATTCATAGTTTGTAGTTGGAAAGGGTCAACAGTGCAATTTTCAAAAGGTTTGATAATGTCACTAATGAGATAGCTTTGACTATCAATCGGGTCATGAAACTGGATGCACAGGACCAGGCATCTATGCTGGAGGTTATTGCAGACTACTTCACTCTCCCCACTCTTGATGATGAGCTTGATGAAGAGAATTTTGATGAGTTGGAATGTTGCAGTAAGAAGACATACAAAATACAATTCTTATAATTACAATCACATGGACATTACAATCACAACATACATTAACAAGATTGGAGGAAGATTGGGGCTGCCACATGGAGGATGAAGGTCACCATACTGAGGATTGTGGACATGATGGGAATGGGGGTTATGAAGATCATCGTATAATACAGATCATCGTATAATACACTGACTTTATTATTCAAATAAAAGCTTTACATGGCCATATTCAGTGTATACCTAGTTAGTTACCTATGAATTAACTGCCACCTGCCTTATAGCTAGTAATGTATGGTAGTTATTGCTTGCTATCTACTACACTGCTTGCTAGCTAATTTTGTAGTTAGATGACCAGTTGCTTGCTAGAGGACTAGCTAGCTATTTTTCTAGCTTGTTGCTTTTGCTAGTTACTAACCAATGACAATCAGGTAAGCTATAGATGCTAGTCTCTATCCCGAAGCTTATAGCAACCTAGGAGGTTTAGCTAGCTAGCCTTGTTTTTCTTGTTATTTGTTTTAAAGTTACGACCACAGCTAGTAGCTATCTAGCTATGCATACTAAGACTTACCTCAGCTACATGTAGAGTTTCAAGACCCTTCTCCTCACTTTAGCAGTCGTTTGAGTAGCGCTTTCATCCGAAGCGCTCGAAGTAAACTTGCACCAAAGCATCCGTCTTTCCCAATTGTTTTTAATTATGACGTCATTGAATAACACGGAGATACGCGCGGAAGTATACGGAAGTTAATTGAATTTTGTTCGAGTCGCAATCAGCGTCCCTGACGGGATGAAAGAAAAGCCCCTGTAACTTCCAAGTCATAATGTTTTACTAAGTCACTTCAAGATTTTTATAAGTATTTTTTATAGCTCTTTCACATAAAACAATAAAATGAAAACAATTTTTTTCCCCATAAGGCACAGAGCCTGTCACATATTACCTGGTCAAGCGCCGTGGGTGGAAAATTGAAGGGTTAACAATCAACGCCTTCAGTTTTGCACCCACGTGTCTGACCAGGTAATAAATTTTTAACGCCTATTTCAAACGGTCATTGTATGCTCTAGAGTCTAGAGGCCACTCGTACCATATTTTTTTGGCACTTCGCAACTCGAGTGGTTTTGGACGGCGATTTTGGGGTGCAGGTTTTTGAGGTCCCTCCGCTTTAGGGTCTAGTAACTTGCCTATAGTTATACCTATGAAACATATTTCAAAAGAGAGCACACAGAGAGCCCTATCTTTTGAGCTATATATCAAGGCCATACCATGAAGTTTGCAGAATCTACTTAAAGTTGTAACCACAGGTTAAAAAAAAAATTAATTTGTCCACCATTCCCCCTTAGTGGGTATCCCCTGGCAGACATTGCCTGGTGCCACACACATTAACCCTGGTGCATGTGTAAGAGGTGAATTGCTTGAGTGTAGTGTGCTAGTGACACCTCAATGTGTGTGCATCACTTGACCAGGTCCCAGCAGTGAGCCTCGGATTGAAGACAAGCAAGCACTAGTCTCCTCTGCTACTTCTGCCACTGCGACATCAGATCATGAAGTGAGTGTGTTGAATATTGCTTGATGATTACTCTGTGTGTGTGAGTATGTTCAAGTATTTGTGTTTGCCCTATACGTAGATGGTGGGTGTGTGCAGTGAGTTGTTGATTATATGTTGATCTTGTTGGCCTAAGGAAGTATTGTAAGATGCACCACCAACTATGTGAGACTAACTGTGTAGCATGAGTATACCTGCTTGTCTCTAAGGCTGGCCATGTACAGTAAGATCACAAGGTTATGAGTGTCTGTGTTGCTTACAGTCATCCTTAAAGTGATATGTTGATTGTTCTCTGACAGGCTGACCATTCTGACAAGCAAGAAGATATCTCAGATATTGGTGGAAAAGTTTGTCAGCCGAGTGAAACTGTGACTCATGGCAGGGCACGCGAAGGAAACCTGCCAGGAGTAATGTCTGCCATGAAGAATGAAGGATACAACCCTCTGGAAAGAGATGGACAGGGCAGCAACGCCTTGCACTGTGCAGCTCTCGGGGGACACGTGTCTGTGGTGAAGTTTTTTCTGGAAGATCTGAAGTATGACCCAACAATTCCTAGTAAAGATGGCCATACAGTTCTTCACCTAGCTGCTTCATGTGGTCATCTTGAGCTGCTACGATACCTGTTGGAGGAGCGGCAGCTTAAAGCTCTGAGCATGGATGCCAGAGGACGTACTCCATTACATCATGCTTGTTGCTTGAACTCTGACCTTAGCAGTATGAGTGGAGGGAAAAGGACAAGTGAGCATTTTGATGTTGTCAAGTATCTCATAGAGGAGCTCGGCTGCGACCCACTTGTGAGAGATGTTAATGAAGACACTCCACTTCACCTTGCTGCTGAATGTGGTAAGCTAGAGGTTGTCAAGTACTTTATACAAGACCTGAAGTGGGACACTAACATCAGAGGTTATTTGGGAAGGACACCTCTTCATGAGTCTTGTGAGAATGGACAGTTTGATGTTGTCAAGTATCTCGTAGAGGAGCTCGGCTGCGACCCATTTTTGAGAGATGTTAATGAAGACACTCCACTTCACCTTGCTGCTCAATTTGGTGGGCTAGAGATTGTCAAGTACTTTATACAAGACCTGAAGTGGGACACTAACATCAGAGGGTATTTGGGAAGGACACCTCTTCATAAGTCTTGTGTAGGAGGAGATTTTGATGTTGTCAAGTATCTCGTAGAGGAGCTCGGCTGCGACCTACTTGTGAGAGATGTTAATGAAGACACTCCACTTCACCTTGCTGCTGGAGAGGGTAAGCTAGAGCTTGTCAAGTATTTTATACAAGACCTGAAGTGGGACACTAACATCAGAGGTTATTTGGGAAGGACACCTCTTCATAAGTCTTGTGTGGGAGGACATTTTGATGTTGTCAAGTATCTCGTAGAGGAGCTCGGCTGTGACCCACTTGTGAGAGATGTTAATGAAGACACTCCACTTCACCTTGCTGCTCAATTTGGTGGGCTAGAGATTGTCAAGTACTTTATACAAGACCTGAAGTGGGACACTAACATCAGAGGGTATTTGGGAAGGACACCTCTTCATAAGTCTTGTGTAGGAGGAGATTTTGATGTTGTCAAGTATCTCGTAGAGGAGCTCGGCTGCGACCTACTTGTGAGAGATGTTAGTGAAGACACTCCACTTCACCTTGCTGCTCGAGAGGGTAAGCTAGAGCTTGTCAAGTATTTTATACAAGACCTGAAGTGGGACACTAACATCAGAGGTTATTTGGGAAGGACACCTTTTCATAAGTCTTGTGTGGTAGGACATTTTGATGTTGTCAAGTATCTCGTAGAGGAGCTCGGCTGTGACCCACTTGTGAGAGATGTTAATGAAGACACTCCACTTCACCTTGCTGCTGACGAGGGTAAGCTAGAGATTATCAAGTACTTTATACAAGACCTGAAGTGGGACACTAACATCAGAGGGTATTTGGGAAGGACACCTCTTCATAATTCTTGTGAGGGAGGACATTTTGATGTTGTCAAGTATCTCGTAGAGGAGCTCGGCTGTGACCCACTTGTGAGAGATGTTAGTGAAGACACTCCACTTCACCTTGCTGCTGACGAGGGTAAGCTAGATATTGTCAAGTATTTTATACAAGACCTGAAGTGGGACACTAACATCAGAGGTTATTTGGGAAGGACACCTCTTCATAAGTCTTGTGTGGGAGGACATTTTGATGTTGTCAAGTATCTCGTAGAGGAGCTCGGCTGTGACCCACTTGTGAGAGATGTTAATGAAGACAATCCACTTCACCTTGCTGCTCAATTTGGTGGGCTAGAGATTGTCAAGTACTTTATACAAGACCTGAAGTGGGACACTAACATCAGAGGGTATTTGGGAAGGACACCTCTTCATAAGTCTTGTGTAGGAGGAGATTTTGATGTTGTCAAGTATCTCGTAGAGGAGCTCGGCTGCGACCTACTTGTGAGAGATGTTAGTGAAGACACTCCACTTCACCTTGCTGCTCGAGAGGGTAAGCTAGAGCTTGTCAAGTATTTTATACAAGACCTGAAGTGGGACACTAACATCAGAGGTCATTTGGGAAGGACACCTCTTCATAAGTCTTGTGTGGGAGGACATTTTGATGTTGTCAAGTATCTCGTAGAGGAGCTCGGCTGTGACCCACTTGTGAGAGATGTTAGTGAAGACACTACACTTCACCTTGCTGCTCAATCTGGTGGGCTAGAGATTGTCAAGTACTTTATACAAGACCTGAAGTGGAACACTAACATCAGAGGTGAATCGGGAAGGACACCTCTTCATAAGTCTTGTGTGGTAGGACATTTTGATGTTGTCAAGTATCTCGTAGAGGAGCTCGGCTGTGACCCACTTGTGAGAGATGTTAATGAAGACACTCCACTTCACCTTGCTGCTCAATTTGGTGGGCTAGAGATTGTCAAGTACTTTATACAAGACCTGAAGTGGGACACTAACATCAGAGGGTATTTGGGAAGGACACCTCTTCATAAGTCTTGTGTAGGAGGAGATTTTGATGTTGTCAAGTATCTCGTAGAGGAGCTCGGCTGCGACCTACTTGTGAGAGATGTTAGTGAAGACACTCCACTTCACCTTGCTGCTGACGAGGGTAAGCTAGATATTGTCAAGTATTTTATACAAGACCTGAAGTGGGACACTAACATCAGAGGTTATTTGGGAAGGACACCTCTTCATAAGTCTTGTGTGGGAGGACATTTTGATGTTGTCAAGTATCTCGTAGAGGAGCTCGGCTGTGACCCACTTGTGAGAGATGTTAATGAAGACACTCCACTTCACCTTGCTGCTCAATTTGGTGGGCTAGAGATTGTCAAGTACTTTATACAAGACCTGAAGTGGGACACTAACATCAGAGGGTATTTGGGAAGGACACCTCTTCATAAGTCTTGTGTAGGAGGAGATTTTGATGTTGTCAAGTATCTCGTAGAGGAGCTCGGCTGCGACCTACTTGTGAGAGATGTTAGTGAAGACACTCCACTTCACCTTGCTGCTCGAGAGGGTAAGCTAGAGCTTGTCAAGTATTTTATACAAGACCTGAAGTGGGACACTAACATCAGAGGTCATTTGGGAAGGACACCTCTTCATAAGTCTTGTGTGGGAGGACATTTTGATGTTGTCAAGTATCTCGTAGAGGAGCTCGGCTGTGACCCACTTGTGAGAGATGTTAGTGAAGACACTACACTTCACCTTGCTGCTCAATCTGGTGGGCTAGAGATTGTCAAGTACTTTATACAAGACCTGAAGTGGGACACTAACATCAGAGGTGAATCGGGAAGGACACCTCTTCATAAGTCTTGTGTGGTAGGACATTTTGATGTTGTCAAGTATCTCGTAGAGGAGCTCGGCTGTGACCCACTTGTGAGAGATGTTAATGAAGACACTCCACTTCACCTTGCTGCTCAATTTGGTGGGCTAGAGATTGTCAAGTACTTTATACAAGACCTGAAGTGGGACACTAACATCAGAGGGTATTTGGGAAGGACACCTCTTCATAAGTCTTGTGTAGGAGGAGATTTTGATGTTGTCAAGTATCTCGTAGAGGAGCTCGGCTGCGACCCACTTGTGAGAGATGTTAATGAAGACACTCCACTTCACCTTGCTGCTCAATTTGGTGGGCTAGAGATTGTCAAGTACTTTATACAAGACCTGAAGTGGGACACTAACATCAGAGGGTATTTGGGAAGGACACCTCTTCATATGTCTTGTCTGTATGGACATTTTGATGTTGTCAAGTATTTCGTAGAGGAGCTCGGCTGTGACCCACTTGTGAAAGATAAATACGAACACACTCCCTTAGATCTTGCCTCCAGTAATGATCACTTTGAAATCCTGCAATACTTCACAACCCTCCAACTCGATGATCCTCGTATGAAAGGTGTTCACTCTGCTTCTCTCAAGGGTAAGATGGGGAGGGTTGTGATTAGAGTAGCGAGCACACAGCACATGTGGGGAGGATATCATTACATCATAGTATATTAATGGTGTGATTAGAGAAGTGAGCCCACAGCACATGTGGGGAGGATATTATTACATCATAGTATATTGATGGTATGATTAGAGAAGTGAGCACACAGCATATGTGTGGAGGATATTATTACATCATAGTATATTGATGGTGTGATTAGAGAAGTGAGCACACAGCACATGTGGGGAGGATATTATTACATCATAGTATATTGATGGTGTGATTAGAGAAGTGAGCACACAGCACATGTGGGG
The DNA here is from genome assembly GCA_028752905.1 of Cladorhizidae sp. MBARI D1340-BT2. Lineage (NCBI taxonomy): Eukaryota > Metazoa > Porifera > Demospongiae > Poecilosclerida > Cladorhizidae > Cladorhizidae sp. MBARI D1340-BT2. The sequence continues at coordinate 4,099,601 of JAQNBH010000002.1, read as the reverse complement.
AGGATATTATTACATCATAGTATATTGATGGTGTGATGGCTCTAGAACAAATTCAATTATCAATACCTAAAAAGTGTATTGAGCAAGTATATTTCTGAAGAAGTATTTCCCAGACCGCCCTAACACATAACTCTTATGGGATCATTTGCAAAGTTCCTTACCAACACCCTGTATTGCCACTGCTTTGTGCATTCCAGATGGCCAGCCTCTGCATCAGGGAATGCAGCAGAAGAGATCTCAGGCCTCTTAAGAATTTCGTGTATTTCCTGAGGCAGTGTGACCCACCCCCCAGTCTTACAAGCCACACCCTCTTAAGTGCATGCGCACACACATGGAGAAAGAATCTTTGACTAGCACAAACACAAACACTTTTTATGTAAGAGAATCTGCCAGTGAGACTATCCTGCCCATAGTTAGATTCACACAGAAGGAGCCTAGTGAGACTGTCCTCCCCCATAGATAGGTTCACACAGAAGGAGCCTAGTGAGACTGTCCTCCACCATAGATAGGTTCACACAGAAGGAGCCTAGTGAGACTGTCCTCCACCATAGATAGGTTCACACAGAAGGAGCCTAGTGAGACTGTCCTCCCCCATAGATAGGTACACACAGAAGGAGCCTAGTGAGACTGTCCTCCATAGATAGGTTCACACAGAAGGAGCCTAGTGAGACAGTCCTCCCTCATAGATAGGTTCACACAGAAGGAGCCTAGTGAGACAGTCCTCCCTCATAGATAGGTTCACACAGAAGGAGCCTAGTGAGAGTGTCCTCCCCCATAGATAGGTTCACACAGAAGGAGCTTAGTGAGACTGTCCTCCACCGTAGATAGGTTCACACAGAAGGAGCCTAGTGAGACAGTCCTCCCTCATATGTAGATAGGTTCACACAGAAGGAGCCTAGTGAGACTATCCTCCCCCATAGATAGGTTCACACAGAAGGAGCTTAGTGAGACTGTCCTCCACCGTAGATAGGTTCACACAGAAGGAGCCTAGTGAGACTGTCCTCCCCCATAGATAGATAGGTTCACACAGAAGGAGCCTAATGAGACTCCTCCCCCATAGATATGTTCACACAGAAGGAGCCTAGTGAGACTGTGCTCCACCATAGATAGGTTCACACAAAAGAAGCCTAGTGAGATGGTCCTCCTTCATAAATAGGTTCACACAGAAGGAGCCTAGTGAGACTGTCTTATTCCATATAAGGATCTATACTCTGACCAGGGCTGTAGCCAGAGCTTAGAAACACACAAGGCTAGGGGCTTCCGGGGTGCATGCTCACCTGGAAATTATTTTTACCCTAGCTACATAGTCACTAGGTATGCATTCTGGGGTAGTCCAGTGTGAGCAGAGAACTGTCATCAGTGCATCATTTCAGAGTGAGTCATTCATTCAATAGGAATATGATGGGAGAAAAATAATCGTTTCATTTGCCTCACGCTGGCTACAGTGCTGCCCCTTCTAGTTTAGCAAACCTCCTCCCCACCCCATCAATTACCCCCTCCTCCCTCTGCTGGCCCCTCTTGGCAAGACAATTTTGGAACATAATTTGTAACTGAGACTCCACCCACTTACATGTACAATATATATGTGTGTGTGTGTGTGCAGAGTTGAAGAAATCTGAGGAGAACACAGGCAAAGACAACATAGGTAAGGGAGACGAGGAAAATGTCCTCAAGGGAGGGAGGGAGGTGTGTAGTTGAGACTCCACCCACATACTTGTAACTCAATATGTACCATATTTGCTGGGATATAAGTCTCACCTGGGTTTAGGTCACACCCACAAATCTACTTAGCACTGTATTACATAGTTGGTGTTCCTGCATAGAAGTTGTTCTTACCAGCAAAAGAAATAGCCAGTTGGCTGCTTGAAACTATTGATGAAGCTAATGCACTTCTCAGAGCTGAGACCAACTGAAATTTCCTCTGTTGTGAGGAGGTCACTGATAGCTACTAGCTGTACGTGGAGGAACAGCGACCTGGACTAGTTCTCCACTGACGTAGACACAATTGTCCAAGCCAGTAGTGAGTGACTCCATGCAGTGTCTATGAGGTTTAGCCAACCGGATGGGTCATGAGATATCGACATGCAGAGAACTCAGAACAAAGATATTTTGCAGACAAATTGATTACTCCAAATAGAATGAAAACTTTTCATACCCATATACAGTACTGTACATGAAGACCACAACCAGGTGACCCTTACCAGATACCAATGATATACAGTAGCGGTCAAAAATAACTTTACGTTGCATTTCTGTACAATGTACGTAGTACGCTCGAGCGTTTAAAAAGCAACGCACGAGCTATCATTTAAGAACGCATGGCGAACGGTACGCACGAACGTTGGAACGCATCGTTGTTTATTTTTACCTCGATCTGACACGTGACAAATATGAATACACGCGCATTTCGGAGGTTAAATTCTATTTAGGTCACATTGCAGCAGCGGGCTAGTTTTGGTAGCTCTGTCAAATCGATCAGAAAATATCTGAGGATACTATTCCCAAAAGAAGTAAGTGCTTGCTCTTGATGTGTTGAGGTACTTTTTCAATTTTTTGTCTTGCTAGCTCAGCTAGTCCCTTTCTCTGAATAAATTTTATTTCAGTGTAGCTTAGATTTGCTGTTACAAGCTACTTCAGTGCTAATTCTTTTTCTTTTTGAAAATGGTCTTGAAGACCTCCACCTGTTTGTCAAATGTAACAAGCTTGGATTATGTGATCAGTGGCTCGCTAAGTGATGTGTATGTCTTAATGCAAGTGTGCGATATTTTGGCTGCATGAGAACTGTCGCCATTATATGATGATGTAGCCTGTTTTTTTTTGTTTTTTTGGGGGGGTGGCTCCCAAAGGGGGAAGCTAGTCAGCAACTGTTGTGACTAATAGCACTTTAGATGTTGGATGTCTGTGGTTTGTAAATGCAGGTATCCAGTCCGAGGATGGAGATGTCAAACTGGCCCAGAAGATATAAACCAACAACTAGCTTTACACCTACATAACCGGACCTTTACTTACCTTGTCAATATTGTCAGATAACAACGACTGCACCAAACCACACACAAAGATGTTGCATAAATTGAAATACACATTATCAATAGTAGCACTGCTATTTAGTTTGATGATGTGAAGAATCGCCTCAACAAATCTGGGTAACAGAAGCTTCACAGTACACTTGTCAAACCAGATGATATTCACAAATACACTTGCTGACAAATTGCTGTGCCACTCCCGATCTCTTGACCTGGAGTGTGGGAGACAAAATACGGTGTTAAAAAAACCCCCAAAACCCTGGTTACTTGAGCTCCACCAGGGTTGAGCTCTGGCACGCAAGTTATGTGTATCTTAGTTTGCTTATACATCGCCCGTGTCGTCTCAAATAGGTTAAGTACACATAAGCCAAATCATTACTTTGTTTGCCTCAGAATAGATGGCAATATGAATTGCCATGCAGCAATGTACAACCACTCGATGTTTGTCCTACACCAAAGCCGCCACTCATTGCTTTGAAGAAAGCCTCGACTGTAGTTAGTAGGCCATGTTGTCAATGTAATATAGTATGGTTTTTGTAATGCTCTGCACATAAAGGCATTTCAGGTTCCTGATTTCATATATTCCTTGTAATGTAAGCTACCAGTTTTCTATAATTCATGGCATGGCACAAAAACTTAACCTGCCACTTGAGCCTCTGACAACCAATTTGCTCCTTGAACAAAAGGTCGTGTGTGATTGCAGGTAATGTTTCAGGAAGCTCAGGTCGTCCCATCAATATCTTTGGTGCTTCAAAGCTTAGGCTAAGGTTCAGAATTCTTTGCTTTTGCTTCTTGTAGGCCGATACACCACAGCGCGAGAAAGAGAGCTGTAAGCTACTCGAGCGAGCGACGAAGCGTATCACGTGAACGTTTATACTATGAACGCATGCGTTCCAGCTGCACAACGCACCTACGTTTTAGAAGTACGATTGGAAAAACAGTAAGGAATGCACATGCAACGCTTGCTCTCAAAACGTAGTACGTACGTTGTCCGAAAACGCAACGTAAAGTAATTTTTGGCCGCTACTGTACATGTATTTAAGCAAGTCTCTCTCTAGTCAGGGAGAGAATGGCACTACAGTCATTGGCCACTGTAGATACAAATGATATATAGTTAAGCAAGTCTCTCTCTGGTAAGGGAAAGAATGGCACTAGAAACCCACCCACTCGGTGGTTAACCCCCCCCCCCCCCCCCCGGCCTGGGGTCACGCACCTTAACCCTTGTGTGTAAGAGGTGAATTGCTTGAGTGCAGTGTGCTAATGATACTAAATGTGTGTGCATGGTTGGTTTGACCAGGTTCCAACAGTCACTGAAGACAAGCGTGCACTGGACTCCTCTGCTATTTCTGCCCATGCTACATCTGATCATGAGGTGAGTGTGCTTAATGATCTTGGTGGATTATTTTATGTGTGTATGTGTGTTTCAAGTATTTATGGTTGCCCTATAAGTAGATGATGGGTGTGTGCTCTTGAGTTGTTGATTTTACGTTGATTAGGAATATTCTTGTTGGCCTAAGGAAGTATTGTAAGATGCACCACCAACTATGTCAGACTAACTGTGTAGCATGAGTATACCTGCTTGTCTCTGAGGCTAGCCATGTACAGTAAGATCACAAGGTTATGAGTGTCTGTGTTGCTTGCAGTCATCCTTAAAGTGATATGTTGATTGTTCTCTGACAGGCTGACCATTCTGACAAGCAAGACGATATCTCAGATATTGGTGGAAAAGTTTGTCAGCCGAGTGAAAGTGTGACTCACAGCAAGGCACGCGAAGGTGACCTTCCAGGAATAATGGCTGCCATGAAGAATGAAGGATACAACCCTCTGGAAAGAGATGGACAGGGCAGCAACGCCTTGCACTGTGCAGCTCTCGGGGGACACGTGTCTGTGGTGAAGTTTTTTCTGGAAGATCTGAAGTATGACCCAACAATTCCTAGTAAAGATGGCCATACAGTTCTTCACCTAGCTGCTTCATGTGGTCATCTTGAGCTGCTACGATACCTGTTGGAGGAGCGGCAGCTTGAAGCTCTGAGCACGGATGCCATAGGACGTACTCCATTACATCATGCTTGTTGCTTGAACTCTGACCTTAGCAGTATGAGTGGAGGGAAAAGGACAAGTGAGCATTTCGATGTTGTAAAGTATCTCGTAGAGGAGCTCGGCTGCGACCCACTTGTGAGAGATGTTAATGAAGACACTCCACTTCACCTTGCTGCTGAATGTGGTAAGCTAGAGGTTGTCAAGTACTTTATACAAGACCTGAAGTGGGACACTAACATCAGAGGTTATTTGGGAAGGACACCTCTTCATGAGTCTTGTTTGAATGGACATTTTGATGTTGTCAAGTATCTCGTAGAGGAGCTCGGCTGCGACCCACTTGTGAGAGATGTTAATGAAAACACTCCACTTCACCTTGCTGCTCTAGGGGGTAAGCTAGACATTGTCAAGTACTTTATACAAGACCTGAAGTGGGACACTAACATCAGAGGTTATTTGGGAAGGACACCTCTTCATAAGTCTTGTGTGGGAGGACATTTGGATGTTGTCAAGTATCTCGTAGAGGAGCTCGGCTGCGACCCACTTGTGAGAGATGTTAATGAAGGCACTCCACTTCACCTTGCTGCTGTAGAGGGTAAGCTAGAGATTGTCAAGTACTTTATACAAGACCTGAAGTGGGACACTAACATCAGAGGTTATTTGGGAAGGACACCTCTTCATAATTCTTGTGAGGGAGGACATTTTGATGTTGTCAAGTATCTCGTAGAGGAGCTCGGCTGCGACCCACTTGTGAGAGATGTTAATGAAGACACTCCACTTCACCTTGCTGCTGAATGTGGTAAGCTAGAGGTTGTCAAGTACTTTATACAAGACCTGAAGTGGGACACTAACATCAGAGGTTATTTGGGAAGGACACCTCTTCATAGGTCTTGTGATGGAGGAAATGTTGATGTCAAGTATCTCGTAGAGGAGCTCGGCTGCGACCCACTTGTGAGAGATGTTAATGAAGACACTCCACTTCACATTGCTGCTAGAGAGGGTAAGCTAGAGGTTGTCAAGTACTTTATACAAGACCTGAAGTGGGACACTAACATCAGAGGTTATTTGGGAAGGACACCTCTTCATGAGTCTTGTTTGAATGGACATTTTGATGTTGTCAAGTATCTCGTAGAGGAGCTCGGCTGCGACCCACTTGTGAGAGATGTTAATGAAAACACTCCACTTCACCTTGCTGCTCAAACGGGTAAGCTGGAGATTGTCAAGTACTTTATACAAGACCTGAAGTGGGACACTAACATCAGAGGTTATTTGGGAAGGACACCTCTTCATAAGTCTTGTGTGGGAGGACATTTGGATGTTGTCAAGTATCTCGTAGAGGAGCTCGGCTGCGACCCACTTGTGAGAGATGTTAATGAAGGCACTCCACTTCACCTTGCTGCTGTAGAGGGTAAGCTTGAGATTGTCAAGTACTTTATACAAGACCTGAAGTGGGACACTAACATCAGAGGTTATTTGGGAAGGACACCTCTTCATAAGTCTTGTGTGGGAGGACATTTTGATGTTGTCAAGTATCTCGTAGAGGAGCTCGGCTGTGACCCACTTGTGAGAGATGTTAATGAAGACACTCCACTTCACCTTGCTGCTCAATTTGGTGGGCTAGAGATTGTCAAGTACTTTATACAAGACCTGAAGTGGGACACTAACATCAGAGGGTATTTGGGAAGGACACCTCTTCATAAGTCTTGTGTAGGAGGAGATTTTGATGTTGTCAAGTATCTCGTAGAGGAGGTCGGCTGCGACCTACTTGTGAGAGATGTTAGTGAAGACACTCCTCTTCACCTTGCTGCTCGAGAGGGTAAGCTAGAGCTTGTCAAGTATTTTATACAAGACCTGAAGTGGGACACTAGCATCAGAGGTTATTTGGGAAGGACACCTCTTCATAAGTCTTGTGTGGTAGGACATTTTGATGTTGTCAAGTATCTCGTAGAGGAGCTCGGCTGTGACCCACTTGTGAGAGATGTTAATGAAGACACTCCACTTCACCTTGCTGCTGACGAGGGTAAGCTAGAGATTATCAAGTACTTTATACAAGACCTGAAGTGGGACACTAACATCAGAGGGTATTTGGGAAGGACACCTCTTCATAATTCTTGTGAGGGAGGACATTTTGATGTTGTCAAGTATCTCGTAGAGGAGCTCGGCTGCGACCCACTTGTGAGAGATGTTAATGAAGACACTCCACTTCACCTTGCTGCTGGAGAGGGTAAGCTAGAGCTTGTCAAGTACTTTATACAAGACCTGAAGTGGGACACTAACATCAGAGGTTATTTGGGAAGGACACCTCTTCATAAGTCTTGTGTGGGAGGACATTTTGATGTTGTCAAGTATCTCGTAGAGGAGCTCGGCTGCGACCCACTTGTGAGAGATGTTAATGAAGACACTCCACTTCACCTTGCTGCTCAATTTGGTGGGCTAGAGATTGTCAAGTACTTTATACAAGACCTGAAGTGGGACACTAACATCAGAGGGTATTTGGGAAGGACACCTCTTCATAAGTCTTGTGTAGGAGGAGATTTTGATGTTGTCAAGTATCTCGTAGAGGAGCTCGGCTGCGACCTACTTGTGAGAGATGTTAGTGAAGACACTCCACTTCACCTTGCTGCTCGAGAGGGTAAGCTAGAGCTTGTCAAGTATTTTATACAAGACCTGAAGTGGGACACTAACATCAGGGGTCATTTGGGAAGGACACCTCTTCATAAGTCTTGTGTGGGAGGACATTTTGATGTTGTCAAGTATCTCATAGAGGAGCTCGGCTGTGACCCACTTGTGAGAGATGTTAATGAAGACACTCCACTTCACCTTGCTGCTCAATTTGGTGGGCTAGAGATTGTCAAGTACTTTATACAAGACCTGAAGTGGGACACTAACATCAGAGGGTATTTGGGAAGGACACCTCTTCATAAGTCTTGTGTAGGAGGAGATTTTGATGTTGTCAAGTATCTCGTAGAGGAGCTCGGCTGTGACCCACTTGTGAGAGATGTTAATGAAGACACTCCACTTCACCTTGCTGCTCGAGAGGGTAAGCTAGATATTGTCAAGTACTTTATACAAGACCTGAAGTGGGACACTAACATCAGAGGTTATTTGGGAAGGACACCTCTTCATAAGTCTTGTGTGGGAGGACATTTTGATGTTGTCAAGTATCTCGTAGAGGAGCTCGGCTGTGACCCACTTGTGAGAGATGTTAATGAAGACACTCCACTTCACCTTGCTGCTCAATTTGGTGGGCTAGAGATTGTCAAGTACTTTATACAAGACCTGAAGTGGGACACTAACATCAGAGGTTATTTCGGAAGGACACCTCTTCATAAGTCTAGTATAGGGGGACATTTTGATGTTGTCAAGTATCTCGTAGAGGAGCTCGGCTGCGACCCACTTGTGAGAGATGTTAATGAAAACACTCCACTTCACCTTGCTGCTCGATGGGGTAAGCTAGAGATTGTCAAGTACTTTATACAAGACCTGAAGTGGGACACTAACATCAGAGGTTATTTGGGAAGGACACCTCTTCATGGGTCTAGTGTGGGAGGACATTTTGATGTTGTCAAGTATCTCGTGGAGGAGTTCGGCTGCGACCCACTTGTGAGAGATGTTAATGAAGACACTCCACTTCACCTTGCTGCTGAAGAAGGTAAGCTTGAGATTATCAAGTACTTTATACAAGACCTGAAGTGGGACAATAACATCAGAGGTTATTTGGGAAGGACACCTCTTCATGAGTCTAGTGTGGGAGGACATTTTGATGTTGTCAAGTATCTCGTAGAGGAGTTCGGCTGCGACCCACTTGTGAGAGATGTTAATGAAAACACTCCACTTCACCTTGCTGCTGTAAAGGGTAAGCTTGAGATTGTCAAGTACTTTATACAAGAGCTGAAGTGGGACATTAACATCAGAGGTTATTTGGGAAGGACACCTCTTCATGGGTCTAGTGTGGGAGGACATTTTGATGTTGTCAAGTATCTCGTGGAGGAGTTCGGCTGCGACCCACTTGTGAGAGATGTTAATGAAGACACTCCACTTCACCTTGCTGCTCAATTTGGTGGGCTAGAGATTGTCAAGTACTTTATACAAGACCTGAAGTGGGACACTAACATCAGAGGTTATTTCGGAAAGACACCTCTTCATAAGTCTAGTATAGGGGGACATTTTGATGTTGTCAAGTATCTCGTAGAGGAGCTCGGCTGCGACCCACTTGTGAGAGATGTTAATGAAAACACTCCACTTCACCTTGCTGCTCGATGGGGTAAGCTAGAGATTGTCAAGTACTTTATACAAGACCTGAAGTGGGACACTAACATCAGAGGTTATTTGGGAAGGACACCTCTTCATGGGTCTAGTGTGGGAGGACATTTTGATGTTGTCAAGTATCTCGTGGAGGAGTTCGGCTGCGACCCACTTGTGAGAGATGTTAATGAAGACACTCCACTTCACCTTGCTGCTGAAGAAGGTAAGCTTGAGATTATCAAGTACTTTATACAAGACCTGAAGTGGGACAATAACATCAGAGGTTATTTGGGAAGGACACCTCTTCATGAGTCTAGTGTGGGAGTACATTTTGATGTTGTCAAGTATCTCGTAGAGGAGTTCGGCTGCGACCCACTTGTGAGAGATGTTAATGAAAACACTCCACTTCACCTTGCTGCTGTAAAGGGTAAGCTTGAGATTGTCAAGTACTTTATACAAGAGCTGAAGTGGGACATTAACATCAGAGGTTATTTGGGAAGGACACCTCTTCATGGGTCTAGTGTGGGAGGACATTTTGATGTTGTCAAGTATCTCGTAGAGGAGTTCGGCTGCGACCCACTTGTGAGAGATGTTAATGAAAACACTCCACTTCACCTTGCTGCTGTAAAGGGTAAGCTTGAGATTGTCAAGTACTTTATACAAGAGCTGAAGTGGGACATTAACATCAGAGGTTATTTGGGAAGGACACCTCTTCATGGGTCTAGTGTGGGAGGACATTTTGATGTTGTCAAGTATCTCGTGGAGGAGTTCGGCTGCGACCCACTTGTGAGAGATGTTAATGAAGACACTCCACTTCACCTTGCTGCTCAATTTGGTGGGCTAGAGATTGTCAAGTACTTTATACAAGACCTGAAGTGGGACACTAACATCAGAGGTTATTTTGGAAGGACACCTCTTCATGGGTCTAGTGTGGGAGGACATTTTGATGTTGTCAAGTATCTCGTGGAGGAGTTCGGCTGCGACCCACTTGTGAGAGATGTTAATGAAGACACTCCACTTCACCTTGCTGCTGAAGAAGGTAAGCTTGAGATTATCAAGTACTTTATACAAGACCTGAAGTGGGACAATAACATCAGAGGTTATTTGGGAAGGACACCTCTTCATGAGTCTAGTGTGGGAGGACATTTTGATGTTGTCAAGTATCTCGTAGAGGAGTTCGGCTGCGACCCACTTGTGAGAGATGTTAATGAAAACACTCCACTTCACCTTGCTGCTGTAAAGGGTAAGCTTGAGATTGTCAAGTACTTTATACAAGAGCTGAAGTGGGACATTAACATCAGAGGTTATTTGGGAAGGACACCTCTTCATGGGTCTAGTGTGGGAGGACATTTTGATGTTGTCAAGTATCTCGTGGAGGAGTTCGGCTGCGACCCACTTGTGAGAGATGTTAATGAAGACACTCCACTTCACCTTGCTGCTCAATTTGGTGGGCTAGAGATTGTCAAGTACTTTATAGACCTGAAGTGGGACACTAACATCAGAGGTTATTTTGGAAGGACACCTCTTCATGGGTCTAGTGTGGGAGAACATTTTGATGTTGTCAAGTATCTCGTGGAGGAGTTCGGCTGCGACCCACTTGTGAGAGATGTTAATGAAGACACTCCACTTCACCTTGCTGCTGAAGAAGGTAAGCTTGAGATTATCAAGTACTTTATACAAGACCTGAAGTGGGACAATAACATCAGAGGTTATTTGGGAAGGACACCTCTTCATGAGTCTAGTGTGGGAGGACATTTTGATGTTGTCAAGTATCTCGTAGAGGAGTTCGGCTGCGACCCACTTGTGAGAGATGTTAATGAAAACACTCCACTTCACCTTGCTGCTGTAAAGGGTAAGCTTGAGATTGTCAAGTACTTTATACAAGAGCTGAAGTGGGACATTAACATCAGAGGTTATTTGGGAAGGACACCTCTTCATGGGTCTAGTGTGGGAGGACATTTTGATGTTGTCAAGTATCTCGTGGAGGAGTTCGGCTGCGACCCACTTGTGAGAGATGTTAATGAAGACACTCCACTTCACCTTGCTGCTCAATTTGGTGGGCTAGAGATTGTCAAGTACTTTATACAAGACCTGAAGTGGGACACTAACATCAGAGGTTATTTCGGAAAGACACCTCTTCATAAGTCTAGTATAGGGGGACATTTTGATGTTGTCAAGTATCTCGTAGAGGAGCTCGGCTGCGACCCACTTGTGAGAGATGTTAATGAAAACACTCCACTTCACCTTGCTGCTCGATGGGGTAAGCTAGAGATTGTCAAGTACTTTATACAAGACCTGAAGTGGGACACTAACATCAGAGGTTATTTGGGAAGGACACCTCTTCATTGGTCTAGTGTGGGAGGACATTTTGATGTTGTCAAGTATCTCGTGGAGGAGTTCGGCTGCGACCCACTTGTGAGAGATGTTAATGAAGACACTCCACTTCACCTTGCTGCTGAAGAAGGTAAGCTTGAGATTATCAAGTACTTTATACAAGACCTGAAGTGGGACAATAACATCAGAGGTTATTTGGGAAGGACACCTCTTCATGAGTCTAGTGTGGGAGTACATTTTGATGTTGTCAAGTATCTCGTAGAGGAGTTCGGCTGCGACCCACTTGTGAGAGATGTTAATGAAAACACTCCACTTCACCTTGCTGCTGTAAAGGGTAAGCTTGAGATTGTCAAGTACTTTATACAAGAGCTGAAGTGGGACATTAACATCAGAGGTTATTTGGGAAGGACACCTCTTCATGGGTCTAGTGTGGGAGGACATTTTGATGTTGTCAAGTATCTCGTGGAGGAGTTCGGCTGCGACCCACTTATGAGAGATGTTAATGAAGACACTCCACTTCACCTTGCTGCTGAAGAAGGTAAGCTTGAGATTATCAAGTACTTTATACAAGACCTGAAGTGGGACAATAACATCAGAGGTTATTTGGGAAGGACACCTCTTCATGAGTCTAGTGTGGGAGGACATTTTGATGTTGTCAAGTATCTCGTAGAGGAGTTCGGCTGCGACCCACTTGTGAGAGATGTTAATGAAGACACTCCACTTCACCTTGCTGCTCAATTTGGTGGGCTAGAGATTGTCAAGTACTTTATACAAGACCTGAAGTGGGACACTAACATCAAAGGTTATTTCGGATGGACACCTCTTCATAAGTCTAGTATAGGGGGACATTTTGATGTTGTCAAGTATCTCGTAGAGGAGCTCGGCTGCGACCCACTTGTGAGAGATGTTAATGAAAAAACTCCACTTCACCTTGCTGCTCGATGGGGTAAGCTAGAGATTGTCAAGTACTTTATACAAGACCTGAAGTGGGACACTAACATCAGAGGTTATTTGGGAAGGACACCTCTTCATGAGTCTAGTGTGGGAGGAAATTTTGATGTTGTCAAGTATCTCATAGAAGAGCTCGGCTGCGACCCACTTGTGAGAGATGTTAATGAAGACACTCCACTTCACCTTGCTGCTGGATGGGGTGAGCTAGAGATTGTCAAGTACTTTATACAAGACCTGAAGTGGGACACTAACATCAAAGGTCAATTGGGAATGACACCTCTTCATAGGTCTTGTTTGGGAGGACATTTTGATGTTGTCAAGTATCTCGTAGAGGAGCTCGGCTGCGACCCACTTGTGAGAGATGTTCAAGAAGACACTCCACTTCACCATGCTGCTCAAGAGGGTAAGCTAGATATTGTCAAGTACTTTATACAAGACCTGAAGTGGGACACTAACATCAGAGGTTATTTGGGAAGGATACCTCTTCATAAGTCTTGTGATGGAGGACATTTTGATGTTGTCAAGTATCTCGTAGAGGAGGGCGGCTGTGACCCACTTGCAAAAGATAAATACGAACACACTCCCTTAGATCTTGCCTCCAGTAATGATCACTTTGAAATCCTGCAATACTTCACAACCCTCCAACTCGATGATCCTCATATGAAAGGTGTTCACTCTGCTTCTCTCAAGGGTAAGATGGGGAGGGTTGTGATTAGAGTAGCGAGCACACAGCACATGTGGGGAGGATATCATTACATCATAGTATATTGATGGTGTGATTAGAGTAGCGAGCACACAGCACATGTGGGGAGGATATCATTACATCATAGTATATTGATGGTGTGATTAGCACACAGCACATGTGGGGAGGATATTATTACATCATAGTATATTGATGGTGTGATTAGAGAAGTGAGCACACAGCACATGTGGGGAGGATATCATTACATCATAGTATATTGATGGTGTGATTAGAGAAGTGAGCACACAGCACATGTGGGGAGGATATTATTACATCATAGTATATTGATGGTGTGATGGCTCTAGAACAAATTCAATTATCAATACCTAAAAAGTGTATTGAGCAAGTATATTTCTGAAGAAGTATTTCCCAGACCGCCCTAACACATAACTCTTATGGGATCATTTGCAAAGTCCCTTACCAACACCCTGTATTGCCACTGCTTTGTGCATTCCAGATGGCCAGCCTCTGCATCAGGGAATGCAGCAGAAGAGATCTCAGGCCTCTTAAGAATTTCGTGTATTTCCTGAGGCAGTGTGACCCACCCCCCAGTCTTACAAGCCACACCCTCTTAAGCGCATGCACACACATGGAGAAAGAATCTGCCCAAACCCCTATTGTTTTGACTAGCACAAACACAAACACTTTTTATGTAAGATAATCTGCCAGTGAGACTATCCTGCCCATAGTTAGATTCACACAGAAGGAGCCTAGTGAGACTGTCCTCCCCCATAGATAGGTTCACACAGAAGGAGCCTAGTGAGACTGTCCTCCACCATAGATAGGTTCACACAGAAGGAGCCTAGTGAGACTGTCCTCCACCATAGATAGGTTCACACAGAAGGAGCCTAGTGAGACTGTCCTCCCCCATAGATAGGTTCACACAGAAGGAGCCTAGTGAGACTGTCCTCCTTAGATAGGTTCACACAGAAGGAGCCTAGTGAGACAGTCCTCCCTCATAGATAGGTTCACACAGAAGGAGCCTAGTGAGACTATCCTCCCCCATAGATAGGTTCACACAGAAGGAGCCTAGTGAGACTGTCCTCCTCCATAGATAGGTTCACACAGAAGGAGCCTAGTGAGAATGTCCTCCTCCATATATAGGTTCACACAGAAGGAGCCTAGTGATACTCCTCCCCCATAGATAGGTTCACACAGAAGGAGCCTAGTGAGACTGTCCTCCCCCATAGATAGGTTCACACAGAAGGAGCCTAGTGAGACTGTCCTCCCCCATAGATAGGTTCACACAGAAGGAGCCTAGTGAGACTGTCTTATTCCATATAAGGAGCTATACTCTGACCAGGGCTGTAGCCAGAGCTTAGAAACACACAAGGCTAGGGGCTTTCGGGGTGCATGCTCATCTGGAAATTATTTTTGCCCTAGCTACATAGTCACTAGGTATGCATTCTGTGGGTAGTCAAGTGTGAGCAGAGAACTGTCATCAGTGCATCATTTCAGAGTGAGTCATTCATTCAATAGGAATATGATGGGAGAAAAATAATCGTTTCATTTGCCTCACGCTGGCTACAGTGCTGCCCCTTCTAGTTTAGCAAACCTCCTCCCCACCCCATCAATTACCCCCTCCTCCCTCTGCTGGCCCCTCTTGGCAAGACAATTTTGGAACATAATTTGTAACTGAGACTCCACCCACTTACATGTACAATATATATGTGTGTGTGTGTGTGCAGAGTTGAAGAAATCTGAGGAGAACACAGGCAAAGACAACATAGGTAAGAGAGACGAGGAAAGTGTCCTCAAGGGAGGGAGGGAGGTGTGTAGTTGAGACTCCACCCA
The DNA here is from genome assembly GCA_028752905.1 of Cladorhizidae sp. MBARI D1340-BT2. Lineage (NCBI taxonomy): Eukaryota > Metazoa > Porifera > Demospongiae > Poecilosclerida > Cladorhizidae > Cladorhizidae sp. MBARI D1340-BT2. Next base: position 4,084,475 of record JAQNBH010000002.1, on the reverse strand, counting down.
CATACTTGTAGCTCAATATGTACCATATTTGCTGGGATATAAGTCTCACCTGGGTTTAGGTCACACCCACAAATCTACTTAGCACTGTATTACATAGTTGGTGTTCCTGCATAGAAGTTGTTCTTACCAGCAAAAGAAATAGCCAGTTGGCTGCTTGAAACTAGTGGTGAAGCTAATGCACTTCTCAGAGCTGAGGCCAACTGAAATTCCCTCTGTTGTGAGGAGGTCACTGATAGCTACTAGCTGTACGTGGAGGAACAGCGACCTGGACTAGTTCTCCACTGACGTAGACACAATTGTCCAAGCCAGTAGTGAGTGACTCCATGCAGTGTCTATGAGGTTTAGCCAACCGGATGGGTCATGAGATATCGACATGCAGAGAACTCAGAACAAAGATATTTTGCAGACAAATTGATTACTCCAAATAGAATGAAAACTTTTCATACCCATATACTGTACATGAAGACCACAACCAGGTGACCCTTACCAGATACCAATGATATACAGTAGCGGTCAAAAATAACTTTACGTTGCATTTCTGTACAATGTACGTAGTACGCTCGAGCGTTTAAAAAGCAACGCACGAGCTACCATTTAAGAACGCATGGCGAACGGTACGCACGAACGTTGCAACGCACCGTTGGAACGCATCGTTGTTTATTTTTACCTCGATCTGACACGTGACAAATATGAATACACGCGCATTTCGGAGGTTAAATTCTATTTAGGTCACATTGCAGCAGCGGGCTAGTTTTGGTAGCTCTGTCAAATCGATCAGAAAATATCTGAGGATACTATTCCCAAAAGAAGTAAGTGCTTGCTCTTGATGTGTTGAGGTACTTTTTCAATTTTTTGTCTTGCTAGCTCAGCTAGTCCCTTTCTCTGAATAAATTTTATTTCAGTGTAGCTTAGATTTGCTGTTACAAGCTACTTCAGTGCTAATTCTTTTTCTTTTTGAAAATGGTCTTGAAGACCTCCACCTGTTTGTCAAATGTAACAAGCTTGGATTATGTGATCAGTGGCTCGCTAAGTGATGTGTATGTCTTAATGCAAGTTACTGTGCGATATTTTGGCTGCATGAGAACTGTCGCCATTATATGATGATGTAGCCTGTTTTTTTTGGGTTTTTTTGGGGGGTGGCTCCCAAAGGGGGAAGCTAGTCAGCAACTGTTGTGACTAATAGCACTTTAGATGTTGGATGTCTGTGGTTTGTAAATGCAGGTATCCAGTCCGAGGATGGAGATGTCAAACTGGCCCAGAAGATATAAACCAACAACTAGTACATAACCGGACCTTTACTTACCTTGTCAATATTGTCAGATAACAACGACTGCACCAAACCACACACAAAGATGTTGCATAAATTGAAATACACATTATCAATAGTAGCACTGCTATTTAGTTTGATGATGTGAAGAATCGCCTCAACAAATCTGGGTAGCAGAAGCTTCACAGTACACTTGTCAAACCAGATGATATTCTCAAATACACTTGCTGACAAATTGCTGTGCCACTCCCGATCTCTTGACCTGGAGTGTGGGAGACAAAATACGGTGTTAAAAAAACCAAAAAAACCCTGGTTACTTGAGCTCCACCAGGGTTGAGCTCTGGCACGCAAGTTATGTGTATCTTAGTTTGCTTATACATCGCCCGTGTCGTCTCAAATAGGTTAAGTACACATAAGCCAAATCATTACTTTGTTTGCCTCAGAATAGATGGCAATATGAATTGCCATGCAGCAATGTACAACCACTCGATGTTTGTCCTACACCAAAGCCGCCACTCATTGCTTTGAAGAAAGCCTCGACTGTAGTTAGTAGGCCATGTTATCAATGTAATATAGTATGGTTTTTGTAATGCTCTGCACATAAAGGCATTTCAGGTTCCTGATTTCATATATTCCTTGTAATGTAAGCTACCAGTTTTCTATAATTCATGGCATGGCACAAAAACTTAACCTGCCACTTGAGCCTCTGACAACCAATTTGCTCCTTGAACAAAAGGTCGTGTGTGATTGCAGGTAATGTTTCAGGAAGCTCAGGTCGTCCCATCAATATCTTTGGTGCTTCAAAGCTTAGGCTAAGGTTCAGAATTCTTTGCTTTTGCTTCTTGTAGGCCGATACACCACAGCGCGAGAAAGAGAGCTGTAAGCTACTCGAGCGAGCGACGAAGCGTATCACGTGAACGTTTATACTATGAACGCATGCGTTCCAGCTGCACAACGCACCTACGTTTTAGAAGTACGATTGGAAAAACAGTAAGGAATGCACATGCAACGCTTGCTCTCAAAACGTAGTACGTACGTTGTCCCAAAACGCAACGTAAAGTTATTTTTGGCCGCTACTGTACATGTATTTAAGCAAGTCTCTCTCTAGTCAGGGAGAGAATGGCACTAGAAACCCACCCACTCGGTGGTTAACCCCCCCCCCCCCCCCCCCCCGGCCTGGGGTCACGCACCTTAACCCTTGTGTGTAAGAGGTGAATTGCTTGAGTGCAGTGTGCTAATGATACTAAATGTGTGTGCATGGTTGGTTTGACCAGGTTCCAACAGTCAGCCTCGGACTGAAGACAAGCATGCACTGGACTCTTCTGCTATTTCTGCCCATGCTACATCTGATCATGAGGTGAGTGTGCTTAATGATCTTGGTGGATTATTTTATGTGTGTATGTGTGTTTCAAGTATTTATGGTTGCCCTATAAGTAGATGATGGGTGTGTGCTCTGAGTTGTTGATTTTATGTTGATTAGGAATATTCTTGTTGGCCTAAGGAAGTATTGTAAGATGCACCACCAACTATGTCAGACTAACTGTGTAGCATGAGTATACAGGTCTGCTTGTCTCCGAGGCTGGCCATGTACAGTAAGATCACAAGGTTATGAATGTCTGTGTTGCTTACAGTCATATTAAAGTGATATGTTGATTGTTCTCTGACAGGCTGACCATTCTGACAAGCAAGACGATATCTCAGATATTGGTGGAAAAGTTTGTCAGCCGAGTGAAAGTGTGACTCACAGTAAGGCACGCGAAGGTGACCTTCCAGGAATAATGGCTGCCATGAAGAATGAAGGATACAACCCTCTGGAAAGAGATGGACAGGGCAGCAACGCCTTGCACTGTGCAGCTCTCGGGGGACACGTGTCTGTGGTGAAGTTTTTTCTGGAAGATCTGAAGTATGACCCAACAATTCCTAGTAAAGATGACCATACAGTTCTTCACCTAGCTGCTTCATGTGGTCATCTTGAGCTGCTACGATACCTGTTGGAGGAGCGGCAGCTTAAAGCTCTGAGCATGGATGCCATAGGACGTACTCCACTACATCATGCTTGTTGCTTGAACTCTGACCTTAGCAGTATGAGTGGAGGGAAAAGGACAAGTGAGCATTTTGATGTTGTCAAGTATCTCATAGAGGAGCTCGGCTGTGACCCACTTGTGAGAGATGTTAATGAAGACACTCCACTTCACCTTGCTGCTGAATGTGGTAAGCTAGAGGTTGTCAAGTACTTTATACAAGACCTGAAGTGGGACACTAACATCAGAGGTTATTTGGGAAGGACACCTCTTCATGAGTCTTGTGAGAATGGACAGTTTGATGTTGTCAAGTATCTCGTGGAGGAGCTCGGCTGTGACCCACTTGTGAAAGATGTTCAAGAAGACACTCCACTTCACCTTGCTGCTGTAGAGGGTAAGCTAGAGATTGTCAAGTACTTTATACAAGACCTGAAGTGGGACACTAACATCAGAGGTTATTTGGGAAGGACACCGCTTCATAAGTCTTGTTTGGGAGGACATTTTGATGTTGTCAAATGTCTCGTAGAGGAGCTCGGCTGCGACCCATTTTTGAGAGATGTTAATGAAGACACTCCACTTCACCTTGCTGCTCAAGAGGGTAAGCTGGAGATTGTCAAGTACTTTATACAAGACCTGAAGTGGGACACTAACATCAGAGGTTATTTGGGAAGGACACCTCTTCATAGGTCTTGTGATGGAGGAAATTTTGATGTCAAGTATCTCGTAGAGGAGCTCGGCTGCGACCCACTTGTGAGAGATGTTAACGAAGACACTCCACTTCACCTTGCTGCTCGATGGGGTGAGCTAGAGATTATCAAGTACTTTATACAAGACCTGAAGTGGGACACTAACATCAGAGGTTATTTGGGAAGGACACCTCTTCATAATTCTTGTGAGGGAGGACATTTTGATGTTGTCAAGTATCTCATGGAAGAGCTCGGCTGCGACCCACTTGTGAGAGATGTTAATGAAGACACTCCACTTCACCTTGCTGCTCGAGTGGGTAAACTAGAGATTGTCAAGTACTTTATACAAGACCTGAACTGGGACACTAACATCAGAGGTCAATTGGGAACGACACCTCTTCATAATTCTTGTTTGGGAGGACATTTTGATGTTGTCAAGTATCTCGTAGAGGAGCTCGGCTGCGACCCACTTGTGAGAGATGTTAATGAAGACACTCCACTTCACCTTGCTGCTCGATGGGGTGAGCTAGAGATTGTCAAGTACTTTATACAAGACCTGAAGTGGGACACTAACATCAAAGGTCAATTGGGAATGACACCTCTTCATAGGTCTTGTTTGGGAGGACATTTTGATGTTGTCAAGTATCTCGTAGAGGAGCTCGGCTGCGACCCACTTGTGAGAGATGTTCAAGAAGACACTCCACTTCACCATGCTGCTCAAGAGGGTAAGCTAGATATTGTCAAGTACTTTATACAAGACCTGAAGTGGGACACTAACATCAGAGGTTATTTTGGAAGGATACCTCTTCATAAGTCTTGTGTGGGAGGACATTTTGATGTTGTCAAGTATCTCGTAGAGGAGCGCGGCTGTGACCCACTTGCAAAAGATAAATACGAACACACTCCCTTAGATCTTGCCTCCAGTAATGATCACTTTGAAATCCTGCAATACTTCACAACCCTCCAACTCGATGATCCTCGTATGAAAGGTGTTCACTCTGCTTCTCTCAAGGGTAAGATGGGGAGGGTTGTGATTAGAGTAGCGAGCACACAGCACATGTGGGGAGGATTTCATTACATCATAGTGTATTGATGGTGTGATTAGAGAAGTGAGCACACAGCACATGTGTGAAGGATATTATTACATCATAGTATATTGATGGTGTGATTAGAGAAGTGAGCACACAGCACATGTGGGGAGGATATTATTACATCATAGTATATTGATGGTGTGATTAGAGAAGTGAGCACACAGCACATGTGGGGAGGATATTATTACATCATAGTATATTGATGAACAAATTCAATTATCAATACCTAAAAAGTGTATTGAGCAAGTATATTTCTGAAGAAGTATTTCCCAGACCGCCCTAACACATAACTCTTATGGGATCATTTGCAAAGTCCCTTACCAACACCCTGTATTGCCACTGCTTTGTGCATTCCAGATGGCCAGCCTCTGCATCAGGGAATGCAGCAGAAGAGATCTCAGGCCTCTTAAGAATTTCGTGTATTTCCTGAGGCAGTGTGACCCACCCCCCAGTCTTACAAGCCACACCCTCTTAAGTGCATGCACACACATGGAGAAAGAATCTGCCCAAACCCCTATTGTTTTGACTAGCACAAACACAAACACTTTTTATGTAAGAGAATCTGCCAGTGAGACTATCCTGCCCATAGTTAGATTCACACAGAAGGAGCCTAGTGAGACTGTCCTCCCCCATAGATAGGTTCACACAGAAGGAGCCTAGTGAGACTGTTCTCCACCATAGATAGGTTCACACAGAAGGAGCCTAGTGAGACTGTCCTCCACCATAGATAGGTTCACACAGAAGGAGCCTAGTGAGACAGTCCTCCCCCATAGATAGGTTCACACAGAAGGAGCCTAGTGAGACTATCCTCCCCCATAGATAGGTTCACACAGAAGGAGCCTAGTGAGACTGTCCTCCTCCATAGATAGGTTCACACAGAAGGAGCCTAGTGAGACTGTCCTCCTCCATAGATAGGTTCACACAGAAGGAGCCTAGTGAGACTGTCCTCCCACATAGATAGGTTCACACAGAAGGAGCCTAGTGAGACTGTCCTCCCCCATAGATAGGTTCACACAGAAGGAGCCTAGTGAGATTGTCCTTCCCAATAGATAGGTTCATACAAAAGTAACTGAATGCCCAGCCAACTAGGGCCATTGCCAGCTTAGAAACAAAAAAAGTGTGGCATTCTGGGTGCATGCTCCCCCAGGGATTTTTTGGCAGTCATCAAGTTGTTTATTCTGTGGGTAGCTATATATGTGTGAACAGATATCAGTATTAGTCCATCATTTTACAGAGAGAGCTGCCATTCTTCAGTGAGAATGGAGAGCTGTGGGAAGTAAAAGTAATTTTGCTACTGCTTCTCCATATTTTACCAAACACCATTTTTACTATTTTTTCCCTGGCATGTGCATACAATATGTAACAGAGACTCCGCTCACCTATGTACTTGTGCCATTGTAATAGGGCTTGTGTAAATTGTGGTATATTTAACAATCGACAATTGATAATTGATATACACTGTAGATAGCAATCATAAGATAGCAATCATATTCAAGATCTTAATAACTTGTAACCTAGGCTTGATATATATATCATATATATATACACATCTTCTAGAAGCTTCTAGAAGACCTATCCACATGACCATATAAGTACATAGCAGCTGACCAATCTGTGGGACTATACATGTTCAAGACAACTACAGAAAGGTTATAGTTCAGTTCACCACATATATGTTTGTGTCTCGGTGCAGGGTTGGAGAAATTTGAGGAGCAGACAAGCAAAGATGGCACAGGTAAGGGAGAGGAGTTTGAGAGGGAGGGTGGGAGATGTCTACATAGCATATTTGAAACTCCACCCACACCCACGTGCCATATGTAATAGGGCTGGTGTGTGTTTGTGTCTCTGTGCAGGGTTGGAGAAATCTGAGGAGCAGACAAGCAAAGATGGTGCGGGTAGGTAACCTAGGCTTGATATATATATATACAGTAGGCGCCATAAAAAACTTGGTGGTTCGTTTAAACCGAGCATTGGTTCAGCGTCTAAACGCATGCGTTTTCCTACCGGTTAAAAAGAACGCACGAAACATTCAGATGCTAAACATTCAAACGCACGACAGTTTAGCCGCTCTAAACGTTTAGACGCACGGAACGTTTATTGTTTTTAGCCGGAATAGATCGTAGGGAGTTGCACTTCAGGAGTTGCACGTGGCAGTCATCGTGATTTTTAGCGAATGGTGTACAAGAAACAGATTGAAGGCACCGACTGTGTCAGGACTTAGCCTGGCAATTTGATAGCGGGAGACCTACAAAGATAACGGCAGCCATCCGAGAGGTAGTGGAACAGAAGAACTGCCTTCCAGCTGCATGAGCACCTCAAGAACAATGGCTACCCAATGACCATTCTTCGGTGTAGAACCTCACTCGGAGGGTAGCTCCTACTACCAGTTTTGTTTGCTTGGGATTCTTAAGGCTGTATGCTGACTTAATTTAGCTGATAAGGAGACTGACTCAAAGCTCCATGGGGCTCCTACTTGCTTGCTATGGGTGGGGGGCTCTCCTGATCTAGCTTTTGTTTGTAGTTTATGCTGAAGCTTGAATGCCCACCCTGTTGGTGTAGTGGCTGTTATTGCCATTCCCCTTGCACTGAAATTAACATTTACAAATTTGTTGTCTTGATGTGAATAAAATTATAATCCCCAATTGCATCATTTAGGTTGGTGTGGCCAAGACAATTCATAGGTATCAAGTGTTTGAGAAGGTAATATGGACAGACGAATGCAGTCCCAGTTTGAAACCCACTGAAGCTCATCATAAGAAGATTGGTCAACCTGAAAAGAACAATATCCTGTGTTTTTTTTGTCATTGTATTTTAATGTTAGCAAATTCTATATACAAATTATAGTAATGGGAGTTGTAAATAAAAATACATAATGTTTGTTACAGAAGCTGCCAAAAAAACCCAGTCGATTAAAGCCTTGTGAACAAACACAAATATTACATGAACAGCAATTCATTTCTTGGTTTGTAGTCCCATCCTGTTTGATTGCAGTTGAATTGCCTCCAGACATATTCTGGGATGTGTAAGTCCCTACCTTCACTCTGCAGGCATCCCCCAGCAAGGCGGCAAAGCACTGAGTCCACCTCCATGGGCTAAAATAAACCAATAAAACACAACATGAATCAATTCTTGATGTGACAATATGTAGCTTCATTAGTACAACAATAGCTAGAGAGGTACCATCCAGTATTCCATTTTTTCTAGCTACCAAAAATACAACAACGAAAACTGAAACTCAAGTATTGGCTTAACAGCTTGTATGGATCAAGCGGATTCCAGTTACACCAAAGTTATATTATAGCAAGTATAACAGTAAGAGGAGGAAACTTACTTGCTTATAGACTCTTAAAGCTTACAGGCCCTTAAACTCGTACTGAAATAACTTAAGAAATAACTCGGACAACAACTCCAGCGGACGCTCTCTAAAGAACAAGTAACTGTAGTTCGAGCTTGCCCCGCTTTTTTTCTTCAGTTCACGTGCCTCTCGGTAAAAAAAGTAGCGTGTGATTGCATAAAAATGCTGTGACCGTTCAAACGCAGCAAGCGTCCAAACACTCTCTACTGTACGTTTCGTTAACGTTTCTTTGGCCAACGGTCATGCGTTGCACGTACGTTGGGTTTAAATGCAGCGCCAAGTTTTTTATGGTGCCTACTGTATATACACACCTTCTAGAAGCTTCTAGAAGACCTATCCACATGACCATATAAGTACATAGCAGCTGACCAATCTGTGGGACTATACATGTTCAAGACCCCTACAGAAAGGTTCTAGTTCAGTTCCCCACATATATGTTTGTGTCTCTGTGCAGGGTTGGAGAAATCTGAGGAGCAGACAATCAAAGATGGCACTGGTAAGTGGGATGAGTTTGAAAGGGAGGATGGGAGATGTGTACATAATGTATATGAAACTCCACCCACATACAGACTCCACCCACACCCACGTGCCATATGTAATAGGGCTGGTGTATGTTTGTGTCTATGCAGGGTTGGAGAAATCTGAGGAGCAGACAAGCAAAGATGGCAGAAGTAAGTGGGAGGAGTTTGAAAGGGATGTTGGGAGATGTGTACATAGTGTATTTAAACTCCACCCACATACAGACTCCACCCACACCCACGTGCCATATGTAATAGGGCTGGTGTGTGTTTGTCTCTGTGCAGGGTTGGAGAAATCTGAGGAGCAGACAAGCAAAGATGGCACAAGTAAGTGGGAGGAGTTTGAAAGGGATGTTGGGAGATGTGTACATAGTGTATTTAAACTCCACCCACATACAGACTCCAACCACACCCACGTGCCATATGTAATAGGGCTGGTGTGTGTTTGTCTCTGTGCAGGGTTGGAGAAATCTGAGGAGCAGACAAGCAAAGATGGCACAAGTAAGTGGGAGGAGTTTGAAAGGGAGGGTGGAAGATGTGTACATAGTGTATTTAAACTCCACCCACATACAGACTCCACCCACACCCACGTGCCATATGTAATAGGGCTGGTGTGTGTTTGTGTCTGTGCAGGGTTGGAGAAATCTGAGGAGCAGATAAGCAAAGATGGCGCGGGTAAGGGAGAGAGGGAGTCCTCTGAAATGGAGGGAGGAAGGTGTATGCATTGAATAATGGACATATTCCACCACCTACTTGTGCCTCAGTTTGTACCATATCTGCTTGTATGTAAGTCTCACCTGGTATTAATCTGCTTGGGTGTAAGTCTCACCTTGTATAAATCTGCTTGGGTGTCAGTCTCACCTGGTATAAATCTACTTGGGTGTAAGTCTCACCTGGTATAAATCTGCTTGTGTGTAAGTCTCACCTGGTATAAATCTGCTTGGGTGTAAGTCTCACCTGGTATAAATCTGCTTGTGTGTAAGTCTCACCTGGTATAAATCTGCTTGGGTGTAAGTCTCACCTGGTATAAATCTGCTTGGGTGTCAGTCTCACCTGGTATAAATCTACTTGGGTGTAAGTCTCACCAGGTATAAATCTGCTTGTGTGTAAGTCTCACCAGGTATAAATCTGCTTGGGTGTAAGTCTCACCTGGTATAAATCTTCTTGTATGTAAGTCTCACCTGGTATAAATCTGCTTGGGTGTAAGTCTCACCTGGTATAAATCTGCTTTGGTGTAAGTCTCACCTGGTATAAATCTGCTTGGGTGTAAGTCTCACCTGGTATAAATCTGCTTGGGTGTAAGTCTCACCTGGTATAAATCTCTCACCTGGTATAAATCTGCTTGGATGTAAGTCTCACCTGGTATAAATCTGCTTGTGTGTAAGTCTCACCTGGTATAAATCTGCTTGGATATAAGCCTCACCTGGTATAAATCTCTGGTGTAAGTCTCACCTGGTATAAATCTGCTTGTATGTAAGTCTCACCTGGTATAAATCTGCTTGGGTTTAGTCTCACCTGGTATAAATCTGCTTGGATGTAAGTCTCACCTGGTATAAATCTGCTTGGATGTAAGTCTCACCTGGTATAAATTGCTTGTGTGTAAGTCTCACCTGGTATAAATCTGCTTGGGTGTAGTCTCACCTATAAATCTGCTTGGATGTAAGTCTCACCTGGTATAAATATGCTTGGGTGTAAGTCTCACCTGGTATAAATCTGCTTGGGTGTAAGTCTCACCTGGTATAAATCTGCTTGGATATAAGCCTCACCTGGTATAAATCTGCTTGGATAGTCTCACCTGGTATAAATCTGCTTGGGTGTAAGTCTCACCTGGTATAAATCTGCTTGGGTGTAAGTCTCACCTGGTATAAATCTGCTTGGGTGTAATTCTCACCTGGTATAAATCTGCTTGGGTGTAAGTCTCACCTGGTATAAATCTGCTTGGGTGTAAGTCTCACCTGGTATAAATCTGCTTGGGTGTAAGTCTCACCTGGTATACATCTGCTTGGGTGTAAGTCTCACCTGGTATAAATCTGCTTGTGTGTAAGTCTCACCTGGTATAAATCTGCTTGTGTGTAAGTCTCAACTGGTATAAATCTGCTTGGGTGTAAGTCTCACCTGGTATAAATCTGCTTGGGTGTAAGTCTTACCTGGTATAAATCTGCTTGGGTGTAAGTCTCACCTGGTATAAATCTCTCACCTGGTATAAATCTGCTTGTGTGTAAGTCTCACCTGGTATAAATCTGCTTGGATGTAAGTCTAACCTGGTATAAATCTGCTTGTGTGTAAGTCTCACCTGGTATAAATCTGCTTGTATGTAAGTCTCACCTGGTATAAATCTGCTTGGATGTAAGTCTCACCTGGTATAAATCTGCTTGGGTGTAAGTCTCACCTGGTATAAATCTGCTTGTGTGTAAGTCTCACCTGGTATAAATCTGCTTGGGTGTAAGTCTCACCTGGTATAAATCTGCTTGGGTGTAAGTCTCACCTGGTATAAATCTGCTTGGATGTAAGTCTAACCTGGTATAAATCTGCTTGGATGTAAGTCTCACCTGGTATAAATCTGCTTGCGTGTGGTATAAATCTGCTTGGGTGTAAGTCTCACCTGGTATAAATCTGCTTGGGTGTAAGTCTCACCTGGTATAAATCTGCTTGTGTGTAAGTCTCATCTGGTATAAATCTGCTTGGGTGTAAGTCTCACCTGGTATAAATCTGCTTGGGTGTAAGTCTCACCTGGTATAAATCTGCTTGGGTGTAAGTCTCACCTGGTATAAATCTGCTTGGATGTAAGTCTAACCTGGTATAGGATGTAAGTCTCACCTGGTATAAATCTGCTTGGGTGTAAGTCTCACCTGGTATAAATCTGCTTGGGTGTAAGTCTCACCTGGTATAAATCTGCTTGTGTGTAAGTCTCACCTGGTATAAATCTGCTTGGATGTAAGTCTCACCTGGTATAAATCAAATCTGCTTGGGTGTAAGTCTCACCTGGTATAAATCTGCTTGTGTGTAAGTCTCATCTGGTATAAATCTGCTTGGGTGTTCTGCTTGGGTGTAAGTCTCACCTGGTATAAATCTGCTTGGGTGTAAGTCTCACCTGATATAAATCTGCTTGTGTGTAAGTCTCACCTGGTATAAATCTGCTTGGATGTAAGTCTCACCTGGTATAAATCTGCTTGGGTGTGGTATAAATCTGCTTGGGTGTAAGTCTCACCTGGTATAAATCTGCTTGGGTGTAAGTCTCACCTGGTATAAATCTGCTTGGGTGTAAGTCTCACCTGGTATAAATCTGCTTGGGTGTCAGTCTCACCTGGTATAAATCTACTTGGGTGTAGTCTCACCTGGTATAAATCTGCTTGTGTGTAAGTCTCACCAGGTATAAATCTGCTTGGGTGTAAGTCTCACCTGGTATAAATCTTCTTGTATGTAAATCTCACCTGGTATAAATCTGCTTGGGTGTAAGTCTCACCTGGTATAAATCTGCTTTGGTGTAAGTCTCACCTGGTATAAATCTGCTTGGGTGTAAGTCTCACCTGGTATAAATCTGCTTGGGTGTAAGTCTCACCTGGTATAAATCTCTCACCTGGTATAAATCTGCTTGGATGTAAGTCTCACCTGGTATAAATCTGCTTGTGTGTAAGTCTCACCTGGTATAAATCTGCTTGGATATAAGCCTCACCTGGTATAAATCTCTGGTGTAAGTCTCACCTGGTATAAATCTGCTTGGGTGTAAGTCTCACCTGGTATAAATCTGCTTGTATGTAAGTCTCACCAGGTATAAATCTGCTTGGATGTAAGTCTCACCTGGTATAAATCTGCTTGGGTTTAGTCTCACCTGGTATAAATCTGCTTGGATGTAAGTCTCACCTGGTATAAATCTGCTTGGATGTAAGTCTCACCTGGTATAAATCTGCTTGTGTGTAAGTCTCACCTGGTATAAATCTGCTTGGGTGTAGTCTCACCTATAAATCTGCTTGGATGTAAGTCTCACCTGGTATAAATATGCTTGGGTGTAAGTCTCACCTGGTATAAATCTGCTTGGGTGTAAGTCTCACCTGATATAAATCTGCTTGGATAGTCTCACCTGGTATAAATCTGCTTGGGTGTAAGTCTCACCTGGTATAAATCTGCTTGGGTGTAAGTCTCACCTGGTATAAATCTGCTTGGGTGTAATTCTCACCTGGTATAAATCTGCTTGGGTGTAAGTCTCACCTGGTATAAATCTGCTTGGGTGTAAGTCTCACCTGGTATAAATCTGCTTGGGTGTAAGTCTCACCTGGTATACATCTGCTTGGGTGTAAGTCTCACCTGGTATAAATCTGCTTGTGTGTAAGTCTCACCTGGTATAAATCTGCTTGTGTGTAAGTCTCAACTGGTATAAATCTGCTTGGGTGTAAGTCTCACCTGGTATAAATCTGCTTGGGTGTAAGTCTCACCTGGTATAAATCTGCTTGGATGTAAGTCTATAAATCTGCTTGTGTGTAAGTCTCACCTGGTATAAATCTGCTTGTATGTAAGTCTCACCTGGTATAAATCTGCTTGGATGTAAGTCTCACCTGGTATAAATCTGCTTGGGTGTAAGTCTCACCTGGTATAAATCTGCTTGTGTGTAAGTCTCACCTGGTATAAATCTGCTTGGGTGTAAGTCTCACCTGGTATAAATCTGCTTGGGTGTAAGTCTCACCTGGTATAAATCTGCTTGGATGTAAGTCTAACCTGGTATAAATCTGCTTGGATGTAAGTCTCACCTGGTATAAATCTGCTTGCGTGTGGTATAAATCTGCTTGGGTGTAAGTCTCACCTGGTATAAATCTGCTTGGGTGTAAGTCTCACCTGGTATAAATCTGCTTTGGTGTAAGTCTCACCTGGTATAAATCTGCTTGGGTGTAAGTCTCACCTGGTATAAATCTGCTTGGGTGTAAGTCTCACCTGGTATAAATCTGCTTGGATGTAAGTCTAACCTGGTATAGGATGTAAGTCTCACCTGGTATAAATCTGCTTGGGTGTAAGTCTCACCTGGTATAAATCTGCTTGGGTGTAAGTCTCACCTGGTATAAATCTGCTTGTGTGTAAGTCTCACCTGGTATAAATCTGCTTGGATGTAAGTCTCACCTGGTATAAATCAAATCTGCTTGGGTGTAAGTCTCACCTGGTATAAATCTGCTTGTGTGTAAGTCTCATCTGGTATAAATCTGCTTGGGTGTTCTGCTTGGGTGTAAGTCTCACCTGGTATAAATCTGCTTGGGTGTAAGTCTCACCTGATATAAATCTGCTTGTGTGTAAGTCTCACCTGGTATAAATCTGCTTGGATGTAAGTCTCACCTGGTATAAATCTGCTTGGGTGTGGTATAAATCTGCTTGGGTGTAAGTCTCACCTGGCATACAGACATGTAGGTGGGAAGCTGTAGGTGACTGGACTTGAGGAAGCTCTGGCAGGGACTTGAAGAAGTGGCAGAGCTGAGCAGCAGAACTTCTCTCTGCTCTTCAATTTCTCACTCTTTTTAGTGGAAGAAATGACGGCCACTTGAAGCTGGTGGTGTAGCTTGTATGCTTCTTGCTGGTGGAGCTGTCGATGTGGACATCTCCATTGTACAGCTTCAGAATAATTCCACATGCTTATTAAGCCCACGCCCACTATTGGACATGATCATTTGAAGTATGGGTTCTTCCTCCGAGATTAGGAAGAGAGTCCACCCACCTGCATGTGTGAACAGTATGTAATTAAGCAAGTTATGTGTGTGTGTGTGTGTGTGTGCAGAGCTGAAGACATCTGAGAAGAAGAGTAAAGCACCCACAGGTAAGGGAGAGGAAGAAGGACTCTGTAAGGGAGTAGGAAGGTTTATTAGTGGGGAGAAGGAGGAGAGAGATGGGCCGAGGAGAGAAGGGAAAGGAGTAAAATAGAGTGAAAAGATTTTTTATTTTTCCTCTTTTAGGTTTTAAGATAATTCCAAATATTGCCCGGTCCATTGGGAGGAAGATTCTAGATGTGCCCTCCATGATGAGGACACTTCAGAGGAGAGATACGCCCTCCATGATGACGACACCTCGGAGGAGAGATACTCCCTCCATGATGAGACCTCAGCCCTTCATCACATCCATGATAAGGAAACGTTGGGGGAGGAGGAGAGGGATCCCCCCGGACCTGCCAGATCTGCAATGAGGTAGTGATTTTCGTCCGATGGTGACTGACATTTACACTATACACATAATCATTACTTATCCCTGGCGGGGGTGGGCGGGGGGCGGATATTTGATGATTCAGGATTTAGTGCAGACATTGAAGTGTGTTGAAACTTGGCAGTGATGGTTAAGTGGGCATGTCCAGATCCACCAATGGTAGGATCAAGCCACTATGGAGGGCTATGAATATGCCAGTTACTCCCATAAGATATATGGTGCATGTAACAAGCACGCGATATGCCCTAATCAGATGGTGCACGTGCTACTATATTTCTAGACATTCTCCCAAGGTAAATGTTGCATGTAGTATACACACCATTTAAATGGTGCACGTGCTACTATATTTCTAACTCTCTAGCTGTGCGTGCTATAGGAGGACCAGCTCTATTATTTAGCGTGCAGTATGGGCAAACCATAATAGATCGCCTGATCGTGGTAGGCTATGTGACTATTCACCATTACTCAAGTTTCTGACTCAGTCCAAGTGAGCCTTGTTGCTGGTGAATGGACCACCACACAGGTCTCCCTTAGTCTTCATGGTGGAGTTTGGCTGTGTCCACTCAAGTTTCTGACTCAGTCCAAGTGAGCCTTGTTGCTGGTGAATGGACCACCACACCGGTCTCCCCATGTCTTCATGGTGGAGTTTGGCTGTGTCCACTCAAGTTTATTACTAAGTCCAAGTGGGCCTTGTTGCTGGTGAATGAACCACCACACAGGTCTCCCCATGTCTTCATGGTGGAGTTTGGCTGTGTCCACTCAAGTTTCTTACTCAGTCCAAGTGAGCCTTGTTGCTGGTGAATAGACCACCACACAGGTCTCCCCATGTCTTCATGGAGTTTGGCTGTGTCCACTCAAGTTTCTTACTCAGTCCAAGTGAGCCTTGTTGCTGGTGAATGGACCACCACACAGGTCTCCCCATGTCTTCATGGTGGAGTTTGGATGTGTCCACTCAAGTTTCTTACTCAGTCCAAGTGGGCCTTGTTGCTGGTGAATGGACCACCACACAGGTCTCCCTTAGTCTTCATGGTGGAGTTTGCAAGTTGGGTTTCTGTGGTCTTGTTGTCATGGAGATGTTTGACTGAGTGAAACCTGCCCCTATGATTGTACATAAATCAACTTGTCATGCCAGTCTTCTGTCTAGTACTCAGAACATCACATGATTATGGTAAGGGATATCATTGCCACACACTGAGCATGCTCCTCTCTGCCATACATGTTGCTAACTCCTCCCCCATACATAATTATTATTGTCCTTCCTTAACAGACTCTCACCTCAGCCATGAAGCAGTTTCACTCCAGATCTGCCTTGACAATGAAGGATTGCTGACTGGGCTGGGACGAGGGAGGATGGCAGAGTTCCCTCTAGAGGCATAACTTGTACCTGTAGCATCTAACACTGACAGTGTGAACATATACTACTCTGATTAAGCAAATATATATGCACTTATCCATACTTACGGGCACTTCTCTACCGAAGAGCAAAAAAAATTATTACAATTTTAATAGGAGAAGTTTGTGTGTGTATGTGAGGACTGTGAGTGGGTGGAGATGACAGTATTGAACAGAGCAAGGTCAAGATGGTTCACTGTTGAAAATGGGCTTAGGCAGGGATGCCCTTTGTCTCCACTTTTTTCTCGATATCTATTTGATGTGGATGGCAGAGGAGCTGGAGAGAGCTGAACTAGGGGTTAAGGTATGGGTGTTGGTGGGTAGCTTATGTGTGCAGATAACTCTCTTTAGGCAGTCTCAGGGCTGGAGTTGCAAGCTCTGTTGGGTGTGGTGCAGATGTATGTGGAAGATGAAGTTTGAATACTTCTTCTGGTGATGTATGAATGTAGCTCATATAGTAGGTCATATACTTCATCTGGTGATGTATGAATCTCATATAGTAGGCCATATACTTCATCTGGTGATGTATGAATGTAGCTCACATAGTAGGTCATATACTTCATCTGGTGATGTATGATTGTAGCTCATATAGTAGGTCATATACTTCATCTGGTGATGTACGAATGTAGCTCATATAGTAGGTCATATACTTCATCTGGTGATGTATGAATGTAGCTCATATAGTAGGTCATATACTTCATCTGGTGATGTATGAGTGTAGCTCATATAGTAGGTCATATACTTCATCTGGTGATGTATGAATGTAGCTCATATAGTAGGTCATATACTTCATCTGATGATGTATGAATGTAGCTCATATAGTAGGTCATATACTTCATCTGGTGATGTATGAATGTAGCTCATATAGTAGGTCATATACTTCATCTGGTGATGTATGAATGTAGCTCATATAGTAGGTCATATACTTCATCTGATGATGTATGAATGTAGCTCATATAGTAGGTCATATACTTCATCTGGTGATGTATGAATGTAGCTCATATAGTAGGTCATATACTTCATCTGGTGATGTATGAATGTAGCTCATATAGTAGGTCATATACTTCATCTGGTGATGTATGAATGTAGCTCATATAGTAGGTCATATACTTCATCTGGTGATGTATGAATGTAGCTCACATAGTAGGTCATATACTTCATCTGGTGATGTATGAATGTAGCTCATATAGTAGGTCATATACTTCATCTGGTGATGTATGAATGTAGCTCATATAGTAGGTCATATACTTCATCTGGTGATGTATGAATGTAGCTCATATAGTAGGTCATATACTTCATCTGGTGATGTATGAATGTAGCTCATATAGTAGGTCATATACTTCATCTGGTGATGTATGAATGTAGCTCATATAGTAGGTCATATACTTCATCTGGTGATGTATGAATGTAGCTCATATAGTAGGCCATATACTTCATCTAGTGATGTATGAATGTAGCTCATATAGTAGGCCATATACTTCATCTGGTGATGTATGAATGTAGCTCACATAGTAGGTCATATACTTCATCTGGTGATGTATGAATGTAGCTCATATAGTAGGTCATATACTTCATCTGGTGATGTATGAATGTAGCTCATATAGTAGGCCATATACTTCATCTGGTGATGTATGAATCTCATATAGTAGGTCATATACTTCATCTAGTGATGTATGAATGTAGCTCATATAGTAGGTCATATACTTCATCTGGTGATGTATGAATGTAGCTCATATAGTAGGCCATATACTTCATCTGGTGATGTATGAATGTAGCTCATATAGTAGGCCATATACTTCATCTGGTGATGTATGAATGTAGCTCATATAGTAGGTCATATACTTCATCTGGTGATGTATGAATGTAGCTCATATAGTAGGTCATATACTTCATCTGGTGATGTATGAATGTAGCTCATATAGTAGGTCATATACTTCATCTGGTGATGTATGAATGTAGCTCATATAGTAGGTCATATACTTCATCTGGTGATGTATGAATGTAGCTCATATAGTAGGTCATATACTTCATCTGGTGATGTATGAATGTAGCTCATATAGTAGGTCATATACTTCATCTGGTGATGTATGAATGTAGCTCATATAGTAGGTCATATACTTCATCTGGTGATGTATGAATGTAGCTCATATAGTAGGTCATATACTTCATCTGGTGATGTATGAATGTAGCTCATATAGTAGGTCATATACTTCATCTGGTGATGTATGAATGTAGCTCATATAGTAGGCCATATACTTCATCTGGTGATGTATGAATGTAGCTCATATAGTAGGTCATATACTTCATCTGGTGATGTATGAATGTAGCTCATATAGTAGGTCATATACTTCATCTAGTGATGTATGAATGTAGCTCACATAGTAGGTCATATACTTCATCTGGTGATGTATGAATGTAGCTCATATAGTAGGCCATATACTTCATCTGGTGATGTATGAATGTAGCTCATATAGTAGGTCATATACTTCATCTGGTGATGCATGAATGTAGCTCATATAGTAGGCCATATACTTCATCTGGTGATGTATGAATGTAGCTCATATAGTAGGCCATATACTTCATCTGGTGATGTATGAATGTAGCTCATATAGTAGGTCATATACTTCATCTGGTGATGTATGAATGTAGCTCATATAGTAGGCCATATACTTCATCTGGTGATGTATGAATGTAGCTCATATAGTAGGTCATATACTTCATCTGGTGATGTATGAATGTAGCTCATATAGTAGGTCATATACTTCATCTGGTGATGTATGAATGTAGCTCATATAGTAGGTCATATACTTCATCTGGTGATGTATGAATGTAGCTCATATAGTAGGCCATATACTTCATCTGGTGATGTATGAATGTAGCTCATATAGTAGGTCATATACTTCATCTGGTGATGTATGAATGTAGCTCATATAGTAGGTCATATACTTCATCTGGTGATGTATGAATGTTGCTCATATAGTAGGTCATATACTTCATCTGGTGATGTATGAATGTAGCTCATATAGTAGGCCATATACTTCATCTGGTGATGTATGAATGTAGCTCATATAGTAGGTCATATACTTCATCTGGTGATGTATGAATGTAGCTCATATAGTAGGTCATATACTTCATCTGGTGATGTATGAATGTAGCTCATATAGTAGGTCATATACTTCATCTGGTGATGTATGAATGTAGCTCATATAGTAGGTCATATACTTCATCTGGTGATGTATGAATGTAGCTCATATAGTAGGTCATATACTTCATCTGGTGATGTATGAATGTAGCTCATATAGTAGGTCATATACTTCATCTGGTGATGTATGAATGTAGCTCATATAGTAGGTCATATACTTCATCTGGTGATGTATGAATGTAGCTCATATAGTAGGTCATATACTTCATCTGGTGATGTATGAATGCAGCTCATATAGTAGGTCATATACTTCATCTGGTGATGTATGAATGTAGCTCATATAGTAGGTCATATACTTCATCTGGTGATGTATGAATGTAGCTCATATAGTAGGTCATATACTTCATCTGGTGATGTATGAATGTAGCTCATATAGTAGGTCATATACTTCATCTGGTGAT
Organism: Cladorhizidae sp. MBARI D1340-BT2; assembly: GCA_028752905.1. NCBI lineage: Eukaryota > Metazoa > Porifera > Demospongiae > Poecilosclerida > Cladorhizidae > Cladorhizidae sp. MBARI D1340-BT2. The sequence goes on along the minus strand of JAQNBH010000002.1, from coordinate 4,064,371 downwards.
GTATGAATGTAGCTCATATAGTAGGTCATATACTTCATCTGGTGATGTATGAATGTAGCCCATATAGTAGGTCATATACTTCATCTGGTGATGTATGAATGTAGCTCATATAGTAGGTCATATACTTCATCTGGTGATGTATGAATGTAGCTCATATAGTAGGTCATATACTTCATCTGGTGATGTATGAATGTAGCTCATATAGTAGGTCATATACTTCATCTGGTGATGTATGAATGTAGCTCATATAGTAGGTCATATACTTCATCTGGTGATGTATGAATGTAGCTCATATAGTAGGTCATATACTTCATCTGGTGATGTATGAATGTAGCTCATATAGTAGGCCATATACTTCATCTGGTGATGTATGAATGTAGCTCATATAGTAGGTCATATACTTCATCTGGTGATGTATGAATGTAGCTCATATAGTAGGCCATATACTTCATCTGGTGATGTATGAATGTAGCTCATATAGTAGGACATATACTTCATCTGGTGATGCATGAATGTAGCTCATATAGTAGGTCATATACTTCATCTGGTGATGTATGAATGTAGCTCATATAGTAGGTCATATACTTCATCTGATGATGTATGAATGTAGCTCATATAGTAGGTCATATACTTCATCTGGTGATGTATGAATGTAGCTCATATAGTAGGCCATATACTTCATCTGGTGATGTATGAATGTAGCTCATATAGTAGGTCATATACTTCATCTGGTGATGTATGAATGTAGCTCATATAGTAGGCCATATACTTCATCTGGTGATGTATGAATGTAGCTCATATAGTAGGTCATATACTTCATCTGGTGATGTATGAATGTAGCTCATATAGTAGGTCATATACTTCATCTGGTGAAGTATGAATGTAGCTCATATAGTAGGTCATATACTTCATCTGGTGATGTATGAATGTAGCTCATATGTGACAGGATCTGAGAAAAGGGACCTTTCGTAGAAATTTTGAAAATTGAGTTATTGATGTTAGGACAAATACACACAATTGCCTATTGAATGGAACAAAAATTAGCTCTTATTTCCATTCTAGACCAAAGATATGAACCTCAGAATGTAAGAGGATTACAGCATTCATTTCGAGAAAACGCGGTTTGAAAGGGTTTGCTTACTAATCTCCGTGCACCTCCGCGCACGCTTAGTTCGATTTCTGAGGTAAGAAGAAATGCCTTTTTTGTCTTGTCTACGGAGCATGGACTACGCTGTGTATGACGTGTACAGGTAACTTTTAAGACCATTGTTAGTGTGCGAGTAACAAAAATAATAATAATAAAGAGTGAGAAAACACACACGATGTTTATCTAGGTAATGCTCAGCTAGTAGCTAGCTAATGCCCAACCGGTACTTAGCGAATGCTCCACCAGAAGCTAGCGACTGCTCGGCCTGTAGCTAGCGAATGCTCGGCCTGTAGCTAGCTTCCTGTGCACTTGGAGACGCCATTATTCACAAACAGTTCTTTTTAACGCGCATTAACGAGGGACTTTCCCCTTTCTAACGAGGTTTTCCCCCCCATTCTTCTGCATACGCAAGCAGTATTCTCTCAATTGCCCTCGCGTTACATACAAACGTAGGTCCGTCCACGTTTGACCAGCCATCTTCTAACAGCACGCTTGCATACAAGGAAGCAAGCAGAAGGTTCAAAACTTCACACAGAGGTAGAGGAAGGATAGTAGATACCTGTAATACCAAAAAAAATATTTTGTCAAAGTATGACTGCTAGACTATTTTTGGTTATAGCACAAAACTGTTTTTTCTACGAAAGGTCCCTTTTCTCAGATCCTATCACATATAGTAGGCCATATACTTCATCTGGTGATGTATGAATGTAGCTCATATAGTAGGTCATATACTTCATCTGGTGATGTATGAATGTAGCCCATATAGTAGGTCATATACTTCATCTGGTGATGTATGAATGTAGCTCATATAGTAGGTCATATACTTCATCTGGTGATGTATGAATGTAGCTCATATAGTAGGTCATATACTTCATCTGGTGATGTATGAATGTAGCTCATATAGTAGGCCATATACTTCATCTGGTGATGTATGAATGTAGCTCATATAGTAGGCCATATACTTCATCTGGTGATGTATGAATGTAGCTCACATGGTAGGTGACTCATGCACAACTCACCCCAAGACACACCCCTCATTACCAACTCATACACATCACATTAAGACTCGCCCCTGCTACATCAGATCATGAGGTGAGTATGCTGAATGCTGCTTGGTGGATTACTCGTGTGTGTGTGTGTGTGTGTGTGTTCAAGTATTTGTGGTTGCCCTATAAGTAGATGGTGGGTGTGTGCTCTGAGTGGTTGGTTATATGTTGATTAGGAATATTCTTGTTGGGTATTGCCACCGACTTTGTCAGACTAACGACTAACTGTGTAGCATGAGTATACCTGCTTGTCTCTAAGGCTTGCTATTTACAGTAAGATCACAAGGTTATGAGTGTCTCTCTTGCCTGAACTCTCTTGCCTGAACTCAACCTTAAAAGTGCTATGTTGATTGTTCTCTGACATTCTGACAAGCAAGAAGATATCTCAGATATTGGTGGTAAAGTTTGCCAGCCAACTGAAAGTGTGACGCACAACAAGGCACGTGAAGGGGACCTGCCAGGTGTAATGGCTGCCATGAAGAGTGAAGGATACAACCCTCTGGACAGAGATGAACATGGAAACAACGCCTTGCACTGGCAGTTCTCACGGGGCACATGTGGTGGTGAAGTTTTTTCTGGAGAATCTGACGTATGACCCAACACTTCCTAGGACAGATGGCCGTATAGTTCTTCACCTAGCTGCTTCATGTGGTCATCTTGAGCTGCTACGATACCTCTGGGAGGAGAGGTTACCATTCTTAATTGAATACCTTAAGAGTTTGTTGAGGAAGTATTCCTGATAAGGTATTTCCACAGACCACCCTAGCCGTGGTCAGTCACATAACTCATATGGGATCATTTGCAAGTCCTTTACCAAAACGCTGCATTGCCACCGCTTTGTGCATTCCAGATGGCCAGCCGCTGCATCAGAGAATGCAGCAGAAGAGATCTCAGAATGGCCTCTTAAGAATTTCGTGTCTTTCCTGAGGCAGCGTGACCCCAGCCCGCAGTCTCACAAGCCACACCCTCTTAAGTGCATGCACACACATGGAGAAAGAATCCCCTGAAATGCCATTTTATTTTCATTTGCTTCAAAAATTCTTGCACAAATAGAATTGTGAGATCACGTATGCAAAAGCTAGTGACATTGTCCTCCCCATAGATAGGTTCACACAGGAGCCTAGTGAGACTCCTCCCCCATAGATAGGTTCACACAGAAGGAGCCTAGTGAGACTGTCCTCCCCCATAGATAGGTTCAAACAGAAGGAGCCTAGTGAGACTATCCTCCCCCATACTTCACACAGAAGGAGCCTAGTGAGACTGTCCTCCCCATAGATAGGTTCACACAGCAGGAGCCTAGTGAGACTGTCCTCCCCATAGATAGGGAGGAGCCTAGTGAGTCTGTCCTCCCCCATAGATAGGTTCACACAGAAGGAGCCTAGTGAGACTGTCCTCCCCATAGTAGGGTCACACAGAAGGAGCCTAGTGAGAGTATCCTCCCTCATAGATAGGTTCACACAGAAGGGGCCTAGTGAGACTGTCCTCCCCATAGATAGGGTCACACAGAAGGAGCCTAGTGAGACTGCCCTCCCCCATAGATAGGTTCACACAGAAGGAGCCTAGTGAGACTGTCCTCCCCATAGATAGGGAGGAGCCTAGTGAGACTGTCCTCCCCATAGATAGGTTCACACACAGAAGGAGCCTAGTGAGACTGTCCTCCCCATAGATAGGGTCACACAGAAGGAGCCTAGTGAGAGTATCCTCCCTCTCACACAGAAGGAGCCTAGTGAGACTGCCCTCCCCATAGATAGGGTCACACAGAAGGAGCCTAGTGAGACTGCCCTCCCCCATAGATAGGTTCACACAGAAGGAGCCTAGTGAGACTGTCCTCTCCAAAGATAGGTTCACACAGAAGGACCCTAGTGAGACTGTCCTCCCCCATAGATAGGTTCACAGAAGGAGCCTAGCGAGACTGTTCTCCCCATAGATAGGTTCACAAAGAAGAGACTGCTCCTCATAAATAGGTTCAAAGGAGCCTAGTGAGATTGCCCTTCCTCATAGATAGGTGCACACAGAAGGAGCCTAGTGAGATTGTCCTCCCCCATAGATAGGTTCACACAGAAGGAACCTAGTGAGACTGTCCTCCCCCATAGATAGGTTCACACAGAAGGAACCTAGTGAGACTGTCCTCTCTCATAGATTGTGTCCTAACTGACTCATTAGTAGAAACATTATTCATTATGCATGCTTAATTACCATGGTTTTATTCTGTTTCCTGTTTCCTGTTAAGAGTTTATAGTTCACCATTAATTTTGATACTTCAGTTGTTCAAGCAGCGATAATTTTCTAGTTAAATTAGTTATAGTTGGCAGTTGTTAGTTACTAGTCTAATGACTGTGACTGGTCCTCAAGAGCGTCCATCTCGGAGTTACCACACTTCTGGCGACGAGGATGAAGCACCTACTTATGACTACTTCCAGCAAAATCAAGCCTTTCAACCCGACCTTGATGGCTGGAACATATACGGGGAGAAACTCCAGTTTCTAACAGCATAGAGAATGTAGCCAAGAAGCGGCTTACCGGGTGCGGCGACCCAACCTTCAAGCTGTTGAGCTTAGTACTAGATGGCAAGCTGGACGCCGAAGATGTCACACTGACGGTGTAGCAGTATCTGGTGAACCCCCTTTATGACCTCTGGCCACTGTATTGTTGTATACAGTGACCTACCACGGGACGGAGAGACTCCCCTTCTTGTCAATGATAGGCTGAGGAGGCAATTCATTTTAGCGCTAGATTCAACGAGGGGAATAAAGCATCTGTTATTGGAATAGTTAGCCAAGATATTAGTCAGAGGATGGAGTGCAGTTGTGTAAGGAAGCAGTGACCACTGTGCTTGACACTTACTGCTTCGCTATCCATGATCTTCCAGAGGATGCAGTTATGATTTCAGTGAGGCAGACAGCTGAGGATTGCAATTTAGAATAGCTAGGGGGAAATATTTGTCTTGCTTAGTTGAGACCTATCCGAGTGCATTTGAATGGACAGTGATAGAGAACAGTAACAGTGACCCCTCCTACCTCTGAATGGAGTACCCTACACGAGTTTGTTGTGCTCTGTCTAAGCAGGTATTTCAGGTGCAGTGCATGACAGGTGTTGCGGTATCTGGAGACTAACCCTGAGGCACTGTATCCTAGTTATCAACGACTCTTATTCACTATATAGTGGCCTATCCAGGATGGAGGGACATCCCTGTCACTATTTGATGGTCATCTGGGAGGCAGTTCATTTGAGCATATATAGTACTGGATTCCAGTAAGGCATCTGTCTGGAGTAGTTATGCCAAGGTGTTAGTTGTGACCTATCCGAGGATGGAGTGTAGGTTGTTGCAGTCTTCTGACTTCCCTTTAAAATGACCATGGGGGTCAATGTATCCTAGTTCTCAGTCACCCCCAGTCACTAAGTACTAGGATAAAGTGACCCAGAGAGTCACTGACCTAGTAAATATCAATAGAGGCATAATTATAGTGATTTTCTTGCAAGGAACGGAAGTGTATTTTCACTATTAAAGCAACAAATTAATTGGCTTCACATACCATATTCCATCTTTTCAATAGTATTACCTCTGGCCATGTGGAATGAAAATGTAATAACAAAGTTACTACAGTCATTTTTCTAACTGATTAAAGTCTTCACCATGTCAACAATAGAACATCACCAGTTATGTGTCAATAATGACCTTATACTACTTCCTGTCCAAGACAAATCACAGCAGTTGCCATTGGCGATCCAGTACCTTGAAAGCATTCTCCTCCACAAGCAACACAAGTGTTCATCTTGCATCAGGAACCAGATCAATTGTGATATACATTCCATGCAGCTGTGGGAAAGTCGAGAACAGAGATTGGAGAGCAGAGTAAAAGTAATGTGTGGATGTATGCCATAGCTAAACATTCATGGAGCCACTACCATCCAATCTTGTTGTGGGAAGACTTCAAATGAAGGGATTTTCTTGTGAAGGAAGCTCTGCACATCCACCTCAAACCCAAGGATCAGAGCTTCAGCAGAGATATAGGGCTTGACTATATACCTGTAGTTACTGGATCTCAACTATCAAGACTATGCACAACCACACCCACTATTAATCATTGCCAAGGCAGAAGTATCATGCATCGGCCAAACCTGATCGACATTGGACAAATAATACTTTGGTTAGAAAAAGGAAGGCTCTTAATATATGGTATTTATGCTTTTGTTGTTTTAATGAATGCTATTATCTATAAATAATCCTCCAGACTTTGCTAACTGCATCATATCAAATGCCAGAAAAGAGTTGACTTCTGTGTTCAAATCTAGGCAACTATTCAAGTCATTTTTGTTTGACCATCTTTAGGGGTCAAGCCACAATTACTTAGTTTGTTTGAGCTTTGACCACTTCCAAAAAAAGCGATAAACAGTGGAACTGCAAGCTATGTTGGATGTGGTTCAGGCGTATGTGTTAAGGTGGAAGATGAAGTTTTATAGTGAGAAGAGCAAGGTCATGGTAGTGGGGAAGAAGGAAGCTGGAGTGCATTGGAGGATTGGTGTGGAGATATTGGAAGAAGTCAAATAATTCAAGTAACTTGGGAGTATGGTTTGATAGGAAGCTAATTCAGTTAGAGAAGATGGCAAAGAAGGCAGAAGAGTGGGTTGGAAAGGTAATATGGATGAGTAGAGTGAATGGGCAGGTGGAAGTAGACAGAGGAAGAATGGTGTGGGAGCTTCTAGTGAGACCTAGTATGGAGCATGCAGCCGAAGTGTGGTGGACAGGAGGACGTAATGCTTGCAAGAAGTTGGAGTCAGCACAGATGAGAGTGGGTAGGAGACTGGTGGGCGCAAGTGACACAGTATATATTATTATAGCAGGAGTTGCAATACGGGGAGATATGAGGTGGAGGAAGCTAGAGGAGAGGAGGGAAGATAAGATTTTGTTTGGTAAGAAATAATTAGATGTGTTGGAACAGAGCAGATTGGTAAAAAATAGTTGTAAATAAACTAAGGGAGGATGGAGAAATTGGATGATGGGAAGAATATGAGATCTTGAGGAGAAAATACGAGATAAATGAGGTTGGATCAGTATGCAAGTGGAAGGGGTAAGTGAAGGTGATAAATGAGAAGGATTGGCAGGAGGAAGTAAACGGCAAGAGTACGGTAAATCTGCAAAGAATAGTGCAGGGGTGGAGAGGTATGTTAGGTCCATGCATGGTCAGGAAGGTGTTCGGTTGCAATTTAGACTGAGGACTGCATCAGCTGGATTGTTAGAGGATAAGAAGAGATGTGGGATAGTTAGGGATGAGAGGTGTATCATCTGTGAGCAGGGGAAGATGTGGAGCATTTCTTGGTGATGTGCGGGGTATTTGAGAGGGATTGGCTGGTACTGATGGATGAGGTGCACAGAATTGTAGGGGCAGGACAATGGCTGGATGTATTTAGAAGAGTGTGTAAGGATGGAAAGGTGGCATTGCTTTTGGGGAAAGATGTGAGTGAGGGAGTAAGTGATGCAGTGATGGAGGAGGTGGGTGAGTGTGTTATGTATTGGTTAGGGAAGTGGTGGCAGAGGAGAAAGGAACTGTTGTATGGTGAGCTGAGGAATGATCTTTGGTCCCCTCCCCTCCCCCCCTCCTTGAGCAGCGGGACACTCATAACTTAATATTGTGGATATTTTTTACTAATTAAGTACAGTTGATTTTTGATATAGCTAGTTTTATTCCCCAAGTTACGAATGGGACATTTGTATGCTTCACTTTTGAACACAGTTTTGATATCTGAAGGTCTGTGGCCATCCATTGCAGCACATCAATTCAACAACTTCCATTGTCACTATAAGGGAAGTTACATTATTTTATGTGAAGAAAAGGACTGGACAGTCATATAATCCAATACTGTGTTGTAACATGTGATGGCCTCAACAGCTCAAGATTATGTTTCGGCTAGATGGTCTAGCTTTCATCTAGCCAGAAACGTCATGTTAGAAAATTCATTGAGAAAGGCATTGTCTACATTATCTACTAAGTTGGTTGAGAAGAATACAATCTCAGTCAATAGATCAAAAACAAGCTAGCTAGCAATACTAAGCATTTTGTGTAGAAATCCTAGCTACTTGTAAAATTCCAGTGAACTTCTTTCAATATACGTATGACAACCTTGAATAATTAGTGATGGGTTCATATAGTAAGTTGAAGGACAGACACCAGGAGCTGGTGGGGCCAGAAGCTATCACAAGTCTCCTGAGAGATTTGTTACCAGGCTCCAGAGGGTCAACTACAATGGTTTGTCCTCTGTATAAAGTCAGCTATGGCCAAGCTAAACTATGGAAGAAGTAGCAAGTGGACACTGCTAGTGGAGCCCCTTGTCGCTGACAGTAGAGGTGTCACTCCTCCAGTTCGCTTCATCAAGACGATGATATGAGGTTTGCGTGGGATGGTGCACGTGTGTGTGTGTGTGGGTGGGGGGGGGGGGGGGGGGGAACAGAATCCTAAAGGAGAGAATCACTGATTCCTATTACTCGGTGACCAGGGGGAAACATTTGACACCCTATTCCCGAGTTATAACTGATTTCTTGAAGTAAAATCATTTGTAATCACTTCTTGTATTTTTTTCAGGAAACTTCTTTGAGCAATTGCATTAGTAATGGCTGATCACAAGACTGACATAGAATCATTCTTTTATTTCGCAGTGTATAAGGAGGTCTCAGTCTAGGATTGGTGCAAGTGGCAATAGTTTTCTAGATATAATATAGCAGTTGTTGGTTATTAGGACTGTTTCTTACAAGAGCATGCATCTTGGGTACCACACTCAGCATAGGGTCAAAGATAAATTGAACACTACCATGATGTTATCAGTTGTGTATGCAGCGGTGGGAAATATACATTGGTGAATCAATGAGGAGGTTGGAGACCATAATCAGGGAGCTAAAAATGCTTGCCGAAGAGAACTTTAGAAGTCTGCTATTGAAGAGCATGTGTGGAACCAAGACCACCCAATCTCCGTGATGGAGAGAGTTGCTCGTGAAGAAAGTGCTGCACATCCATGCTACGCGTAGGTAACATTTCCTTGCTTTCAGTGGTAAGCAAAATGTTGGAACATCATTTCCACCATTATATTTCTTACCATCTGAAGGAATCTTGCCCACTTACGAACAAACAATGGGGTTTTCAGAAGAGGAAATCCACAGTCACCGGCCTCCTATCTGTCACTCATGATTGGTTGGAGACTCTTGAGTATGGAGATGAAGTGTGCACTGTCTTTTTTGACTTGCAGAAGGCCTTTCACTCTGTTCCTCACCTGCCACTTTTGGAAAAGCTTGCCAGCCGTGGACTCGATAACAATTCCCTTTCATGGATTGGCAGCTACTTGACTGACAGGAGGCAACGTGTGGTTGTTGGGGGAGAGTCATCTGTGGAGCTACCTGTTCTGTCTGGTGTGCCTCAGGGTTCAGTTCTGGCTCCTATTTTATTTTTGATATATATCGATGATGTACCTGATACACATCTGTCAGATGGGAGCATATTGAATCTTTATGCAGATGATATGCTACTATATAAACCTATTAATTCCAACACTGACTTTTCCCAACTGCAACTGGATATCAACAGCATCAATGAATGGGTAAACAAAAACTTTCTCCACATGAATCCAGATAAATGCAAGACAATGCTAATATCAAGGAAGAGGAAAACTGTTCAGCTACCACAATTATTATTAAATGGTACACCTATTCAGCATGTAGAGACCTTCAAGGTACCTATATAGGAGTACTCCTTTCCTCGGATCTTTCCTGGTCTAAACATGTCAACTCCATCTGCTCGAAGGCAAGGAAACTCCTTGGGCTACTGTATAGGAAATTCAATGGAATTATGAATTCTGTCAACTTACTAAATTTATACAGCCTACATGTACGGCCCCATTTAGAATATGCTGCTCCAGTCTGGGATCCACATCTAATTAAGGACACAAGCCATATTGAAAACATTCAAAAGTTTGCACTGAGAATGTGCCTGAGGAAATGGGACTCTACTTATCATGAACTATTACACTATTCTGAGCTACCAACACTCAAGAACCGCAGGTCTTTTTTGAAACAAAGCACATTATACAACATCATTCATGGACATTTCTATTATCCATCTGATATTTTTGTACATAAAGTAAGTAGACGTCATGCAGATTCATCACACTTATTGCACCAACCAAGAGCACATACAAATGCCTCTTTTGTTCTTGACTCTATACGCATGTGGAATAACAAGCACATTCAGCTCCTTCCACCAGCACTTTCAAACGTTTTATTGCTCCTTTATTCATGTAGTATTATATATACACAGACACACACTAGTATTAGCTTATGGCTATTTGTGTATCTTATTATTATTAAAAAAATATTAATTTTTTTTATTTTAAATCAGCATTTCACACACAGCAAATGCACGTGGTTCATATACCATCTGAATAACAGTTCGCATGCCTAGTCTTGAGAGTTGAGACCGAGCAAGTGGGTAGCCCCAGCCCTGCATCACGAGAGGGGAGTCATCTTTACATGAAACTAATGGTTTAAAAATATCCTTTCCTTCATTGTTGGTAGCTATCTACAAAGTGTTGAAAATGTGGAAAATGTGGAAAAACCCCTCAAAATTCATCTTCAAGGATCTATCTACGTTTCTGTCCATCTACATGTATCTATCCTTTTCCGACTTGCACAGAATACATACATGCAGCAACATACAGTTACGTACCCAAGGACGCAATACGCATCCGCAACTGTGCAATAAAGTGGCCATACCAATTATGATTACTTTTCTGGGCACAAATTCATTCTGGGCACAAATTCAACCAGGAGAGAAAAGAAAAAAAGAAAAAAACTTTCAAGAAAAATGGTAGCTACATGTATTGCATGTACATACAATTAAGAACATACTCAAAAATTATACAGGTCCAAGCTGAAAATTTATTATTTAAAAAAAATCTATCTCATTACTGTTTTTTGTCCTCTTAACAACATTGGAAGGTTGTTTGCAGAAAGCTAGTTGCCCCTCACTCTTGCAAAGGAAGCATATGGGCAACACTGTTGCACGAAGTTCACGGGCCTATTCATCATCAACTAGTGTTTCAGCCTCCATTCCACAGTGAGTAGTAGCGTGGATTTGTAGTACTGCATTTCAATAGATGATTTGCAGGTAAGAGCCTCTCTAACTTGACTAAACTACAGTAGTGAGTGACGGTGTACTTAGCCAAGCGAAAGTGAAGGGAGAGGCCATTGCGTTCTAGATTTGGATCACGTGATAGTTTTTTCTGCTAAAATTAGTACCCGCCGGATCTGTAATTAAATTGTCTGACACAATCAAGCTAGCGCGCGTGCTGCATTATAGAACGACCTTGTTTGTTTGTGGAGTTCTTGTTTCTGAGCAACTGCTAGCAAGTGAAAATGAGGCTTTAGCTGATCCTCTATTAAAACATCTGCTGTTTAGTTGGGGAGTTGTCCTATTATCTGTTACCTCACCAAGCCCTTGAAGGAGAGGCTGAAGCTGAACCTACGTGGGTTCAGTCAACAATAACAATAAGGTATGGAATGTGCAATTTTTTAAACATGGTTTACACGTGTACAGTCAACAATAGCAACAAGATAGCAACAAGCCATGAAACGCCCTCATATTATGTGTAGTGTCCAGTCTCTACTTAAAAACGACCTATGTAGCAACCAGCTAGACGATCCTTTACCATTTATCGTCATGTCGGCCATTATTGTACTGCTCTTAAAATTAGTATAATGATTAATTTTAAATTGTAAAGGTAAGTGTAAAGGTAATTGGTATGTTCTACATGAGAACAGCCTTGCTTATTTTCTTCCATTTTTGGGGGTTTGCTAGGATTGGTATATATAGAAGATTTTAAATGTTAAAGGCTCTATCTAACTGCTTGTCTCGTTTCTTTTATTTAAAAAAACAACATTTTTGCATTTTTGTTGTCATGGCAAGTTTGTTGTTTGCTTGCTGTTGTTGTTTCTATGCATTGGAGCTGAGCGGTGGAGAGCTACAAGACTGTCCAACAGTAAAGCCCAACTCCGAGCTTCTGTAACCCCAACACACTTCATCCAACTTTTTCCTTCTTGTAAATGCACTCCAGAAATCTGCACATGCCACGCCTTGTTGCTATTTTTTACTGTAGCAAAACAGACTGTTGTACAATATACAAATCTCCATTATATATATTCCAAATATTGTTGCTATTGGAATGTGATGTTCAACTATGTCATGTAAACAATCAGCATTTGTTGTCTTTTATTTGAGGTGGGGGAGGTTGCTAACATTTCTAACATTGGCCAAAAGCTGTTAACAGTTTCTCGCAGGCGGAAAATGATCAGCTGATCTGAGTATGCTCTGCTCTGGTTGTGTGAATAACGACCCCTTACCCACATCATTTTCACCACTAATAGTCTAGATGTGCATTGGAGTCTCTGGTACTAAAGTTGTCAAGAACTGAACTACAGATTGTATGTAAGTTATGCATGGCTATATGTGTGTAGTCTTCTAGAGGTGCATGGCTATATGTGTGTAGTCTTCTAGCAGGGGTGGATCCAGGAATTTTAGATTGGGGGGGTTGATGAACTACTCACGGCCATAGCCACGGGGGTTTCCATGTTGCCCAGAAATCCAGAAATCCTTTCTTTCCTGAATTATGATCAGATCATTAATCATTTTGCAAGAAAGCACCGTCCTGCATTTCTCTTGGCAGTTTTATAACAAGACATATCATCACCAACATTATTATAACAAGAAATGTAAAATTGAACATGGTATCCTTTAAAAAGAATTGTGAGTAATTTTGCAAGTGCTCAGGAAACCCCCTTACTTATTCCGGGCTATGGTCCTGGCTGCCTGCCTACTAACAACCTAAGGAAGATGCTGGGGTGGATCCAGAAAGGTACAGGGGGGTGCAGGGGTAGAGAACTAGCCCATGCACATGTATTGTATAATGAATAAGAATATTTATCAGCTTTTAAAAAAGAACAGCAACTAAAGATTAAACAGGAAACTATTTTCAGTCAATAAATAGTGAAGCTTGAAAGAGCCTTCTCGGGTGACACTGCACAAAAACATGGCAGATATCATCAACTGACACTCTCACTCCATAGTTCATGGCTATTACAGCAAGATCAGAAAAGTTTTGTTCAGTCAAAGTCGACCTTGTGTATGTCTTTATCCTCCTGAGCAAACTAAATGATCGTTCTGCTTCAGCACTGGTGATAGGCAGAGTGCAAGCAATGACTAGTAAGCAATGAATGTTTGGGAAAGAGTAAGAGTCACAAGAGCTAAGACCTATAGGAGAAGATTGTTGGCGAAGGTAGCCTCATCTTTGTCTCGCTTATGCTCCCACAATGATTGCCATCTTCTTAGTTCACTTTTGAAGAGACAAGGAACATGGAAGATCTTGTTCCCAGTACAGAAGGTCATCTATATGTTGAACACTCGGATTGCAGTTGAGCACTGAAGGCCCAAGGCACAAAAGCATATGACTTCGTTTTCCCTCACCTTGAAATCTTTCCTCCAACTGGTTAATGAATGAATCCAGCACTGGTATAGCATGACTCTCTTGTAATGCTCTTTTGCTGATTGACTTGGAGTGTTGCTTCGATTCTGTTGAATGCTTGGAACACTCTCACTCACACCAATTGACTCAGCCAGTTCAAATACCTCACATTACCGCATTACCACAAGCTAAAAACGGTGTCAATAGTCTTTCTGAGGGTTTTCAAGCATTCAATCACTTCAGTAACTTTGTTATAGGCATCATATATATCTTGATCCTGCTTCTGTAGTTTTGAAGCAAGTATTTTTACTTCATCAAGAACATTCTTGGTGATTATAAAAACAGCAAGAGTTTGAAAAGAAGAGAGAGCAGCTTTCAGACCTTGTGCTTTCACTCTTGTCTCAGCATCCCAATTCCAGCTCCCATCTGATGAGCCTAAATTTGGGTAATCAGTAGGACACAAAATGGCATCTAAGAAAGTGATAAGTGGCTCATACATTTCAAGAAACATTTCAAAGCATGTATGTCTCTCCTGTCCACCCATCTTGTCTTACACATTCCTGGAAGCTTTCTTGCTTTTGGAGAAGGCAAGAATTCATTGACTGTAAGTTCAAAAAGGTTTTGTCTCTTAGGGCTGTGAGCTAAAAAGAGGTGTGCTTCATTTATAACTAAAATCAAGTTTCGTACTTCCTGAACAAGACATGCTCTGGCAATTGAAAGATTAAGGCAGTGTGAGTAGCAGTGTGTGTACAGAGCTAATGGGCTGACCTCCTTGACTTTAGATTGAACTCCTGCAATGCCGGATGACATCACAGATGCTCCATCATAAGCTTGCCCTCTAATTCTACAGGGATCTAAAGAAACTGAAGGACTAGAAACTGTTTCAAGAATTTTTCTTGAAATGGATGAAGGATTGGCTCGGTCCAAGTAGATAAAGCTAATCAGGCACTCCTTGATATGAGGATTAGTGGGGGAGGACAGATCAACATACCTGAAGCACACAGAAAGAATCTCTTGATTAGAATGAGGATCTGCATCAACAATGATGGTGAAAGGCAATTTTTTTCTCGGAGCTGTTCAGTTATATGCTCTCTAATTTTAGATGCATATATGTGAATAACCTCATTTTGAACGGTCTTGCTGGTATACTTCGCGTTCCTTTTAGCTGAGAGAAGGTGTTTGTGTAGGAGCTTATCTGTCTTAGCCAAAAGCTGAAGTGTGGCTACAAAATTGCCCCTATTGAGATCTTCCTGAGAAATCCACTCTGTAGTCAGAGTGGCCTCTGAATGGTAGTGCTTGCTTTGCCAAAAACTCTACAGCCAAAACTATCTGCTGGAGAACATGCCTGTTCTCTTCAGCTTGTTGGTTGCTCTGTTTCAATAGCCTTGTATCTATCCTTTCATCTGGTTGGTTAAAATTTCTGAGAAAAAGGTCTACCCTCTCAGCTGCACGGCAATGCATTTGAGTCTGATCATGGCATACAAGTACACCATCAGGGGTGTATTTAGGGGGGGGCGGGGGGGGGCATTCGCCCCCCCTTGTATCATTCTCGCCCCCCCCCCTTGAAATTAGACACCACCCTTATACATTACATACACCATCATTGTATCATTCTCGCCCCCCCTTATTTTTCCATATCTCAAGTACGCCCCCCCTTGGCAAAATTTCTGTATACAACCCTGACCATCCTTGCCAAGTGCTTTTGAGTATGGTTTCTGGTATGGGGACAAAACTAACAAACCAGAACGATTGCCAACTCCAGAAACACTGCCTCTACCCGGCTGCTCTGGAAAAACTATACAATATCTGCAAAGACCACCTGCAAGAACAGTGCTGTATGAAAGCCAAGGAAATTGTACTAACCATCCAAGCTGGAAGAATACAATCCAGGTTTTTCCTACTTTGGTAACCTGATGTGAATGAAGATGATCAGAAGAAGAAGGTTTGGAATGATGAGAAAGATATTGCTTCTTACGATCATCTGGGATATTATTTGCTAATGACCTAAGCTTATCCCAGTTACCTTGAGCGGCTTCAACTATTGTCCCTAAGTCCACTTGTCCACTAGTTGACGGAACTACACTGAGTGATGTAGTCATCGTATCAATTGTTGCTGAGCATAACTGATAAACAGTAGTTGGCATTGACAAGGAAGAGCTCGATGTAGTGGTTGTGACTGTCATTGATGGTGATTGAACAAATAAATCTATATCAGCTGATGCACTAGAGTTACCATCATCAGCAGTCGTTGACACAGGGATATGGGACCCAGACTCGATTCTACATTAATTAGAAGGCTATTATAAATTGAGCATTCAACTCTTAACCTTTATTGTTCATATACTAGCTGTATATTGTATCTTAACCTTTAAAAAAAAAGTTGTCAGCTGCTGGGTGCAATCCCTGGGTGCTGGCCTCTTTCTACTTCCAGACATGGCAATGTTGATGGCAGATACAAAATGATCATGCACAGCCACATTCCAGGAGTGTGGAATTTCATTCATATTTATCAGTTTGTAGTTTAACCAAAGTGTCTATATCTAACAAGTGTCTATATCTAACAAGTGTCTATATCTAACAAGTGTCTATATCTAACAAGTGTCTATATCTAACAAAGTGTCTATATCTAACAAGTGTCTATATCTAACAAAGTGTCTATATCTAACAAAGTGTCTATATCTAACAAAGTGTCTATATCTAACAAAGTGTCTATATCTAACAAAGTGTCTATATCTAACAAAGTGTCTATATCTAACAAGTGTCTATATCTAACAAGTGTCTATATCTAACAAAGTGTCTATATCTAACAAAGTGTCTATATCTAACAAGTGTCTATATCTAACAAAGTGTCTATATCTAACAAGTGTCTATATCTAACAAAGTGTCTATATCTAACAAGTGTCTATATCTAACAAGTGTCTATATCTAACAAAGTGTCTATATCTAACAAGTGTCTATATCTAACAAAGTGTCTATATCTAACAAGTGTCTATATCTAACAAAGTGTCTATATCTAACAAGTGTCTATATCTAACAAGTGTCTATATCTAACAAAGTGTCTATATCTAACAAAGTGTCTATATCTAACAAAGTGTCTATATCTAACAAAGTGTCTATATCTAACAAGTGTCTATATCTAACAAAGTGTCTATATCTAACAAAGTGTCTATATCTAACAAAGTGTCTATATCTAACAAGTGTCTATATCTAACAAGTGTCTATATCTAACAAGTGTCTATATCTAACAAAGTGTCTATATCTAACAAGTGTCTATATCTAACAAGTGTCTATATCTAACAAAGTGTCTATATCTAACAAGTGTCTATATCTAACAAGTGTCTATATCTAACAAGTGTCTATATATCTAACAAGTGTCTATATCTAACAAAGTGTCTATATCTAACAAAGTGTCTATATCTAACAAAGTGTCTATATCTAACAAAGTGTCTATATCTAACAAAGTGTCTATATCTAACAAGTGTCTATATCTAACAAGTGTCTATATCTAACAAAGTGTCTATATCTAACAAAGTGTCTATATCTAACAAGTGTCTATATCTAACAAAGTGTCTATATCTAACAAAGTGTCTATATCTAACAAGTGTCTATATCTAACAAGTGTCTATATCTAACAAAGTGTCTATATCTAACAAGTGTCTATATCTAACAAGTGTCTATATCTAACAAGTGTCTATATCTAACAAGTGTCTATATCTAACAAAGTGTCTATATCTAACAAAGTGTCTATATCTAACAAAGTGTCTATATCTAACAAGTGTCTATATCTAACAAGTGTCTATATCTAACAAAGTGTCTATATCTAACAAGTGTCTATATCTAACAAGTGTCTATATCTAACAAAGTGTCTATATCTAACAAGTGTCTATATCTAACAAGTGTCTATATCTAACAAAGTGTCTATATCTAACAAAGTGTCTATATCTAACAAAGTGTCTATATCTAACAAAGTGTCTATATCTAACAAAGTGTCTATATCTAACAAGTGTCTATATCTAACAAGTGTCTATATCTAACAAGTGTCTATATCTAACAAAGTGTCTATATCTAACAAAGTGTCTATATCTAACAAAGTGTCTGTATCTAACAAGTGTCTATATCTAACAAGTGTCTATATCTAACAAAGTGTCTATATCTAACAAAGTGTCTATATCTAACAAAGTGTCTATATCTAACAAAGTGTCTGTATCTAACAAGTATCTATATCTAACAAAGTGTCTATATCTAACAAAGTGTCTATATCTAACAAAGTGTCTATATCTAACAAAGTGTCTATATCTAACAAAGTGTCTATATCTAACAAGTGTCTATATCTAACAAGTGTCTATATCTAACAAGTGTCTATATCTAACAAAGTGTCTATATCTAACAAAGTGTCTATATCTAACAAGTGTCTATATCTAACAAGTGTCTATATCTAACAAGTGTCTATATCTAACAAAGTGTCTATATCTAACAAGTGTCTATATCTAACAAGTGTCTATATCTAACAAAGTGTCTATATCTAACAAGTGTCTATATCTAACAAGTGTCTATATCTAACAAGTGTCTATATCTAACAAGTGTCTATATCTAACAAGTGTCTATATCTAACAAGTGTCTATATCTAACAAAGTGTCTATATCTAACAAAGTGTCTATATCTAACAAAGTGTCTGTATCTAACAAGTGTCTATATCTAACAAAGTGTCTATATCTAACAAAGTGTCTATATCTAACAAAGTGTCTATATCTAACAAAGTGTCTATATCTAACAAAGTGTCTATATCTAACAAGTGTCTATATCTAACAAGTGTCTATATCTAACAAAGTGTCTATATCTAACAAAGTGTCTATATCTAACAAGTGTCTATATCTAACAAAGTGTCTATATCTAACAAAGTGTCTATATCTAACAAGTGTCTATATCTAACAAGTGTCTATATCTAACAAGTGTCTATATCTAACAAGTGTCTATATCTAACAAAGTGTCTATATCTAACAAGTGTCTATATCTAACAAGTGTCTATATCTAACAAGTGTCTATATCTAACAAGTGTCTATATCTAACAAGTGTCTATATCTAACAAAGTGTCTATATCTAACAAAGTGTCTATATCTAACAAGTGTCTATATCTAACAAGTGTCTATATCTAACAAGTGTCTATATCTAACAAGTGTCTATATCTAACAAAGTGTCTATATCTAACAAGTGTCTATATCTAACAAAGTGTCTATATCTAACAAAGTGTCTATATCTAACAAAGTGTCTATATCTAACAAAGTGTCTATATCTAACAAGTGTCTATATCTAACAAAGTGTCTATATCTAACAAAGTGTCTATATCTAACAAAGTGTCTATATCTAACAAGTGTCTATATCTAACAAGTGTCTATATCTAACAAGTGTCTATATCTAACAAGTGTCTATATCTAACAAGTGTCCTATATCTAACAAAGTGTCTATATCTAACAAGTGTCTATATCTAACAAAGTGTCTATATCTAACAAAGTGTCTATATCTAACAAGTGTCTATATCTAACAAGTGTCTATATCTAACAAGTGTCTATATCTAACAAGTGTCTATATCTAACAAGTGTCTATATCTAACAAAGTGTCTATATCTAACAAGTGTCTATATCTAACAAGTGTCTATATCTAACAAGTGTCTATATCTAACAAGTGTCTAGTATCTAACAAGTGTCTAGTATCTAACAAGTGTCTATATCTAACAAAGTGTCTATATCTAACAAGTGTCTATATCTAACAAGTGTCTATATCTAACAAGTGTCTATATCTAACAAGTGTCTATATCTAACAAGTGTCTATATCTAACAAGTGTCTATATCTAACAAGTGTCTATATCTAACAAGTGTCTATATCTAACAAGTGTCTATATCTAACAAGTGTCTATATCTAACAAGTGTCTATATCTAACAAGTGTCTATATCTAACAAAGTGTCTATATCTAACAAAGTGTCTATATCTAACAAAGTGTCTATATCTAACAAGTGTCTATATCTAACAAAGTGTCTATATCTAACAAAGTGTCTATATCTAACAAGTGTCTATATCTAACAAAGTGTCTATATCTAACAAAGTGTCTATATCTAACTAAGTGTCTATATCTAACAAGTGTCTATATCTAACAAAGTGTCTATATCTAACAAAGTGTCTATATCTAACAAGTGTCTATATCTAACAAAGTGTCTATATCTAACAAGTGTCTATATCTAACAAGTGTCTATATCTAACAAGTGTCTATATCTAACAAGTGTCTATATCTAACAAGTGTCTATATCTAACAAGTGTCTATATCTAACAAGTGTCTATATCTAACAAGTGTCTATATCTAACAAGTGTCTATATCTAACAAGTGTCTATATCTAACAAGTGTCTATATCTAACAAGTGTCTATATCTAACAAGTGTCTATATCTAACAAGTGTCTATATCTAACAAGTGTCTATATCTAACAAGTGTCTATATCTAACAAGTGTCTATATCTAACAAGTGTCTATATCTAACAAGTGTCTATATCTAACAAGTGTCTATATCTAACAAAGTGTCTATATCTAACAAGTGTCTATATCTAACAAAGTGTCTATATCTAACAAGTGTCTATATCTAACAAGTGTCTATATCTAACAAAGTGTCTATATCTAACAAGTGTCTATATCTAACAAGTGTCTATATCTAACAAGTGTCTATATCTAACAAGTGTCTATATCTAACAAGTGTCTATATCTAACAAGTGTCTATATCTAACAAAGTGTCTATATCTAACAAAGTGTCTATATCTAACAAGTGTCTATATCTAACAAGTGTCTATATCTAACAAGTGTCTATATCTAACAAAGTGTCTATATCTAACAAGTGTCTATATCTAACAAAGTGTCTATAATCTAACAAGTGTCTATATCTAACAAAGTGTCTATATCTAACAAGTGTCTATATCTAACAAGTGTCTATATCTAACAAGTGTCTATATCTAACAAGTGTCTATATCTAACAAAGTGTCTATATCTAACAAAGTGTCTATATCTAACAAAGTGTCTATATCTAACAAAGTGTCTATATCTAACAAGTGTCTATATCTAACAAGTGTCTATATCTAACAAAGTGTCTATATCTAACAAGTGTCTATATCTAACAAAGTGTCTATATCTAACAAAGTGTCTATATCTAACAAGTGTCTATATCTAACAAGTGTCTATATCTAACAAGTGTCTATATCTAACAAGTGTCTATATCTAACAAAGTGTCTATATCTAACAAAGTGTCTATATCTAACAAGTGTCTATATCTAACAAAGTGTCTATATCTAACAAGTGTCTATATCTAACAAAGTGTCTATATCTAACAAGTGTCTATATCTAACAAGTGTCTATATCTAACAAGTGTCTATATCTAACAAGTGTCTATATCTAACAAGTGTCTATATCTAACAAGTGCCTGTATCTAACAGCTATATCTAACAAGTGTCTATATCTAACAAGTGTCTATATCTAACAAGTGTCTATATGTAACAAAGTGTCTATATCTAACAAGTGTCTATATCTAACAAGTGTCTATATCTAACAAAGTGTCTATATCTAACAAGTGTCTATATCTAACAAAGTGTCTATATCTAACAAGTGTCTATATCTAACAAAGTGTCTATATTTAACAAGTGTCTGTATCTAACAAGTGTCTATATCTAACAAGTGTCTATATCTAACAAGTGTCTATATCTAACAAAGTGTCTATATCTAACAAAGTGTCTATATCTAACAAGTGTCTATATCTAACAAAGTGTCTATATCTAACAAAGTGTCTATCTAACAAGTGTCTATATCTAACAAAGTGTCTATATCTAACAAAGTGTCTATATCTAACAAGTGTCTATATCTAACAAAGTGTCTATATCTAACAAAGTGTCTATATCTAACAAAGTGTCTATATCTAACAAGTGTCTATATCTAACAAAGTGTCTATATCTAACAAAGTGTCTATATCTAACAAGTGTCTATATCTAACAAGTGTCTGTATCTAACAAAGTGTCTATATCTAACAAAGTGTCTATATCTAACAAAGTGTCTATATCTAACAAGTCTCTATATCTAACAAGTGTCTATATCTAACAAAGAGTCTATATCTAACAAAGTGTCTATATCTAACAAGTGTCTATATCTAACAAAGTGTCTATATCTAACAAGTGTCTATATCTAACAAGTGTCTATATCTAACAAGTGTCTATATCTAACAAGTGTCTATATCTAACAAAGTGTCTATATCTAACAAGTGTCTATATCTAACAAAGTGTCTATATCTAACAAGTGTCTATATCTAACAAAGTGTCTATATCTAACAAAGTGTCTATATCTAACAAAGTGTCTATATCTAACAAAGTGTCTATATCTAACAAGTGTCTATATCTAACAAAGTGTCTATATCTAACAAGTGTCTATATCTAATAAGTGTCTATATCTAACAAAGTGTCTATATCTAACAAAGTGTCTATATCTAACAAAGTGTCTATATCTAACAAAGTGTCTATATCTAACAAGTGTCTATATCTAACAAAGTGTCTATATCTAACAAGTGTCTATATCTAACAAGTGTCTATATCTAACAAAGTGTCTATATCTAACAAAGTGTCTATATCTAACAAAGTGTCTATATCTAACAAGTGTCTATATCTAACAAGTGTCTATATCTAACAAGTGTCTATATCTAACAAGTGTCTATATCTAACAAGTGTCTATATCTAACAAGTGTCTATATCTAACAAGTGTCTATATCTAACAAGTGTCTATATCTAACAAAGTGTCTATATCTAACAAGTGTCTATATCTAACAAGTGTCTATATCTAACAAGTGTCTATATCTAACAAGTGTCTATATCTAACAGATGTCTATATCTAACAAAGTGTTTATATCTAACAAAATGTCTATATCTATCAAGTGTCTATATCTAACAAGTGTCTATATCTAACAAGTGTCTATATCTAACAAAGTGTCTATATCTAACAAGTGTCTATATCTAACAAGTGTCTATATCTAACAAGTGTCTATATCTAACAAGTGTCTATATCTAACAAAGTGTCTATATCTAACAAAGTGTCTATATCTAACAAAGTGTCTATATCTAACAAGTGTCTATATCTAACAAAGTGTCTATAACTAACAAGTGTCTATATCTAACAAGTGTCTATATCTAACAAGTGTCTATATCTAACAAGTGTCTATATCTAACAAAATTAATGTCAAGTATCTATATCTAACAAAGTGTCTATACTAACAAAGAAACTGGAGGTGGAGTAGTGTTTAGAACGTTTTGGGGGGGTTGCAACCCCAGAAACTCCCCCCCCCTGGATCCATTCCTGGGACTGGAGTGATATAACTATAAAACTTTGAATAATAGCTGGGATTAGAGCTCTAGAGTTAGGGCCTCTAGGACTTGGGACTTCATTCCACCTGTTTAGCCACTAATAAGTCAACAATGTGTAGCCATCATAAAAGACACAAACTTTGTTTGTTCAACAGACAGCAAATATTGCTGTTCTTCTGCATAAATGTTAACTGCTCTACACTTCCTCTTGTGGTCTGCACTATTGAAGTGATGGGAATGGTTGCATGGTATATGCAGAGCACATGATAAAGATGTGTTACACATCTGCATGTACTTTTATGTTGTCTATACACTGTGTGGATTATTTGCTTAGCTCAAAAACTTGTGAAGTCCACATAATAGTAATACACTGAGCAGTGCTCCATTTTGGGGGCTGTAGGTATTTCCTACCTGTGTTCATCTCAGAAGACCTAAAATCTCGAATCTAGGAGAGCATTCTCCAGGCCCCTTAGCAGGGTCAAGCTTCACCCCACATAACATGGAAGCATTTGAAAGAGCTTTCCAAAACTTTGTATTGGACAGTGTGTTTTGTTCATTCCAGATGGTCACATGTTTATCTGATAGTTGTGATATCAGAGTGACATAAATTAATTTCTGAGGGAATATGACCCCCCTCCCCAGTCTCACTTCTCCTATAAATGAGTACATGTGGAAAAATAGAGAGAGGTCCAATGTCAGCATCTTGTTCTGATTTATCGCAATTTTTGTGGTCATTCTTCACACATAGTAAGAGAGTATGATATTATATGACCCCCCCCCCCTCCCCAGTCTCACTTCTCCTATAAATGAGTACATGTGGGGAAAAAAGAGAGTGGTCCAATGTCAGCATTTTGTTCTGATTTATCGCAATTTTTGTGGTCGTTCTTCCCACAAAATAAAAGAGTATGATATTATATCTGCGAGATAACGTGTAGAACTCCGTAAGTTTGAAGGTACTATCAAGGCAGCAAATGCACGTACATGCAAGTAAGGGAGTTTGCATAATCTTCCCCCCCGCCACACACAGCACAGCATTTTCGTCCTTCCACTTGGGCATATTTTTATTACTGAAGCTCTACTATGACCAGGTTCCTATGGAAGCTATTTAGAATATAAGGAGGCTCTAGCATCCCAAGTACAGCAAGGATGTCACTTAAGGCCTTCAATTTCTAATTACTGTACTAGAAATCTGCATGAGGTCTATAGCCATTTCTGTGTCTTCAGAGAGAGCTGTGCCAGCTTACTGGATTCAAAATAAACTTGAGATAAAAATATCCAAAGACACTTTTATGACATGAAGAAGTGAAAAGTCTGTTAGTTAAGATAAGAACTCTGTTGTGTGGTCCATCATTTGTTGGAGTCAATCTGGGACATTTAAGAGCGTGAAGGGAGTGTGCTCCAAGGCTGTGTGTTGCATACAATTGTTTTGAAACTGAAATGCAAAACCTGCAGTGGACTAATTAAATCTGTAGCTCCCCTTAAAAAGATCTTATTTATGTCAACGTCCAAATATCTGCTGGTTCTCCATAGCCATAGGGGAAAAAAATCTGGCATTACATATTTGTCTCCATGTTTGTTACTTGCTAGCATATGACCACCCAATTGATACATTATTGGTCTGAAGTGGTACAAGATGTGGCAATAATTAGCAGCAATTTGCTACTCACATGCTCCTCTCGTGCATTTTGTATACTCTTTCTGCAGTTCCACTTCGTGTAGCTGTTTACCTCAGGGGCTCTCCCATCAACTCAAACTTCTTCACGGGCCTACAGCTCAAACTCACTTGCATCATATATGTGTCTGTGATGGATCTAGATTTACCACAGTCAATAACTGTCTCTGCTGATTGGAGCAGATCTGGCTCCACCCTCACTTCCAACAGTAGAATAACTGTGGGGAAGGAGCCAGTGGAAGCATCGCCACGACAATATCAGACTAGTTTGCTGTTTACCTCTTTGAATAAAACTCGAGACGAGGGGAAATATGCATGTAATGTGAAGGTCACTACTAGGGTGCAAAAGTTTGCAGCCATTGGAAATTACACTGCATCTCGCTCTATCACAGTGCAAAGTAAGTCCCACCTCAGCAATATTCTGACACCTACTTTAGTCTTATGAGCTAAACCCTGTTAGGAATGAAGTTGCCATATATTTTTGGTTTTAGCCTGGTCAGGTTCTTCTTATTGCATTAAATATATATGGACGTGTGATCCAATCCATTTCTTTGTTTGATGAAAAGCTATGAAAATGTATTTGCCATTTGATTAGACCATCTTTTACCATGCCGGCATAAGCATAAGAGCATGTGGCTAATGGGACCACTAGTAGGAATGAAGTATACTGTAACTACTCTATATTAGTTGACACACACTTCAAATGGCGGCTCCCAAGATGCAAAAAATAAATAACTAATTAAAAATATAAATATATAAATAATCTCATCAGATATCAGCCAAAATGCTTCTGCCAAAACTCTCTTTAGCCTTATTTAAAAAAAATTGCACCATGCCTCTTGAATCTTTACTAAGTACATGTATAAATAAGAAAATGCCAGCGCCAAAAATTTGCCATGAGGTTCTTTCCCTCCTCTTAGTCTATTTATAACAACTTTAGTACCACAAAAAAATCACCAAATGACTATCTTGTTCTTCACTCCCACACTGCACACGTGAGATGACAATTTGTGTATAAATCACCTAATGGGGAAGTACCAAGCATGCTAGTAGCAGCTAGTTCAATATAAATGGGTTTACTGAGAGCCTTGTATTGCCTGACTTCATCAGTATGTACGTGTGGCATTTCGAGAATCACACGATAATAAAAAAAATTCCCCTTACAATCGTTGAAATGGGAATGTGACCAACAAGAAGACTTTTTGCTGTGTTAATATATGATGTCACTCCAATTAAACACATAAATGATCATGTGTTGTCATGGTAATCATTCTAAGCACACTAATTAACACAGAAAGTAAAAACAATTCCATCAAGGTGCTTTTTTTACCACCTCAATTGTAAACTGGTCAATATTAGATATTAGAACAATCATTTCTAGTATAGTGTTGTGTCTATCTAGGGTATATATATATCGGTGTAATTTATCTGAAACTGTTTAGAAGTAATCTCTATTCGGTAGGCTATTCACTATTTCACTAACAGATCATTCTAAACTATAACAGTTTCACAGAGGACACGTTTTCAGGAGTGTTACACACAATATCTGTCAACGTGAGTGAGCTCACCAGAGCATCTGCCTGCAAAGTCTATAATAGTGATTTCAGCATCAAGCAAGTAGTAATTGTTGTGGTTATGGAGACTAGAGTGTGTTGGATAGAGCACTAAGACTACCTGTGCTCGCTGTTCAAACTCCTAGTCACCTTTGATGTGTTTATGCTGAACACATATACACTTGATGCTTTACAGATAGTGTGGAACACATATATACTAAATATCCAGAAACAGTTGTATATCACTGCAGAAACACCTTCTAAGTCTTATGGTATATACATAGGCGTAGGACAAGGTCAGGCGGACCGGCGACCGCCGGACCAATATTTGGCTTTAAAAAAAAATTAATAAAATTTAAAAAAAAATTAAAAAATAAAAAATAAAAAATAAAAAAACCTTTAAAAAAAAAATTAAAAATTTTTTTTTAAGTGAACACGTCGATGGCTGAACCAACCCCACACCAGCCTCGAAACTATCTATATCCTTCTTTCGGGGGGGAAAGGAGAGACGAGGTGTTTTAAGGCTGAGCAATGGCCTTGGCTCCACTACCAGGAGGTTAGTGATTCAGTACTTTGCTGCTATTGCTCGCAGGCAGGCAAAAGTAACTTACTACCGAAAGGTCTCAGCAGCAAACGAGAAGAATCCTTTGTAAGTAAAGGATTTGTAAACTGGAAGGATGCCTGCTCCAGCTTCAGGTGAGTCATTCAGATGTTTGTATCAACATAGTTAGTTAAAGCTATTCTAACTTTTAAAGGCGGCATCAGACAGCGAAGTTCCATATTGATGCTACCCAGGCAATTTGCACTCGACAAGCAGATGTCGGGGTGATGGTCAGTCGTGCCCACAGTGAGCAGAAATAATTAAATGGAAGAATGCTCATTAGCATTTTACAGAATGTGCAGTTCCTTGGAAGACAGGGACTCGCTTTCAGGGGGCACGAGGACAATGAAAGCAATTTCATACAGTTCATGAAGCTGAGAAGCCATGATCAGCAGGTAAGGATAAGTCCAAGTGAAGTGATTAATTTGACAAGTATTGTTATGAGGTGCTTTGGAATAATAAATGAATTGGTTATATGCAGGGTGTTACTGAGTGAAGGCTGATAAGTACACTAGTCCGGAAATTCAAAATGAAGTCATACAATTGATGTCACACGAGAATTGATCAAGGAAGTGCAACAGGTTGATTATTTTACAATCATGCTTGATGAATGTGTTGATTCATCAGATCACGAACAGCTAGCTGTGTGCATCAGGCATGTGGATACTAATCTAGTTGTCCACGAAGACTTCATTGGACTTTATCACTGCCCTGACATTAAAGCTAGTACTATTGTGTCTATTGTGAAAGACATAATGTTATGGTTTAATCTTAACTTGTCTCGATGCCGGGGACAGTGTTATGACGGGGGAAGTAACATGGCAGGTAGTAGAAATGGAGTCAAGTCCCAAATATTACAGCAAGAGCCACGTGCACTTTTTACCCATTGTTATGGACATGCACTAAATCTTGCTGTTGCAGACTCAGTCAAACAGGTCCAACTACTGCAATCGAATATGGACACAACTTATGAAATAAGCAAATTATTTCAAAATTCACCCAAAAGGCAATCATTATTTGCAAACATCAAAGCCGATATGTTGCCCAGCACTGTTGGATTTCGTACACTATGCCCTACCCATTGGACAGTACGAAATGAAACCTTTCGGAGTATATTGGAGAACTATGGTGTTATTTTGGAAGTGTGGGATGCAATACTAAGTGATCGTCCAGATTCTGAGACAAGGGCTCGAGTTAATGGTATAGCAAGTCAAATGAGAATGTTTGATTACTTCTTTGGGGCATCTCTTCTCCACATCATTCTGCGGCACACCGACAACTTAAGCAAGACCTTGCAGCACACCAGCATGAGTGCATCACAAGGACAGAGTATTGCCCGGATGACCGTTAGTACCCTGCAGGTAAATGCATATTCATTTCCATAATATAGTGACATATATATATTATTATTATTGTTATGGTTTTAGTCAATGAGATGTGAAGAACAGTTCAAGCAATGGTGGGAACGTGTAACTATGGAAGGTGATAGGAATGGTGTTGAGGAACCCAAGTTGCCAAGGAAAAAAAGAGCACCAATACGGTTTGATGACAGCAATAACACTGGCACTTCACCATTTACACCAGAAGAACACTACCGTGTTATTTATTTTGAAGCCCTGGATACTGTAACAAGTTGTATCATACTTCACCATTTACACCAGAAGAACACTACCGTGTTATTTATTTTGAAGCCCTGGATACTGTAACAAGTTGTATCAATGAAAGGTTTGAGCAGGAGGGTTATCGAATGTACAGCAAACTCGAGCGACTTTTGTTGAAAGGTGATGAAGGAAGTGAGAGCGATGAGGTATTCACTTTATACCATGACGACTTTGACCGAGATATGCTTCAGGTACAGCTTTCCACATTTGCATGTAATTACAAGATTGCAGAAGAAATGGGAATTCAAGGTGTCCTAGACATTATGAAGAGCATGTCAGCTGTTGAAAGAAGCCTCTTTTCAGAGCTGATTAAAGTAGTGCTTGTAGTACCAGCAACAAATTCGATCAGCGAAAGATCTTTTTCAGGAATGCGTCAGGTAAAGACATATTTGAGGTCGACAATGATGCAGAAACGTCTCAATGCACTGATGATTCTGCACGTACACAAAGAAAAAACGGACACTTTAGACTTAAAGTATATTGCCAATGAATTTTGTGCAAAAAGCGACTATAGACAAAATAAATTTCCTAAGTTTTAGAATTTATTATATGTTTAATATATTCATAATAAGCCATGACAATGATATCCATGCGCATGTGTAATACCAATCCATCATATCAGTTCGCCTGACCAACACTTGAGAGACTGCTACACCCTTGATATACAACTGCCATCAATATGCTTAGCTGCCAAGTAGTCTATATCTTATTATGCAAACAATAACTAGATTGCCAGTTCTTCTTAGTCATTGGCTATTATATATGACTGAGACATGGTCAGGCAGATGACAGGAAGTTAACCTCTCAAACTGCAGGGCGTATGTTATTATACATTTTATATTGGTACTAAAAATACACTGGTTCTATAATTATGGTTACTTAAGGATGCAATGTTTCTGTATTAGACATTGCTTCTGTTCCAATACTAAACATTACATTGCTTCTGTTCCAATACTAAACATTATATTGCTTCAGTACCAATACCAAACATTACATTGCTTCAGTACCAATACTAATCATTACATTGCTTCTGTTCCAATACTAAACATTACATTGCTTCAGTACCAATACTAAACATTACATTGCTTCTGTTCCAATACCAAACATTATATTGCTTCAGTACCAATACCAAACATTACATTGCTTCAGTACCAATACTAATCATTACATTGCTTCTGTTCCAATACTAAACATTACATTGCTTCAGTACCAATACTAAACATTACATTGCTTCTGTTCCAATACTAAACATTACATTGTTTCTGTTCCAATACTAAACATTATATTGCTTCAGTACCAATACCAAACATTACATTGCTTCAGTACCAAAACTCAACATTACATTGCTTCTGTTTTCCAATACTAAACATCAGTACCAATACCAAACATTACATTGCTTCAGTACCAAAACTAAACATTACATTGCTTCTGTTCCAATACCAAACATTATATCGCTTCTGATCCAATACTAAACATTACATTGCTTCTGTTCCAATACTAAACATCAGTGCCAATACCAAACATCACATTGCTTCTGTTCCAATACTAAACATTACATTGCTTCTGTTCCAATACTAAACATTACATTGCTTCTGTTCCAATACTAAACATTACATTGCTTCTGTTCAAATACTAAACATCAGTACCAATACCAAACATTACATTTCTTCAGTACCAAAACTAAACATTACATTGCTTCTGTTCCAATACTAAACATTACATTGCTTCTGTTCAAATACTAAACATCAGTACCAATACCAAACATTACATTTCTTCAGTACCAAAACTAAACATTACATTGCTTCTGTTCCAATACTAAACATTACATTGCTTCTGTTCCAATACTAAACATCAGTACCAATACCAAACATTACATTGCTTCAGTACCAGAACTAAACATTACATTGCTTCTGTTCCAATACTAAACATTACATTGCTTCTGTCCAATACTAAACATTACATTGCTTCTGTTCCAATACTAAACATTACATTGCTTCTGTTCCAATACTAAACATCAGTACCAATACCAAACATTACATTGCTTCAGTACCAGAACTAAACATTACATTGCTTCTGTTCCAATACAAACATTACATAGCTTCTGTTCCAATACCAAACATTATATTGCTTCTGTTCCAATACTAAACATTACACTGCTTCTGTACCAATACCAAACAAAAGCACATGAACGTAGTGCTCATCTGAATGCGTTTTTTGCATTCTCATTTTCTTTACTAAGTTGAATCAACTGTAGCAAGGAACTACATTTGTTAACTATAACATACACCATGGCTATGGCATCCTCAGTGGCTTCCACAATACAACATTCTGCATTATTTTACCTCTTTGACTCCCCCAACCAGCTATGTTCTTCCAGTTGAAGCTGACTGGCATCTCTGACTGTGGAACTTGGAGAGTAAGTGATATATTGCACAGCAAAAATAGTTCGTACATTTTTTAATGTTATTCACTGACTTTATAGCGTGTGGATCCCGTTGCTAAGGACATGGATATAGTGGAGGCCATTGTGAAGTTTTTGGATGCTAGCTGTGGCTGTGACTTCACTGCTGATCGTGCCACAGACAGACTGCTCCTGTGTGATACATCCTCACCTCAGTCGATCACTTACCAGGCACAACTGCACGGAACACTCCAGATACCTGTCTCAGATCTCGCTGCTAAGTTACGGGAATGGGCCTTTTCTAGAGTCACCATTCCAGTTCACCTGCTGCCTCTTACATTGGAGGGTGCATGCCTGTCTTCTAACTCCTCCATAGTGGAATGTGAAGTCACTCAACCTACCCAAACAGAGAATGCGGCCTCTACAGGGTTTTGGTCTGCAGCTGCCATTGCTGGGGTAGTGGTAGTACTGGTGGTGGTCATTGTGCTGATCACTATTACTCTGATAATAATTATCAGCACTGTCAGAATAAGAAAGTCGAAAGAGAGGCCAATGTTGAACGAAATGCCGAGGTCGAAAACAACGTCAAAGTCGAAAGGAATGTCAAAGCTGAAAGAAATCGAGTAAGAACATAAACTTGTGTAGCTACAGGTAACACCAGATAGTAGGAAAGGGGGGAAGGAAAATGGCAGCGGGCGTAGGAGCAGATGCTGCTGGTAGTCTTGCATTTTTGTTCCAACTCTTACCTCTTCCAAGTTAGTAGCATACAACTTGCAATCAAGGGATATCCTAATTCCAAGGAATATCATAATTCCAAGGAATATCTAATTCCAAGAAATAACCTAATTTATGTCTTGATTTCTTCAGCTAGGGTGGTTTCCAGAAAGGATAGCAAATATGGATGTAGCTGGCTAAGGTTGAGCAGAGTCCAGGTGAAAAAAGTATTCTCTTAGTTGTAATGGATCCATACATTATGTGTAGGTGATGCTACTGAACGGTCTTGCATCGAAGCTTCCCTTTAGAAACTGTGTTGTGTTAATTATTGTTGTGCTGCTAAATTGAAGTCACTTTGTGTTATGTTGTGGTGTTCAATTGAAGTTACTCTGTGTTATGCTGTGCTGTTTTATTCCAGGATGAGTCCCATAACAGCTGATGGTGCCAGTGTAGACTGTGATGCAGACTACGAGGATGTTGAGAATTACCGCTCTCGATATTCACGCACACGTTCAACTGAATTAGCCGTAGCTGGTGATATAATAACTGCAGCCTGCCCTGCCTACATGCCTGCACCAGATCAGATTGAATCTCCATCTTATGTAGTTGGACTGTATGAAGATATGATGATGTGAAAGTGGGAACATATTGCACATTCCTTCATGGTCAATTTTTAGTGTTTATATAATTATTAAGCTATTGCTCAATAACAGATCTCAAACTACCTGTATGCGGTTCTCTCTTTTTGTCTTTATGCCAGCATGTGTTTGTGTGTGTGTGTGTACATGTTTGTGCATGTGTACATGTGTGTGTGTACATGTGTGTGTGTGTAAATGTGTGTGTGCATGTGTGTGTGTGTACATGTGTGTGCATGTGTATGTGTGTATACATGTGTGTGTGTGTGTACTTGTGTGTGCATGTGTACATGTGTGTGTGTACATGTGTGTGTGTACATGTGTGTGTGTAAATGTGTGTGTGCATGTGTACATGTGTGTATGTGTACATGTGTGTGTGCATGTGTACATGTGTGTATGGGGGGAGGGTACATGTGTGTGTGTACATGTGTGTGCATGGTTACATGTGTGTGTGTACATGTGTGTGTATACAGGCATGTGTGCATGTGTACATGTGTGTGTGGGTGGGTACATGTGTGTGTGTACATGTGTGTGTGCGTACATGTGTGTGTGTATGTACATCTGTGTGTGTACATGTGTGTGTGCATTTGTACTTGTGTGTGTGGGTGTGGGTGCATGTGTGTGTGTACATGTGTGTGTGCATGTGTATATATGTGTGTGTGTGTGTACATGTGTGTGTGTACATGTGTGTGTGTGTACATGTGTGTGTGCATGTGTACTTGTGTTTGTGGGTGTGAGTACATGTGCGTGGGTACATGTGTGTGTGTACAGGTATGTGTGCATGTGTACATGTGTGTGTGAGGGTGGGTACATGTGTGTACTTGTGTGTGTGTGTACATGTGGGTGTGCATGTCTACTTGTGTGTGGGTGTATGCATGTGTACATGTGTGTGTGTACATGTGTGTGTGTACATGTGTGTGTGCATGTGTACATGTGTGTGTGGTGAAGTTAGCTGTGTACAAGAACAGAGTGAACCACTAAATGTGACACCACAAACATGATGACCACCCTTCTTTACTTGATACCTCCAGTCCGTGGAGGACTTATCACCAAATTTGGGAATTGTAAACAGACAGCTCCAGTGTGTGTTCATGTGTGTTTATGTATATGTATGTACGTGCATGCACATGCTTGCATGGGTGACTGCCTGTGTCTGTCCATGTATTCATGGCATAAGATGTGTGTGTGCATGCATGTACATGTATGTTAGGGAGTCCTTGGCTCAACTGTAATTATAGTATGACCACCCAATCCTATGGAGGAGCTAGAATATATGTCTGTTTGTGATGGTACTGTTGAAACAAATGAAACATATAATGTTAGGGAGGGAGGAACAACTGCTCTGTGCATTAGTCTAAGCCAGCCTTACTATTTTGTAATGGGAGAGAGGGTGGAGTCAGCACATTCAATATTTATCTGTGACAATTTGCCGGAATATGTGTGGTAATGATTGGATAGACATAAGGAGTATGAATAGTTAGCAATCTCAGGCTTCCTTAAAACAATACGTTTCAATGAAACGAAGCTCAAGTCGTGGATTAGTTCATAATTGTATTGGGGGAATCTTTGTATGAATGGATTGTCATCCATACATTCAGTTATTTATATTACCCGAGAGAAATATCTGCCAGCATTATGTTTGCAGTAAAGCTCTCTACTGCTAAAAGAAAAGCGAACATCTTAGGAAAGATGAATGTAAAAGCAGTGATTTATGAAATTGTGCCACAGGCAAATAGGATATCATAAAACAGCCTATTATGTTTGAGGGGTTTGGTAACGATAAAGAGCAGTGGAGCATTGTGTGACTTCCACTCTACACTACACAATAGCTTCATGAATATTTCCCTTGTGAGTCCTTCTGTTAGGTGAATATTATATCGAAAGGTATGAAAATGGGGTCATGCAGAGAGAATACTGTTTGCAGATATATAGTTTGCACATATGGAAGGATAGTTGCTTGACCAATTTCCTCCCAAAATTCCATCAACATATCTATCCATGTAGATCGTATATTTAGATGAAATGGCAGGTTTGATAAAAGAACTGATTTCATGTCTCCTGATTACCTGCTTAAAGTACTTTTGGAGTGAATAATGGCCTAGCCACCATTTAAGCTTCAAAGAAGCTGTAAAAGTAAGTTTTACTAGAGATATGATCATTATAATTATTGGTTTTGGGCATATTTTGGGCCCACTAAGGGATTAAACCAATATAGGGAGTGATTGGTACTACCACAACTTCTGATATATACATTTATTGCATACTACAATACATGAGTCACTCCCACCAGCAGTTTTAAGAATTTGATTTAACATCCTTACCACTGGGTCCCCTTCTTCAATTTTCCCTGATTTTGAAGTCAAACTTGTGTATAATTAACTCACCTGTTCCTCCTAACATATTTTAGGAGGAGGGAACATTTTGAAGGAAAGAGAACTCAGTTTCTTGACTTGTCGAGTCAATCAAGCTTAAGACGACACAAAACTGTTCAAAGTGATGACACTACTTCTATTTAAGAAATTGTCGGGTCAATAGAAGTCAGAATCACTGTGGTTGTTGGGTGGAGGTGTCAAATTTGAGTTTTAGGGGGTAGGTCACCATAATTATGGTAGTTCTACCATGTAGTGTTATTGGAGGAAGTGTTAGGTAGCTAGAGATGGCATGTTGCACTGTATCATGACTTTAAAACAGGATTCAACACGACCATATACGGGCAAAGTTATAACATGTCAGATTGCAGTGGCTAAAATAATGAATCAAGTTTCCAGAACTACATGCCATGAATTTTGTGATCTTCAATCTGATAACAAGACAAAAAGAAATCTTGCAGTGATTAGTGGGTATGTAATAATCCTCGTGCATAGCTAAATGCTTTGTACAATAATGGGTGGACTTGGGCAGTATAAAAGTTGGCATGGCCAGAAAAGTGCCACCACATGAGGAAACCCCTTGACCTGTCTATACAGAGCATAGTCACTTTTTACGAGCTTGTGGCCTCCCACAACAGGTGGTCGTGGCCTATCATCACAGAATATACACGGTGAGGTGCACTCACTTTGTACAAAGAGTCAATGTGCACATTTTTATAATGTCTGCACATTGTGTGTACATGTTTATGGAGCCTGTGCATGTATGTGTGTGTGCCTGCATGCACATACATGTGTGTGTGTGTTGTTGTTGGGCTCATATGCGTCATCAAACTGAAGCATGTGGATAGCATGTTCCAGCTACAATTTAATTTTTCTTTATACCTGCTTACTGCAGTCAATGTCTAGTCACCCTATCATCTTCATTGTTTATACTTTCCCTATTGTACTTCTACTAGCTATTCCCATCCCAACCAATTATCAACCCCCAAGACCTTCATCACCCCCACTACTAACCTGCCCATTACCCCATTATTGTATCCCCATCCTTTAAAACATAAACGAAGGAAAATTATCTTGCTACATAATACAGTGCACTTTAGTTCACACTCGTTACAAGAACAACACTCAATGTTTCTACCAAACACACTCTAAAATTATGATATTTGAGAGTCCATAAATAAAACATTATTATGTGATATATTCATAGATACATTTTTGTTAAAATCCGCAGTAGGAGATGGATTCTGATTCCCTGTGATCCCATCGGCAGAGAAAGCTGCTGTTTCAATAGCACTTCCTTCCTTGGGATTTGTTGCATAAAGGTTGCAATTTCTTCTTGGCACATCATAGATTTCAGATAGATCTTGAGGCTCATGCTTTTCTTCCATAAGCACCATGTAGGCAGAGTCATCTGCACCATCAACTTTATCTGTACTAGCTGGAGATAAATTATTTTCTGTTGCAGTGGCATAGGTAGGACAAGCCACAATTTCAATACCATTAAATTTTCTTAAATTTGCCATATGCAAATATTGAGGATAGTACATTATCCCCCAGCATTGGATTGGTAGGGGAACCTTCAACTTCATTATTACCATTTTTTTGGTTATAGCTGGGGGAAAAGAATATTGATCTAACTTTTGGTGTGGTATACTGGAGTCTGAGACCTGCAGAGTTCATGTGGTAGTCCTACAATATAGCAGTACAGAAAGTTACACAGGATGCAGCAGTCTGAGGGTTTCTCTCCCACACCAATGTGAATAATGCCAATCTGCATATAATATGATTAACCATCACCTTGTAGCTGTTTATATGTAGCTACAAATATATCAATTACCATATAGAGATTTGGGTGGGGAGAAGGATTCAGATGGAGTTGCAAGCTCTACCTCTTTGTCTGGCATAACTGGCCATTTCTGGGATGAATGTGGAAAAGGGTCTGGTGTCTCGAGTAGCAAATATGATACAGTCCAAACAGGTTCCCGAGCACATGGAAGAATGAATGCTGAGTTCAATTCCCAACAAGCAAGATTATCTGTCCTCAGCGGAGAAGAGCAGACAGAAATAAGCATCAGCTAGCTGCTAGTCAGTCTGAGTTATCATTACTACCCTTACACTATTACATGTACAAAAGGTTGTCCAGCATTTTTGAGACATAGGCAGGAAGTCTTGATTAATGTCGCACAAGTTATATACACTACAGACACCAGACCTTTTCTCCCCCCGCCCAAAGATAAGGAAAGTAAAGGGTCGGTCATGCTAAACTACTGCCACTTCCCTATTGCTTACAAACGTTTATTGCTCTTCTTCTTCTTCTTCTTCTGGCGTGTGCCTTTAAACTTGTAGCTCGGTTGAGGCGAGCCAAACCAATGTCTCATCGTCCAGATCCATCAGTCCACGTTCGCCATGAGGTGGTCTGTAGATCGGCCAGCTAGATGTGATGTGCTCCACCATCTGTTTCTGTTCACCGCAGTTGCAGGCAGCATTTGTAGCAAGGCCCCAGGTCTTCATAGAGGCCCCGAAATGTCCAACCCCAGTTCTGAGGCGATTGAGGGTCGTCCACTGCCTCCGGGGAAGGTTTAGGCCAGGGACCTCAAGGGGATCTTCAATGAAATGGTGTAATCTGGATGGTTCTTTTGCCGACCACTGGTTCCTCCATTTCATCCTGGTCCAGGCAGCCTTCGTCACGTCTGGCGGTGTGGCTAGAAGCTCATGAGCATGCATAGCAAACTGGTGTCGGTACTTCAGTCGAGCGCGTCGAGGCCGCTCAGTGACTACCTGGTGGAGGAGGTGGAGTTCACTCATCTGTGCCTTTAGGTAGAGGGCCAGTGTGGCAGCTTCACGTCTGATGGCTGCTGGCGCGATACCAGCGAGGATGGGCAGCTGGCTGACCGGAGTGGCTCTTAGGCAGCCGGATATGGTCCGCAGGGCACTGTTGAGTGCGACGTCTAGCTTCTTGACATGAGGGCTTCAGCACCAGACAGGGGCGCAGTACTCCGCGGTAGAGAAAAACAGGGCCTGTGTGGAGATCTTCAGGGTCTTGATCGCAGCTCCCCAGGTAGTACCAGCAAAGCGACGTATCAGCGCGACACGGGCGGTGGTTTTTGCCCTAACACCTTCCAGGTGCCAAAACGTCAGCATTCGGTCAAGTTTCACTCCTAGGTATGTTGAGACGGACTGGAACTGCAGTCTGCTGTTGTTCACCAGGACATTCATTTCACGCTTTGCTTCCTTGTTATTAAGATGGAACATGGATGACATCATCTTGGCTATGCTGAGCTTGAGGCGCCAGTTCTCCAGGTATGTCGATAGGATCTTCATGTCATCGGTGAGACCCTCTTCTGCTTCTTCCCAGGTTGGCTTGCTGAGTAGGATGGCCAGGTCGTCCGCATAGCCGTACTTCCTAGACTGGATTGTGGGCAGGTCATGGATGTAGATATTGAATAGCATCGGAGCCAGGACCGAACTTTGTGGTACGCCATTCTTTAGTTGTCTTACCCTGCTGCGTTGACCGTTGCTGGTGTGTAGTTGGAACCCTCGGTTGCTAAGCAGCTCCATTATGAAACTCACCATGTGCTTGTCTGGGATGGTCTCCAGAAGCTTCATGTGTAGTCCTCGCAACCAGACGGTGTCGTATGCAGCTGTGAGGTCCAGGAAAACAGCACCAGTCTTCTTTCCATCTTGGAAGCTGTCCTTGATGTCTTGGCACAAGAGAGTCACCTGATCTGCTGTTGACTTACCCTTGCGGAAACCAGTCTCTGTCCATCTCTGCTGGCGCTTCTCGTTCAACCTACAAAGGAGAATGGTCGCTGCATTGTCCCTGGCCTCGTTGGTATTGGCTTTTTTGTGGGTGAGAAAAAGGTCGTCGCATTCATCATCCCAGCAAGGAATGTAGGCCTTTCGGACGCCATGTGGGATGTTCTTCTTGGCGGCAGCCAGCAGCATCTTGCAGTATGCATTGTAAGCAATGTGGATGTTGGCAGTGCTCGGGACCAGGAGACCATCAGTTGCGCAGTTTGTATCTTGCATGAAACCTTCCCAGTTGGCTTTATGGAAGTTCCATCTCTTGACGTCTTTTCCTTCCATGGGCTGGACCAGTGATGGAATGGTGATCAGCGATGGTCGGTGATGTGACCTTGGGAATCTGTCCAGAATACATCTTACCAGGAGTGGCTTGTCCTTGCGGCATTTGGCGAAGGCCAGGTCCGGGTTGGTCGTGGTGTCCCAGCGAGCGGAGTAGAAGGTGTGTGGTTCTTTTGGATCGAACAGGAGCATTGCATTGGCATTGGAGACCCACTCTACCAGAAAGTCACCGTCGGCATTGGAGTTGCTGTATGCCCAGTCTGTGTGGTGGCAATTGAAATCACCAGCGTACACTGTGGGTGCGGGGACATCTGGCAGTGATGTTTGGACCAGCTTGCACGGAGGTGGCTTGTAGATGTTGACGATGGTGGTGTCTTTTACTCTGGTTCTTACCCATTCATCTGATGGTGATTGCACCTCGGGTCACCAGGGAATGTCATCTCGGACAAAGGTGGCGATGCCATGGTGTTTGTCAGCAGTGTTGCCAGCAAGGGAGAAACCCGGGATCTTTAGGAAGTTCTTGTTTTCCGTGTGTAATAGAACAATCGTCACCTTGTTTTTTATGGCAATCTGTTCGATGATGTTAAGCTTGGCGGTTTATTGCTCTGAATAGCAATAGCAACTTCTGCATATAGGAAGTAAACTATACAATACTTTGAGGCTTGACATGTGACAACATCCTGTGCTATAGCTGCCTGGAGGCAGTTTTTGTGGCATGCAACAACATTCAGTGACAGGACTTGCCTGGAGGCAGTTTTTGTCCCACAAACTCTTCCTTGTCCCCTCCCCCTCTTATCATAATGTCATCAATCTTCCTGAGAGGTGTGTGCTTAATCTTACCCAAATTCTTTCTGCACTGGCTCGCTTTTCAGCTTTGATTTTTTTTCTGACAATGACGATAATTATCAGGATAATCAGGATCAATACGGTGACTACAACTGCCACTACCATCAAAGAATGCTCCAGTGACTTCACATTCCTGTGTGGAGGAATTAATCATCACACATGCACCATCCACTTTGAGAAACTGGAGCTAACTGAATGGTGACACCAGAATAGGCCCATTCCTGTAATTTGGTGGCGAGATCTGTGACAGGAGTTTGGAGTGTACTGTGCAGTTATGCCTGGTAAGTGATCGACTGAGGTGAGGATGTATCACACAGAATCAGTCTATCTGTGACATGATCAGCAATGAAGTCACAGCAACAGCTAGCATCCAAAAACTTCACTATGGCGTTCACTATATCCATGTCCTTAGCAACCGGATCCACACTCTGTAAAGTAAGAACAACAATAAAATCACTTTCTCAATAATCAACTTCAATCACTCGACATTTTGACTAGATGCTCTAGTCTTCATCATTTATTCATGATGAAGACTAGAGCATCTGTCGAAATGTCAAGTGAATAAAAAATTGAAGTTGATTAATGAGAAGGTGCAACTGAGAGTTCATTGAAAGAACAACAATGTTTCAAAATTATTTTCACTTAAATTTTTTTATATATACCCACCTTCCAAATTTCACAGTTTGAGATTCCAGTTAACTTCAATTGAAAGATTATGTCTGGAGCTAAATGGGAAAAATGTTATACCATCTTTAACAGGGGATGCACAATACTAAGAACGTAGAGAATATGTTTTATCCTGTCCATATTTAATTCTGTAGGCATGAGCAACGTGACCCATGTATGCATACCTTTAACAAACTATAAACTAAAGTCAAGGGAATCTTCTTCATCATTTGAAGGCTATGTCAGGTAAATGCTGTTTGTCTGCTAGCTAGCCTAGTGAAACTCAATACAAACAAAGGACTTGGACTATAGAATGATGGCTCACCGCTTATGACATTATAAGCCAAGTGTTTACTTCTATATAGTAATAATTATTACCAAACATTTCACTAATATGGCCTTTTTTAAAGCTTAACTAGTTTGCTTGTGTATCTATATAGGTTGTGTATCCAGCTTATGAATCTAGCTTATATATTTAGCTTGTGTATCTATATAGCTTGTGTATCTAATTTGCATATCTAGCTTGTGCATCCAGCTTATAGCATTTAGACACTTTTTGGGGCCACTTTATCTTTTTGCTAGGAGACTTTACATACGACATTTGCTATAACTATAACTACTCAGTTTCTTCCAGCTTTTTGCCGCTTTGCAAAGACAATGAAGTAATGTTTACCACTATAAACCTTGCCATTTTATTCCAGTAAATTAGAGTTTGATGCAGCCTCGCTAGCAAACAGCTTGAGTTTTGATTTCACCATGTGAGCTAGTAATATACTACGAAGTTGCAGTATTTGTGTGCACATATTCCCTATTGTCAAAAAATGAAATTTGCATGCTCGGATATATCTGCTACTAGCCCTGAAGAGGTAAGGCAATAGATAATGACTTTGGTGGTGGGGCAGGATGGGGAGTGAGAAAGAGAAAGCTTTCAAATCACTAGGAAGTTGAAAGGTTGAGTTTGTTTTGACCCGAGGTATGTACAATGAATGCACGTCAGACAGCCATCACCACAAGAATACATCCATAGACCCATCTCCATGGTTTATGACAACATAGACTTGTAATAGCAAATAGACTGTAAAGAGAGCACATTATACAGATCTAGCATGCTGCGTTGAAATGGCTATATAGATGAGTTCTCTGACACTTGGTGACTGTTAAACACCATAACAATATCCCAGGCCAGACATATATTATAATGTATATTATTTAATATATTAATATAAAATTAAATATATACATGAACACACAAATATATATGTATATATCTCCCATCTTGAATATGAACATGCATGATGCGAGGAATAATACCAGCAGCTCACATGGTGCAGGTGTAATACCAGCAGCTCACTTGGTGCAGGCATAATAGCATCAGCTCACATGGTGCAAGTATACCAGCAGCTCACATGGTGCAGGTATAATACCAGCAGCTCACATGGTGCAGGTATAATACCAGCAGCTCACATGGTGCAGGCATAATACCAGCAGCCAACATGGTGCAGGGATAATACCAGCAGCTCACATGGTGCAGGCATAATACCAGCAGTAAACGTGGTGCAGGTATAATACCAGCAGCTCACATGGTGCAGTGTATAATACCAGCAGCTCACATGGTGCAGGTATAATACCAGCAGCTCACATGGTGCAGGCATAATAGCATCAGCTCACATGGTGCAAGTATACCAGCAGCTCACATGGTGCAGGTATAATACCAGCAGCTCACATGGTGCAGGTATAATACCAGCAGCTCACATGGTGCAGGCATAATACCAGCAGCCAACATGGTGCAGTGTATAATACCA
The DNA here is from genome assembly GCA_028752905.1 of Cladorhizidae sp. MBARI D1340-BT2. Classification (NCBI taxonomy): domain Eukaryota; kingdom Metazoa; phylum Porifera; class Demospongiae; order Poecilosclerida; family Cladorhizidae; species Cladorhizidae sp. MBARI D1340-BT2. The sequence continues at coordinate 4,022,307 of JAQNBH010000002.1, read as the reverse complement.
GCAGCTTACATCGTGCAGGTATAATAGCAGCAGCTCACATGGTGCAAGTATAATACCAGCAGCTCATATGGTGCAAGTATAATACCAGCAGCTCACATGGTGCAGGTATAATACCAGCAGCTCACATGGTGCAGGCATAATACCAGAAGCTCACATGGTGCAGGCATAATACCAGCAGCTCACATGGTGCATGTATAATACCAGCAGCTCACATGGTGCAGGTATAATAGCAGCAGCTCACATGATGCAAGTATAATACCATCAGCTCACATGGTGCAAGTATAATACCAGCATCTCACATGGTGTAGGTATAATACCAGCAGCTCACATGGTGCAGGCATAATACTAGCAGTAAATGTGTGGTGCAGGTATAATACCAGAAGCTCACATGGTGCAGGGATAATACCAGCAGCTCACATGGTGCAGGCATAATACCAGCAGTAAACGTGGTGCAGGTATAATACCAGCAGCTCACATGGTGCAGTGTATAATACCAGCAGCTCACATGGTGCAGGTATAATACCAGCAGCTCACATGGTGCAGGCATAATACCAGCAGCTCACATGGTGCAGGCATAATACCAGCAGCTCACATGGTGCAGGCATAATACCAGCAGCTCACATGGTGCAGTGTATAATATCAATAGTTCACCCATACAAAATCCTAGAATGAGCTTTCCTCCCACTTAAAATTAAAATTTTGATGACAACAGGAATTCAAAATTGACATTTTCCATTGTTTTCTTGAGCAATAATGGTTGTCTTCAAAACCTTGTCGAGCAGGTTAAAGAGGAATATGGCCTCTGACAGCAAAACTCAGAGAAGAGGAAGGCTAAGAATTTATGCCTAGTACAAGCTGCTGGATAGAAATGCTGAAGAGCTATCTTTCACATATATGCAACTTGATCTTGCTTCACTTGGCAAAGGGAGAGTGTAAAAACTTTAGGAAGAGTTTAGGTATCAACTTAGCCAAACATTTTGTACCAATAAAGTATCCTTTGCATAGTGCAAATTATCAATACAGTAACTTAGAAATTATCAATCCAGTGACTCAGTTAACAAGCTCATTTGTAAGTATCTAACTACTGCTCTGCTCATGATGAGTTCAAGCAGAAAATAAACTGACTCAACAAACCAAAAAAACAAACAAGTATGAGCATGTGTGTTAACAGATATACTTATCTATACAAAACTGAATCGATTGGACCTTTTGCTATGGCCCAGATATAGAGCCAGTTGGAGTACTGTTGACACATAGCAGTGTAAGAGGCAATAACTCCCTCAGTCCAGCCTAGTCATGACTGCAAGATTTCAAAATAACCCATTTGCGTTAGTACACAGCTCTAATTGTAGCTCCCTCCTCCCTAAGCAATAAAGTTGATCTGCCAAAAATATTAATACATAAAAATATGAAAGAGCAGGTGTGACTTATGCATGAACTATGAAACTGAAATTAATGTAGTATTTTCTTTTAAAGAATACTCGTGTAAAATATAAGGAGGACAAGTTTGTTATGTATTGCAGGTACATTAGAACACCCCACTGTAAAACACTTATTTTACAGAAGCTATATAGAGTACATTAGAACACCCCACTGTGCTTATAACACTCATATTACCGAAGCTAGATAGAGTACATTAGAACACCCCACTGTGCTTATAACACTCATTTTACAGAAGCTAGATAGAGTATATTAGAACACCCCACTGTGCTTATTTTACAGTAATAACTTGTAGGTAGGTTGAGAACATTAAAACATCAGAAGTGTGTTTTAAGCAGCATTGTGGAAGCAAATTATTTACTCTCCATAGTTACAAGAAGCAAATCTGATGTCATCCGTTTATCTTTAGGCAGCTCAATTAAAATTGTTCTGCCAAGTTTCTCTACTTCCTCTATGTTTCAACACCCTCAAGCTAAGTCAGAACACTTACAAAAATTCCAGTATCCCAACTTAAAAAACCCTGTATGGTACGATATATCTAACGTGTATAGTGGTATGACAGAGTTGTTTCTAGCATATAACAGTGTATAGTACTACACCAACCAACCTCACCATAATTGGAGGGTGGTTTGCATTACACACATTATATGTCCCCCACTTGATAGAGTAACTTGAAAATTGCATCTATCATATGTTGCTTGTCCCACCAGTACTGCACATGAGTAAGTACCAGAACTTGCTGCAGGAAACTGCATGAAGTTAAGCATCATAGCACTGGAGTTTCCAGAAATTGAGCAGCTGCATCCCATGGGATTTAGAAGCACAGTGCCCTTGAACCATATGAGGAGGCTCGTATGCTTACATTCAATCACATAACTGTCTCCTTCTGGTATCATAACAGTACTTGGTGGAACTTGAATGAAGTCTTATGAAGTAGAAGACAGAAAATAAGATGGAAATGAGGGGAGAGGAAAGAAAGAGATAGGATACAGAAAAGGAAGAGCAGAGGGGAAAGAGAGGGGACAGAACAGAAAAGGGAGGGTGACAAGGGAGGATAAATGGATGGGGAGACAGGGAGTGGGAAAGGAAGTAGTGGGCAGGGAGAAGAACAGTGAAGTGGTTATAACATGTTCATAAAGTAAATAATTATATAAATCTAATTGTTAAAACATGCAACTTCTAAACTCAATATATCTTAGTAGTCGGCTATGCTTTCAATGAACTCTCTCAATTGTTTATCCCATCAAGAGAGATCAGTAAAGATTAGCAGATACAACTTATCAGCCATATCTCATGATAGAAAACATGGTATCCTAATAGTGGATCCTGATAGTGATGCAAGGTACACACATTTCACTGGATAATTATTAACCAGCATATAGGGGCATGTATGGACTTTTAAGAGGGAGTTCAATCTCTAGCAGGTTGGTTACTTTTTGAGAAGTAATGAAGACCAAAGCATTCGGTTGAAGTAGGCACCCCCCTCTCCCCGAAAACCCAAAACATGAGCCAATTAAAAGATAAATATTCAGTACATCGTTTTGTAAATGAAGTCAGCTGAAAATCATCATTCTAGCAGTCTATTTTTTATGATAGACAACAACAACAGCATCAAAGCAAACAAAATAAACTTGAAACAAGAACATTTTGTAAACACATGTACACACAAACGAAGCTGGTGTGTCATTGGATGTGACATTTAAGAAGGCATGTATTATAAGACAGACCACCAGAAGGCATGTATTATAAGACAGACCATCAGAACGCATGTATTATAAGACAGACCATCAGAAGGCATGTATTATAAGACAGACCATCAGAAGGCATGTATTATAAGACAGGTTATTTTTGGGTAGAAAGTTGGGAGCCCTCTATGAGAGTAGATTTATTTAATGCAAAATCTAGAGATTGAGCAACTGATAGAAGATAACTCTTTAGCTTCCTTGTTTGTAGGTTTAGCAAAACCTTTGGTTTTCACCTTTTTCGTGATTTAGTTATATTCGAGTATTGTATAGTAGCTAGTAGTTCAAACTAGCTACTAGCTGGTAAGTTAGGTAAACTCTAGTACTGTATAGTAACTAGTAGTAAAGACAAGCTACTAGCTGGTAAGTAAGTATAGCCAGAGGAGATAGAAAGCTGAGTCCTACATTGAATAAAGATACAAGCCAGGCCAGTGAAAACAAGCAGAGATAGCAACAGTGTAAAGTCTTCTTCCCGTGGTTGCACCAGGTATCTGGTGATTTTCAAGAATGAATTACAAAGCTACAGGTCTCCGATGAGCCCTGGTGCTACCCAAATTGCTACCATGCTGCCTTGCATTTTAGAAAGTGCTCCAACTTTTCTCGCACATGCAGGTATCATCTCTAGAATGTCTACAAATCTGTCTTAAGCTTTCCAGAAAGGCCTTGGGACATCCTGATGCATACTATTCCAATTGCAGAAACATCCTGCCACATATGGATGAGTTAAGAATTGTTGCTAACTCAACCAGTCAAACTTCTTGACACTAATGGACACATCTTTAGATTCTGACTAGCTACTTCATGAGTAAGATAGCCATTCTATCATACCAGCTGATCTGCAGGGACAAATCTCATCATGGAGGAACCATTTCTCTTTTGTAAGCGATTCCCTTGTTACTACATGCAGGAGCTTCTGTGAGTTTTAGTCTAGACAAAGCTTGGATCCATGTTGCTGAGTCTGGACTATATAGACTGCTTGGGGGAGTTCCTGACCTGGTTGGGTCAGATAGCAGAGTTGTAATCATGTGTGATTATAACTTAGGTTACTCCAAACAAATTATCAGCATGTGCTTGGACCTTATGGGCCTACCTACCTATAGCTATTGAATCAAGTCATCTCAGAATCCACAAGATCAACTTCCATATCTAGCTAGCTAATTGGTGGATCATGTCATTACAATCGTGAATCATAGGGTTTTGGAAATGCTGAAATTGTTGCCGCCTATCATATGGGCGAGTTTAGCTCAAGCAAAAGTTGACAATACAGAGTTAGATGATACACTCCCTTGCACTCTGAATGATAGTAGTGATAGAATTATTTCCACTTGGGCACATTTCAAAGTTATCCTCATGGAACTTTCATCCCGAGCCAATTTGTTGGATGTAGGAAGTCCTAGCCCTGGCTGGCAATAAGTTGATTGCAATGTTGAAATCATGTTAGAAGGTTCGTCAAGAGAGTATCTATTCTTTCTCTGTGGGAAAGGCACAGGTCTCTCAAGAAAAAGGCAGTCTGTGCCAAGAGACATGCCAAATAGTTCTACTTTAATCCTTCTAGTTAAACTGGAAAGCCTAGCTACAGTCAGCAGTGACCACAAGCAAGTTTCTTATTTAAATCAGAAAATAAAGTTCTCTGTTAACTTTGCAGTTTTATTCTGCTTTACAACTAAGACTGTCACTCTTCCCACTCAACCTTACCCCTAATGTCAGCATATATGTGTCTGCCTTGTCTTGTTCATCCATGGACATGTTGAAGGAGCTGACTTCACAGACAATACTTCTCCAGTGCTTCAGTGTTCCATGCCAATTATGTATAGTGACAAGTATAGACTCACGTGTGGAAGTTCAGGGCTGAAAACCATACTGTCTGTCAGAAGTCATTATGATTCCTCACATCCATAAAGCAATGTCGATTCCATTTTTATACTGGAATGTGTTAAAACACATTCACCACAGACTGCACGAGATCGCTTGCCTGACTTCTGGCTGTCCATGACTCAGTAAGAACACTAATAAAGTTTCAGCAGCTGGACACACTCAACTTTTCATTTGGAAAGAAAAGGTGTACATGTATACAGCTACTTGCTGAATTGTACCGACTGGCCCCCCATTTCAAAATGGCGACGACCATTTTGGAATGGGGCAAAGCTCACGGTGGCAGCTCCTTGTGCCTAAGTGGTGATCTCTCCCGTATTAGCTCCAAAAAGATTTGTAGAGTGTCGTACATAATATAATAATAATAATAATACTAATAGCTAAGAGTGTCAAACTGTTAAAGGACGGGATCCCACACACCTCAATAATAATAACAATAATAATAAAGACTTTCTCATAATCGAAATTTACTGACGCGACGAATTCCTGATAAAGGTAGCCGAAATGTCAAGTGAGTAAATCTGAAATTGATTACTGAGAAAGTCCTTGTATCTATGTACGTCAACATAGAGTTTGTTGATAATAATAATTAAAAATGGCCGACACACTTTCTGTTCATCCTCTCAAATGAAGACTGCGACACTCAAACCACAGTTGTCCCTCCTTCCTATCTAGAGAAGAAGAAAGTATTTCCCTGCCCCATATGCAGTGATGTGATCTTCGGACACTGTTGGGAGAAGCAAAGGCCAGGTTCGATTTTGTATGATGAAACTTCGTAACACGTGGCACTACCATGGTGCAGGTCTCTTCCAAGAAGTCTTTGACGCTGAAAGTAACTCTCCTTTTCATTGGATGAATGCCACTTATCACACTAATTTGTGTACATTTAAAAACACCATTGTGGCCCTCACATGCTATCTAAGAAGGTTAAGAAACAGGTAACTCCTGTCAGAGTGGTGCACGAAGTTTTCATAATTTGCCCCTGAGTCTTTCAATAGAGAGTTATCTTCCTTACATATCAATGTTTCTGGCCATGCTGACAAGGTCAAAGCTGAAACCATTCCCCCTCCCATCAACCAGTCTAGACCAAATGAGGATATCAGGGTAGTGCCTAGACTCGTCTCTCAAAAGCACAAACCAGACCAAATGGTGAGATAAAGTCGAACTTGGTCATCAATGAGTGTGAAAGTGGCACAGCCAGGCATGTTAGGAGTTAAGAATGATGTTGATACTTGTGCATCTGTCCTCTTCTCAGTCAATCCCAGTGTCGGTGCTATCCCAATCACTCTGAGAGTAGCTGAATGGTACTAGTTAAAACAACAAGAGCCTGCAAAGTTCTCTAAGTTCTAGCAAACAGTGCCTCTCCCATGCTCAGGCTTAGAATCTCAATTAGGACTGACCTGAACCCTGACCTGAACCCTGACAAAAGACATACCCAGTCTTAAAGGAAAGATGTGCTCTATTGGTAAGAAGTGTTCCTTTATTAGAATATGGCAAGAATTTTCTCTTTGTCAACAAATGAAAGTTTGTGACAAGTCCTTCATAAGGTGACCTCCAGTCAGTGAAGCTATAGTGCAATCCCACAGCTTCGGTCTCAGCATTCTGCTGAAAGGTCCTCTCAGTCTGTGATATTGCAACCAGTACAATTGACAATGGTCCAACATACTCCATTGTTGATGATACTGCAGATAACCGTACAACTTTTCAATGACAGATCGTTTTTGTCTTCTCAATTACATATCCTTTTTGTCACCTCATCTATTAAAAGAACATACTCATTAGCACAAGTGACTAGCACCAAACATTACCAGCAGCAAGTAGGTGTCCCCAAGCCACACCCATCACACCAACTGTTATTGACAGCATAGATCTTCTCAAGTATCTAGTTTGAACTCTCTTGCAACTTCAGCACTTACTGAAACATGGTTGTCGTGACATTTCCAACAATGAAGTTCTTCCAGTAGAGTACAGTCTGACCCAGTCTCGGGTTAGCCATTAACCATGCCCAGTTGTAGTAGACTGGTTCTCCCAGCTATTAACCAGGCCCAGTCATGGTGAAGGTTCTCCTGGCCATTTACCAGGCCCAGTCGGTAGAGGAGTTCTCCTACCCTTAATGAGTCAATTCTATCAGAGGTCCAATGACTTTGGAGTAGTTAAAAACTGTCCCACAACAACACTCCTTGCAACCATGTATTTCGTCTAAATGAAAAACACAAAGGTGCTCCACTACTTGGAACTTCTGTACACTGGGAGACTTTGACCTGCCAGACTATTTATGATACTGGTCTTGCTCAATTCATTTCCAGAGCCAAAAACATAGTTACAATAACCTTCTCAATAATCAACTTGAAATTGTATTCTCTCTAATATTTGGTTCTCACTAATATACCTGAAGTGCTGGTGAACAACAAGGACTCCTTTCCTATAAAACCTGACCGTTATCCAGTATTATTTTCTGTGATATGCACTAAACTATCTCTTAAAAGTGAATTCCAAAGAAATCAAAATGATTGACATGAAGTTTCCAAATGAACATTCGCTGAACCATGACTCTTTTAATCTTGTGACACTGCGATTGTCTGGTCCAGTTTCAAAACAAAAAGAATTCACCTTTTGGTCTTAAAGCTAAAATCCATTCTACAAATCGGTTCACATGAGCTATCAGGCATTACTTGCATCAAATACTGTCTGAAAGAAATTCAAGAAGTCACTGACAACCAAGTGGAGCTTACAAGGAAAGAGACATCACAGGATGGAAAATGGAAGAAAGCCAAGAGGAACTTTGAACAAGCCCTGGTAATAAAAGATGCTTCAGACAAAACCAACCAATAGCTATATAGCGAAACAGAATAATTATCTTCTTGGCCATAATGTATAATATAAGTTTGCCTTGGCTGCACAAGTGTGGAAAAATCTTATTTCAATTCCATGTTCGCCTGTAGTGTGTCACCACTCCCAGATATAGAAACTCCACCCTCAGCTCTTAAGTACACAATTCCCTGGTGAACTTAAAAACTAGGCCATGGGAATGCTAAAATATTGTGCACCATCTTGTGTGTCATCTCTGCCATTTTCTCTTTAGTCTGTGTTTCACAAATCACGGGATGCCAACAGAATGGAAGGCGGTATAAAAAATTTCCCCCATTCTGCTTCCTTCAGGAATTATGAGGTCCTAACATTCACATGCAGTCGAGTGATGTCAACCGCACCCTGGCACCCTGGCACAAGTGTGATGAACGGGAATGGACGTGGCAGCAATAAAGGGGAGAAAAATAAAATATAAGTGCAGTTGCTGTGTGGGCTCTGCAGGTCTAGGGCTAGGACGTGGTTTCCAGTTCAGGCTCGTGAGAGTGGCCACCCAAAGCCAAGTAAATCCATTTCATAATCTCTATTGGACCACTCAAACTTCAGTACTAGGCTGATGTGCATTAGCTGTTCCTTATGTCTCCTGGCCTTGTCCAGGATGGTGTCTTCCTCCTACAAAATAAAATGTCCATTGTGCCAAGGATGTTCAGACTTCGCTTTAGCACACTTTTATTTTTCCCCTATACTTCCCTTCATGTCTCATCTGGTCACATGCATCGCACGTGTGCCAAGGTGTGGTTTGCATCATGTGGTGGATAGTTATATAGCTTTTCAACCTCATGTTGAGTCATAGCATCTCTGATGAAGGCTAGAGAGTCCAACTTAAATGTCAAGATGAGCAAATTTAAGTTAATTGTCGACAAAGTCATCGTCTATGCTATCTCAACTGAGAGTTATTTAAGGATCTCAATGAACTCTCAGTGTTGACATAATAACATTAAATTCAATAATCAACTTCAAATTCTATTCACTCGACGTTTCAACTAGATGTTCTAGCCTTCACCTGATTAAGGCTATAGCATCTAGTCGAAACATCGAGTGAATACAATTTGAAGTCGATTATTGAGAAAGTATATACTTATAATTATACAGGTGCCTATCAATCTTACAAATATATCTTTAGCAGTACTATTGCTGCGTATCATAACTTTTCCATCAATATCTTCATCATGAGCTGTTAAAATCCTCATCCACATAATAGTACATAATTGTGGTCTGTACAAGCAACGTGCTTAGACCATTTTATTTCACACGGAGTAGAAGCCAAGATTCAGAACTTATGTTTCCTACTTAACCTTGCTATGGGAGGAGATGTCAGCTGCTCAGCTCTTACAGAAGATGCAGAAAGTCATCTTGTCTCATCTACGTGTATGATATCAGTTAAACTGGTCCCCAAATATTGACATCACATCCCTCCGTTAGGGAATTAGAGCAACTGGTAATTATATTCCGCCAAAACATTAGTATGCTATATAGTGGATCAGCAATGCCTGACTAGGATCCAACTATGTCCCTATGTATGTCTGTTTTCCCATGCATATACAGGACTTGCTACAATAGCATTGATGGAAAAGTTATGATACGCAGCAATAGTACTGCTAAAGATATAATAATTTATTTGTCATGCTTAGACCATTTTATTTCACACGGAGTAGAAGCCAAAGATTCAGAACTTATGTTTCCTACTTATCCTTGCTATGGAGGAGATGTCAGCTGCTCAGCTCTACAGAAGATGCAGAAAGTCATCTCGTCTCATCTACGTGTATGATATTAAACTGGTCCTCAAATATTGACATCACATCCCTCTGTTATCCTTCTGTTGCTGACTTCAGGGAATTAGAGCAACTGGTAATTACATTCCGCCAAAACTATATAGTGGATCAGCAATGCCTGACTAGGATCCAACTATGTTCCTGTTTTCCCACGCATATATAGGACATAGGTCCATCATAAAAGCTGTAAACTACACAAGTTTTTAATGCACTGCACGTCCACGACTATTCCGTTTCTTGATTGCAGAATAAAGCAGTCGGTTAAAAAAAATGCAAAACACGAGATGATTTGATATCGGACTGCATGTTAGAACTTTGTACTCAAGGTTTCCAAGGTTCGTGACTTTAGCTAAATTTCTGTCCAACTATTCTTGAAAAGGATAGTGGAATTTTGTACTGTCATCATATGAATATGAGCGGAATTTCTGCCCGACTTTTTTTGAGCTGAGCTGTAATGGACTCGAATATAATTATGACTTAGTGGTAAATTAGCTAATAGCTTTTATATATATATATATACATAGGGAGTGGAAAATCCAGTCTGAAGTATATTCCTTTCCTCCCCTGCTCCTTCACCCCCCAATCCCACATTCTCCCTCCACTATTTTATGGAACATTCAAGATCTTTCTGGACATTGTCATAGTAATACTAGCAGCTTGTTGAGACCTACTTATAAGTAAAGCATATTCACGGGTGTGGTTTCTCAAACATACTTATAAACTGCATAGAAATAGTGAACATCAAGAGGTAACCAAAGTCATGTGACTAGCCGCTTGGCATGTCATTCTTTCTTACTTGCTTCACTTCCTACATCTCTAGATTTCCTCCATCTTTTCCCCCCAAAACCCCCTTCACTTGTCAGTCACTCTCTGCTCTTCTTTCTGGCTTGTTTTCACCCCTTCATTTGTTCTCCTCATCTTTCTACTTCTCCTTCCCACCTCTCGTGTCCTTCTCAATCCACCTCCTATCTGCCTCCTTCCCACCATGCCATATCCTACTCACCCTCCCATCCGTAGTCTCCATTCCCTCTCATCCATTGGCCTATCTATATTCACATTCGCTAAATTTGCTATGTTTCTTTTAATGCTATAGATTATGGTTGTATCGTCAAAAAAATTATTTAAGAAGAATTTTGTTTTGGTGTATCATTAAAAAACTTTAACAATTTTATAAAGACATTTATATATAAAAGTTGGTTAAGGGAGGCTTTTACAATTTTTTTTTGATTTAATTTTTTTATTTATTATTGCTCTATTCTATACCTTGATGCATGTAGTTGTTATGTTTCAAGTTTCAGAGTATTTCAATGCTCCATTATGAAGTTATGCACCTTTTTGTGCATTCTATTTCACATTATCAAGCTATATACAAAATACCGTTTGAATCTTGAAGACGGTGCTCCTGGCGTATCTCCAAACCGTTCATGATAGAAGTCTGGAAAAGGACTCTAAATGAAGCTCTCAGTAAGCTTCCAATTACCATAGTTACCACGCAGCCCTGTGCTGTCATCACATGATCTGCGCATCCTGTCAGGCAACCGTCATCATTTCAATTTTTACCAAAAAAATACCCCCCAAAACACACCCACTTTTCATGGCTTCTCCTGAAAATCACTGTCCGAATCTGGAAATATTCTAACTTGCTCATTTTTTAATGTATACAAGATTTTAATATATCATTTGAAAGCCCTTTCCCTGCTCTAAAAAGTGAATGATTAAAACATGTTTAAGTCCATCCATGGTGAAGGTATGCATATGGATATACATACCATGTTTAGAACTTCAGGTTGACCTCTCTTAAAATTCAGTTGTTGTGCTAATGATATTTTTAGCCATTCACTTTGCACTTCTATGATCACTCTAAGCACTTCCTAAGTGGGAAGTGGTTAGGACTAAGTGGCCATGAGTTAGAATATTTGCCCCTAATACTGAGGTGGGATCCATAACTTCACCTAGGTAGTAGATATGCAAAATCTGAGCATATCAAAAGAAAGCACATTCAATACACTGCATCTTGATAAAATTTCACCTGCATTGAGAAATAAATTAAAAAAGTTATGACAAGTTGTGTCGACCACCCCAGAAATGGTAAAAGCCTCCCTTAACAACAATTCCACTAAACAGGAACATCCTTTTCCTTGACTTCAACATCATCAAGAGGTACTTTTTCATCAGCTTCAGCTTTAAACTCTTGTGATGCTTCTAACAGCTTCTTGTCACTGGCAGGAGTGGAGTAGGTGTTGGACACACTTGTGTAGGCAGTGTTGGTCATTTTCACTTGGTACTGTTGACCCTATAGGGGGATAATGTTTATGATGAAATCTACCATAATCCGATGGACAAAGATGATAAGAACAGGTGCTTTCCTACTGTGCGTGTGGAATTATCACATTGCTAAATTACTTGCAGACTGATGTATAATTGAATGTTGGAGATCTTCCCCCCCCCCCCCCCCCCCCCCCCCCCCCCAATCTGTCCCATGCATAGCTCCTCCCCTCCCTCGTTGCTCACTCTTTGTCGGAACTGTCGACATAATTCTGATGCAAACACAGCCACTCAATTAGAAGATGAGTAATTCTGCATGACATTGGGTAATGAAGTGATTAATTACTTGTGATCATGACTGGGATTCCTAACTTAGGCTCACCACTAAACTTCTAGTGGTTGAATTTAGTTACATCAAACTCACCTTCATCGTTACTTTTTCCATTTGCCTCGCAGAGGATTTAAACAATATATATATACTAGGCGCATGCTATGTTTACTCAGCACACTAAAAACAGCATAGAGGGTTCTTGGTACGATGACAGGTATTAGTATGTTGATGAGCCCATAGTTCAGATCATTAGTCATGGTGGTAGGCACTTTCTGTGTCATGGGCTCTACTATGCATATATATACATGTATTTCCTTGAATGGTTATCGCCTTTCAATACCAGCTGCCCTCGAATAGTGTTCGCTCATTTATGAGCCTGAATGAAAGTGCTCACATCCTAATTGTGTTTGCAGTGGGCATTCACTCTAGGCATGCACAATAGCTGCAGTGATTATTCAAGTTCTGAGGCATCTCAGTATTGGAAACAGATAAAAGTGAAGAAGGTGATGTTCATTAGACAATGCTGGGAGAGTTGGCAGCGTAACACAAGAAGTTGGATATTGCAGGCTATTTTCGAGCTAGAAAGTCTGGTGACCTTTTTTCTGACTTTGATGAGATATTGATGAAGAGGGTGGGAAATCAACAAACAATTAGTAGATGAGGACCAACAAACTCTGTTTTTGTATATATATAACTATGTTCAGATCCATAGCCCTAACTTAACTCCATACAATCTTCTTTTGTGCACACAATTTGAGCACAAGCTACAGCTATCAGTGTCTGAGATGAGGCTGACCGCTGGTACGGACTAAATGTGCAGCGGATGCCTAGCCACAAGGTGAACAAGATCAATTTAGTATCCCCTCTAATTGTGTTTCCCTTGATAAGTCTTGCTTTGGGCTCTTGATTTTTTTTGTCTACATAACTATTCGAGGAAATACGGTATACAGAGGCATAAGTTATTTAAATATCAATTTCATGCAGTTCTGTTAATATTCAATTTTTTGGTGCCACTTTGTGGGTATACCGATTTATGGTGTACACACACACAGTATGTAGATAGTACACACACAGTATGTTCTGTAGATGGTATACATGTATACACACACTATGTAGAAGGCATACACATACTGTATGTAGATGGTATACCACACAAACACAAATGTGTACACATATGTACGTGCACAGTACGTACATGGGTGCTGCTGCTGCTCTGTGTAGGCTTTGAGGTCTCGAGTATGTGGTACTTCCTCTTAAATCTCCCCCAAATCTGAATTGAAATAAACAGAATTATTATATTTGTATCTTCTAATTATAATCAGTAACAACACACAATATATACAGCAATGGTTAAATTTGGAAGGGGAGGGAAACTGGAACAGGGTGATTTTGGCACTTAATTCCCCCTCCCTCCACTAGTAGCCCTCCACAATGTGAAGATCAATGCAATATTAACCATACGTATTTTGGCCCACTTATGTGAGCCTGTATCATTCATGAAGATGCTGAATGAATGTACCTAGAATAGTGTATTACCTAAGATAGCGATAACATGGGAATGCATCATTTCCTAGCTAGACTCCGGAACTTCATGGCTCACCTTGTCATTTCGAAGCACATGTAAGACAAAGAAGAAGACGCCATGTAATGAGACGAAGATTGTGAACAACCAGGCAAACGCATGAGTGGCTTTTTCAACCGCAAAAAAGCCAATCAGCCATGTCACTCCCAACAGAGGGAAGAGAATGACAACAGCCTTCAAGGCAAACCTAGGGAGGGATATCAGGAAAGGGAAAAGAGTGGGTGAGAGGTGGAAGGATGGAAGAGGAAGGCAAAGAAGAGTGTAAGGGGATCGATGAACAAAATCGAAAGAGTTAAATTTGTCAAGAATGATGGAAGGAACAAGAATCAATGCGAGTGTGACAAGTGAGGATAGATAAACACCATAATTGAGTATAACTAGCATTATCTGGTGCAGCGACACCGCAGTTTCAGATACCAATGAATATAATTATCACTATCTGGTTAACTCACACAACAGTCTTCAGATGCTTTCCCTCTTTGACCTTCATGTCGTCCTGCTTGCCACCACGACTACGTACTAGACTAACTAGAACAAGAACTAGTAACACCGTGTTTACCTGCATAAATAGTGGGACAACATAAATAGTGGGACGACATAAATAGTGGGACGACATAAATAGTGGGACGACATAAATAGTGGGACGACATAAATAGTGGGACGACATAAATAGTGGGACGACATAAATAGTGGGACGACATAAATAGTGGGACGACATAAATAGTGGGACGACATAAATAGTGGGACGACATAAATAGTGGGACGACATAAATAGTGGGACGACATAAATAGTGGGACGACATAAATAGTGGGACGACATAAATAGTGGGACGACATAAATAGTGGGACGACATAAATAGTGGGACGACATAAATAGTGGGACGACATAAATAGTGGGACGACATAAATAGTGGGACGACATAAATAGTGGGACGACATAAATAGTGGGACAACATAAATAGTGGGACAACATAAATAGTGGGACAACATAAATAGTGGGACAACATAAATAGTGGGACAACATAAATAGTGGGACAACAACAACAACAACAACAACAACAACAACAACAAGGAAATATATATCGTAATCTTGGAAACATTAAAATTATTATAAGCTTATTTTCAAACCAGTCAAGAAGAAAAGTAATGTTTAAATCCACTCACTAGTATAATGCCCAGCATGGGAGCTGCAAAGGCCCAGATTGCATACTTCCCATTGCCAGAGGCAAGGAAGCAGCTGTAAATATAAAACAATAAAACAATACAAGATACAAGAATTAGTGCCTAGATGAGTTAGACAGCAAATGGATCATTACTAACTATTGTTCATTGATGGTCAACTAACATTTGGTGCAGAGGTGTGAGTTGATTGGAAATTGTATGCGGTGTATGGAAAGACAACTCATGTCTAGCATGTAACACGGGCTAAAACTCTCACAAACAAGTTCTCCTCAACACGACCTTACATGTCATTACTGCCAGCATAAGTCATCGATTATTGGCAGACACATAATATTGGCCAAATGCACATCGGTCATTGGCAGATAGTTTACGGCCAAAGTGCTAGATATTTATTACGGGCATATGTATACATATGCCAATTAAACTCTTGCAAGAAGTGTAGTCTTCGGAATCCTGTCCCTGATTCCCCTTCGATTCTTCCAAATAGAGATAAAAGTGTAAATTATAGATCTTCACTTATAGTTGGCTAAATTGCTATTCCCACATTCCATCAAATCAAAACGGGGATCATAAGTAGTCCTGTCTAGTTAGAATCTGCCTCCATTTTAGCTCCTAAGAGATAGGCCACTCCCACTACCAAAGCAGAAGAAATCTAGAACTTGCACTGACCTGTTGTCTGCTTGCCTGCTTTGGCTGTTACAATGATGACCTGGACACTAGAAGAAAATGGCCGTGCTCTTACTATGGCAGACAATCCACGAGTAATGTATAGATCAATATTTAATAAGGTATGTCCCCTATGCTAATTCATTCATTGTTGTTTATTAAAAATAGCTGGTAAGGGATAATCACACCACTGAATTCACTGGTACTTGTGTGTTAGCTGTGGTGTGATTTGCATAAGTGGTTGATATTTCAAGTATAGCGAAATGCACATGTACATGCATGTCTAGCCGACTACCAATGCTCATCCATGGATGATAAATTATGAGTAAGTTCCAGGCATTATGGACCACTTACCCTCCTAACTATAGGTACAACATTCGAGGTAAGTTTATAAGTTTATGAAAGAGGCTATGGACCTGAGTTAGAACTTTAAACCAAGTTTTGAAAGTGACCCCAAGCCAAGTTATGAGATGAGGCACAAACCCTCGGCCGATAAGTGATGACTTACTCGACAGCCAGCCTTGCTATATAGGACTCCTGGGATATTTGGGATTATCCGGTGATGCTTTAGTGAGGGTGACTGAGGTTACATTATGGATCCTGGAGTCAGCGCTATAGTTGGGGGGGGGGAAGGGAGGGGGGTTCTAGGGATAGTGTGAGTGTTCTAGAACTAGGTATGTTCTAGGGCTGGGTCTTCGACAGGTCAGCGATAAAGCAAGGGGTGTTCTAGGGTAAGGCTAGGGGTGTTCTAGGGCAGGGTTAGGGGTTTTCTAGGGCAGGGCTAGGGGTATTCTAGGTCAGGGCTAGGGCAGGGCTAGGGGTGTTCTAGGGCAGGGCTAGGGGTATTCTAGGTCAGGGCTAGGGGTATTCTAGGGATAGTGCTACGGGCATTCTAGAGCTAGTTGTATTCTAGGATTAGGGCTAGAGTGTTCTAGGGCTGGAGCTAAGGCCAGCAATAAAGCAAGAAGTATTCGAAAGTAGGGATATGGGTATGCTAGAGCTAGAAGTATTCTAGGTCTATGGGATAGGGATATGGGTATGGAAGTATTCTAGGTCTATGGGATAGGGATATGGGTATGCTAGAGCTAGAAGTATTCTAGGTCTATGGGTAGATCTCAGTATACAAGTCAACCAGTATCCTCCAGCACCCTCACTACAAACATCCAAGGAGGGTCCCAAGTATCCCAGAAATACTGGGAGGTCTTACAAACAATTGTAGCAGTACCGGACACCCCACAACTTAAGTAACTACACACTGTATCTTCACAAGAAAGAATCCACAAATTAAGAACACTACTTCAAGGATTATTATGTAATAATAATGATGGCACCATTTCAACCTCATCACTGTCATACAACTGTGTTCTTAATTGAATCTATTGCCACAAACTCCAAGGAAGAATATTACCCTCACCGTAAAAATTTATATTTAAAATAGTAAGCATATATTTCAAGGTTGGTGCTAAAGATGCGTACTATTTTAGATTTCCATTCTTGTAGACTCCATATTGATCCGGGACACTTGCCAACCCAACCACAACAAAGAAGAGAGGTGGCACTATATAGAAGAGAAGTCGAGATAGGATAGATCACTATAGCAATAAACAATGAGGTTAGAGATGTGTACTTTCCTTGTGACATGGTTGGATTACAACATAATCTGCTGGATGCAAGTCAATCCCATTCAAATAACACCTTCAAGCCCCCCAATGCATAAGTATATATATATGTGATAGGATCTGCGAAAACATGCAAATAGTACTTTTCTCAATAATACAAGTTTTAGAGCCTATTGTCATACACTATGAAATTTGACTTTTTTTTAAATTTGTTATCTAGGATCATTCTCCTAACTGGTCAGAACATTTCAAGCCTTGAATCCCTCTCACTCAGAAGTTACAGCAGTTAGAACTGGACTGACCAAACGTTAGCTACGTACGCGGAGAATAATAAATATTACGTAATAGGTACTTTCCCTTTTTATAATAACATTCATAGTTTGTAGTTGGAAAGGGTCAACAGTGCAATTTTCAAAAGGTTTGATAATGTCCACAGAAAAAGCTAATGAGATAGCTTTGACTATCAATCGGGTCATGAAACTGGATGCACAGGACCAGGCATCTATGCTGGAGGTTATTGCAGACTACTTCACTCTCCCCACTCTTGATGATGAGCTTGATGAAGAGAATTTTGATGAGTTGGAATGTTGCAGTAAGAAGACATACACAAAATACAATTCTTATAATTACAATCACATGGACATTACAATCTCACAACATACATTAGCAAGCTTGGAGGAAGATTGGGACTGCCACATGGAGGATGAAGGTCACCATACTGAGGATTGTGGACATGATGGGAATGGGGATTATGAAGATCATTGTATAATACACTGACTTTATTATTCAAATAAAAGCCATGTTCAGTGTATACCTAGTTAGTACCTATGAATTAACTGCCACCTGCCTCATAACTAGTAATGTATGGTAGTTATTGCTTGCTATCTACTAGACTGCTTGCTAGCTAATTTTCTATAGTTAGATGACCAGTTGCTTGCTAGAGGACTAGCTAGCTATTTTTCTAGCTAGTTGCTTTTGCTAGTTACTAACCAATGACAATCATGTAAGCTATTCTCTATCCCAAAGCTTATAGCAACCTAGGAAAAAATACAGTTTAGCTAGCTAGCCTTGTTTTTCTTGTTATTTTTTTAAAAGTTACGACCACAGCTAGTAGCTATCTAGCTATGCATACTAAGACTTACCTCAGCTACATGTAGAGTTTCAAGACCCTTCTCCTCACTTTAGCAGTCGTTTGAGTAGCGCTTTCACCCGAAGCAAACTTGCACCGTCTTTCCAAATTTTTATAATTATGACGTCATTGAATAACACGGAGATACGCGCGGAAGTATACGGAAGTTAATTGAATTTTGTTTGAGGCGTTTTTCTCAAAATCAGTGTCCCTGACGGGATGAAAGAAAAGCCCCTGTAACTTTCAAGTCATAATGTTTTACTAAGTCACTTCAAGATTTTTAAAAGTATTTTTATAGCATAAAATAATAAAATGAAAACCCCCAAAAATGTCATAAGGCACGTTTTCGCAGATCCTGTCACATATATATATAAACAAAATGAACTAAAAAAAAAGATTCTAAACAAGATTATACCCATGTGGACCTTGTACCCATGTGGACCACAAAAAAGTTCACGATATTATCATGTGCTAAAAGCAGAATACCATTGGTGTGCATCATTTAAAATGATCAAGGGTGGTCGAACTGCTTGTGGTCAACACATGGGTACAGTTCATGTAAATTGTTCTTAAATTTCCCAACCTTCTTTTCCCCACTCTACATATTATATTCTAGTTTAGGGGTGGAGAACTATATATACTCAAGTCTGGTGAGTTCTGCCAAGTCCAATTCAGAGGTTCTGGGTATCACTATTAAGCACTCAACAAAATACGTATCAGTTGACATAGCAAAATTACAATGACTTTCTCAATAATCAACTTGAGATTTACTGACTAGATGCTATAGCCTTTATCATTATTCATATCATTATTCCTGATGAAGGCTAGAACATCTAGTCAAAACGTCGAAAGAGTAAAATTAATGTCAAGTTGATTATTGAGGTCACTGGAACAGCACTTTTCCTAACTTGTACACTATATAAATCTATACATGCAATGCCTTATTGCTATTGCTGTACGCAAGTTATGTGAGGGAGATAATATATATACAGTTAAGGAATAGATATATAGGGTATATTTTTGCAGGTTAATTTCAAGGCTATGTCACAGTTTTACGGACGTTAGGTCTGCCATTTTACCCCATTAGGAAATCCTTTAAGGCAATGCTAGGAGTCATTTTACAGCTTATAGCGGATGCTAGAGCTACTAATGAGAGTTTTAGCCGAGATGATTACTTTCTTTTTTTTTGGCAGTCTGTCATTTAAAAAGTGGGTCAAACTTATATAGAGAGTGACACACTCCCTGATTGGCCTCTAATACCCTCTCTTCCTTGCTTCTCACTCATAGCTGGTACTACCAGGTTAGATTAAGTAGGTGGGGCTTTTGAAGTGGTGGTTATTTTAGGTCACTAATTCCAGGCCATTCCACTGGCAATGGCAGAAATGGTGAGATTAGGATTAGGAGATGACAAAGTATATAGAAATAAGAAAATGGAAAAGAAGCCAGTCCTGTTTTAGTAGCACGTCATACAAGCAAGGAGAAATAGAGCAAATGGTTACTACATGAGCTCCATGTTTAAAAAAATTAATTTTTTATGGGATGTCTGGGATGTCTAGTAAACTGGCATAGAGCACTTTCAATTGACGAATATGTATGGGGAAATATTTAGAGTAAGAATCAAAAAGATGTTTCCATTTTTTAAACATTCTAACCATTGACTGTCATTTCTGAGTGTTCCCTCCCCCTTCCCTCCCCCCTTTACCCTCCCCCCTTTACCAGTGGGAACCCAGTATGAGCAGTATTATTGTAAAATACTTACCTTTGCCTCTGCCTCCAATCCACCCCCCATATTAAAAAAAATATATATCAAGGTTGTCAAGATATTATTATAATTAGTAGTAATAGTCATATTATTGTTATTATTATTATTATTATTATTATTATTATTATTATTATTATTGCTGTTGTTGTTATTATTATTATTATTATTGTTATTATTATTATTATTATTATTATTATTATTATTTATTATTATTATTATTATTATTATTATTATTATTATTATTATTATTATTTTCATTATTATTATTTTTCATTTACTTGACATGCAAAGGTGTGCAACAGCCTATAACAAACCAGAGGAGCATTTCTTTCTTGCCACTCATTTCCACCACAGTAAGTCATGATCTACATAGCTAGCCTGATCTAATACACGACACTATTTCATTAACGTACACCATCCGAGAAGTAGGAAGAACCACCATTTTTTGGAGAGCGTAGAGAAGACCACAACCAGCATGAGATAGAGCATCACTCCCTCACACAGCATCCAAAAGAACACGGCAAGAAACAGATAGTGAAGTAGGGCAGCCATAAACTGACATGCGATCTTGTCCTACATTGAGGTGAAGACATATGTTTAACAGTTGCTGCCATTTATTCTTGGTCCTCAGTTTACCTTCGCTGCCAACTCTATTCCAATGACA
The DNA here is from genome assembly GCA_028752905.1 of Cladorhizidae sp. MBARI D1340-BT2. Taxonomy (NCBI): domain Eukaryota; kingdom Metazoa; phylum Porifera; class Demospongiae; order Poecilosclerida; family Cladorhizidae; species Cladorhizidae sp. MBARI D1340-BT2. Next base: position 4,001,416 of record JAQNBH010000002.1, on the reverse strand, counting down.
AAGGTGGAATATGCCAGAAGCAAAGCAATGGCAAGGTTGAGATGGACGAAGTTATGAACAGCTGTGAACAATTTCATGCTATGTGTACATATATACATAATTATAGGACGAGGTGGGTGGGGGAGAGAAAGAGAGGATGTGGATGGGAGAGAAAGAGGGGAGAAGGAGAAGGAGAAGGGAGGAGAGGGGGAGAGAGGAGTGAGTGTGGGAGGAGGGAGGAGAATTGACACAAGTGTTATAATCATGCAACATCTGTACTCTATTGCAAAATTACCCAAAGGTCAGGAAGAATATTATAGTTGCGATCAGACATAATAGAGACAGTACCACTCCAATGTATGACACTATGCTGAGGGCCAAACTCTCCACCTGCACAGACAGAGCAAGTAATAATAAGATTGGAGTTGACTCATTTAAGAGTTTTGTACGATGAAGGTCTTCAGTTCAGTCATGTATGGAATATTTATCACTGATGAAAATACTGATAATATTTCATGACAGATGACCAGAGAAAAGCAGATGCTTCCTGGTGAAATTACTGATAACATTTTATGACAGATGACCAGAGAATAACAGATGTATTCCTGATGAAGTTACTGATAATATTTCACGACAGATGACCAGAGAATAACAGATGCTTCAATATTATTCCTGACGAAGGTTAAAACATCCAGTTGAA
>JAQNBH010000002.1:3831605-4000637 GCA_028752905.1 Cladorhizidae sp. MBARI D1340-BT2 | reverse complement strand
CACATCCCCCACCCTAATATGGCCCTGTGCATGTGCACAAGGACTCCACCCACCTACACTCCACCCACCTACACTCCACCCACCTACAAATGTGTACAACATAATTGAGCCAGTATGTACATGTATGTATATGTGTGTGAATGCATCTGTGTGCAGAGCTGAACAAATCTGAGAAGAAGGAGAGCACAGGTGCCATAGGCATGGGAGAGGATGGAAGTGCCAAAAAGCGAAGGCAGGAGGAAGGTGTGTACATTATGTAGCTCCACCCACCTACTTGTATCTCAATATGTTCCATATCTGCTGGGATGCAAGTCTTACTAAGCCACACACACATCTGCTTAGCGCTGTAGAAGTACATGGTGTTGGTGTTCCCTTTCTGTAAGGTGGAGATGGCTGGACTCAGTAAGCTGTGGCAACTGAGCAGTAGATGACAAACTCTGCATTTCAAATTCAATTAAAGAAAAACCGGTAGCTTGCTTACCTGCTACAGTGCCTCTCTGTGCAGGCATGCAAATGCTTCTTGATGGCTGTAGCCTTAGACATACACAATACAATAGTACAGCTTTTGAATAATTTCATGTTTATTGAGGTGACTCCCATTGTTGGACTTGATGATTTGTGGTGGCTGCGCTTGTCCCTTGATTGGAGAGGAAATTTGCAGCTGCCACTAGATTTTTTTCCTGTAGTGTCAGATATGGTAGTTGAGACTCCACCCACCTATTCATGTGCTAAAGTATGTCATTGTGTATGTATGTGTGTATGAATGTATCTGTGTGCAGAGCTGAAGAAATCTGAGAAGAAGAAGAGCAGAGGTGCCATAGGCATGGGAGAGGATGGAAGTGTCCGAAAAGGTGGGCAGGAGGAAGGTGTGTACATTATGTAGCTCCACCCACCTACTTGTATCTCCATATGTTCCATATTTGCTGGAGTAAGCCACACACACATCTGCTTAGCGCTGTAGAAGTACATGGTTGGTGTTCCCTCTCTGTAAGGTGGAGATGGCTGGACTTGAGTGAGCTTTGGCAACTGAGCAGCTGGTTGTGATAGACACACACACACAATACAATAGTGCCAGCTTGAAGCTAGTGGTGTAGCTCATTCACTTCTTGCTGGTTGTAGCCATAGATACGCAGGACTCAAAAGTTCAGCTTTTGAATAATTTCATGTTTATTGAGGTGACTCCCATTGTTGGACTTGATGATTTGTGGTGGCTGTGCTTGCCTCTTGATTGGAGAGGAAATTTGCAGCTGCCACTAGACTTTTTCCTGTCCGTGTCAGATATGGTAGTTGAGACTTCACCCACCTATTCATGTGCTAAAGTATGTCATTGTGTATGTATGTGTGTATGAATGTATCTGTGTGCAGAGCTGAAGAAATCTGAGGAGAAGAAGAGCAGAGGTGCCATAGGCATGGGAGAGGATGGAAGTGTCCAAAAGAGAGGGCAGGAGGAAGGTGTGTACATTATGTAGTTGCACCCACCTACTTGTATCTCCATATCTGCTGGGATGCAAGTCTCACATGGGAGTAAGCCACACACACATCTGCTTAGCGCTGTAGAAGTACATGGTGTTGGTGTTCCCTTTCTGTAAGGTGGAGATGGCTGGACTTGAGTGAGCTTTGGCAACTGAGCAGCTGGTTGTGATAGACACACACAATACAATAGTGCCAGCTTGAAGCTAGTGGTGTAGCTCATTCACTTCCTGCTGGCTGTAGCCATAGATACGCAGGACTCAAAATCGGCTTTTGAATAATTTCATGTTTATTGAGGTGACTCCCATTGTTGGACTAGATGATTTGTGGTGGTTGTGCTTGCCTCTTGATTGGAGAGGAAATTTGCAGCTGCCACTAGACTTTTCCCTATCAAATATCGTAGTTGAGACTCCACCCACCTATTCATGTGCTACAGTATGTTATTAAGCCATTGTGTATGTACATGTATGTATGTGTGTGTGTGTGTGTGTCTATGTGCAGAGTTGGTGACTTATGAGAAGCCGTATAGGAGAGCTCCCACAGGTGAGGGAGGGAGGGAGAGAGGGGAGATAGGAGAGAGATGGACTAGGATGGGGAGAGAAGGGAAGCAGCAGAATAGAGGAGAGTGAGAAGGAGATTTCTTATTTTCCTTTTATAGGCTTGAGGCTAATTCAATATGTTGCTCGCTCTGTGAGGAGGAATGTTCCAGATATGCCCTCCATCAAAGATAGGATGATTGGACGTAGGAGGAGAGATGAAGTGGACCAGGACCTGCCAGACGTGCAATGAGGTACGAATCTTCATCTGGTGGTATCTGACATTTATACTGGTTGTGTGAGAGGCCATCATATAGACCATCCTAGAACACAAGGATATCAGAGCTGCTAGTTGTGTGAGAGGCCATCATATAGACCAACCTATAGAACAAGGATATCAGAGCTGCTAGTTGTGTGAGAGGCTATCATATAGACCAACCTAGAGCACAAGGACATCAGAGCAACTAGTTGTGTGAGAGGCCATCATATAGACCATCCTAGAGCACAAGGACATCAGAGCTGCTAGTTGTGTGAGAGGCCATCATATAGTCCTTCCTAGAACACAAGGACATCAGAGCTGCTAGTTGTGTGAGAGGCCATCATATAGACCATCCTAGAACACAAGGACATCAGAGCTGATACCTGATTAAATTGACACTGAGTAAGTGGGGTGGGTGTAGTCTTGTTGTCATGGAGACTGGTTGACTGAGTGAGACCTGCCCCTATGATTGTACATAAATCAACTTGTCATGCCAGTGTTCTGTCTAGTACTCAGAACATCACATGATTATGGTAAGGGATATCATTGCCACACACTGAGCATGCTCCTCTCTGCCATACATGTTGCTAATTCCCCCCATACATAATTATTATTGTCCTTCCTTAACAGACTCTCACCTCAGCCATGAAGCAGTTTCACTCCAGATCTGCCCTGACAATGAAGGATTGCTGACTGGGCTGGGACGAGGGAAGATGGCAGAGTTCCCTCTAGAGGCATAACTTGTACCTGTAGCATCTAACACTGACAGTGTGAACATATACTACTCTGATTAAGTAAATATATATGCAGTGGAACCCTCTTATCCATACTTACTGGCACTTCTCTACCGAAGAGCAAAAAAAAATATTACAATTTTAATAGAAGTTTGTGAGTGTATGTGAGGACTGTGAGTGGGTGGAGATGACAGTATTGAACAGAGCAAGGTCAAGATGGTTCACTGTTGAAAATGGGCTTAGGCAGGGATGCCCTTTGTCTCCACTTTTTTCTCGATATCTATTTGATGGGGATGGCAGAGGAGCTGGAGAGAGCTGAGCTAGGGGTTAAGGTAAGGATGTTGGTGGGTAGCTTATGTGTGCAGATAACTCTCTTTAGGCAGACTCAGGGGGGTGGAGCTGCAAGCTCTGTTGGGTGTGGTGCAGATGTATGTGGAAGATAAAGTTTGAATACTTCATCTGGTGATGTATGAATGTAGCTCATATAGTAGGCCATATACTTCATCTGGTGATGTATGAATGTAGCTCATATAGTAGGTCATATACTTCATCTGGTGATGTATGAATGTAGCTCATATAGTAGGTCATATACTTCATCTGGTGATGTATGAATGTAGCTCATATAGTAGGTCATATACTTCATCTGGTGATGTATGAATGTAGTTCATATAGTAGGTCATATACTTCATCTGGTGATGTATGAATGTAGCTCATATAGTAGGTCATATACTTCATCTGGTGATGTATGAATGTAGCTCATATAGTAGGTCATATACTTCATCTGGTGATGTATGAATGTAGTTCATATAGTAGGTCATATACTTCATCTGGTGATGTATGAATGTAGCTCATATAGTAGGCCATATACTTCATCTGGTGATGTATGAATGTAGCTCATATAGTAGGTCATATACTTCATCTGGTGATGTATGAATGTAGTTCATATAGTAGGTCATACACTTCATCTGGTGATGTATGAATGTAGCTCATATAGTAGGTCATATACTTCATCTGGTGATGTATGAATGTAGCTCATATAGTAGGTCATATACTTCATCTGGTGATGTATGAATGTAGCTCATATAGTAGGTCATATACTTCATCTGGTGATGTATGAATGTAGCTCATATAGTAGGTCATATACTTCATCTAGTGATGTATGAATGTAGCTCATATAGTAGGTCATATACTTCATCTGGTGATGTATGAATGTAGCTCATATAGTAGGTCATATACTTCATCTGGTGATGTATGAATGTAGCTCATATAGTAGGTCATATACTTCATCTGGTGATGTATGAATGTAGCTCATATAGTAGGTCATATACTTCATCTGGTGATGTATGAATGTAGCTCATATAGTAGGTCATATACTTCATCTGGTGATGTATGAATGTAGCTCATATAGTAGGTCATATACTTCATCTGGTGATGTATGAATGTAGCTCATATAGTAGGTCATATACTTCATCTGGTGATGTATGAGCTCATATAGTAGGTCATATACTTCATCTGGTGATGTATGAATGTAGCTCATATAGTAGGTCATATACTTCATCTGGTGATGTATGAATGTAGCTCATATAGTAGGTCATATACTTCATCTGGTGATGTATGAATGTAGCTCATATAGTAGGTCATATACTTCATCTGGTGATGTATGAATGTAGCTCATATAGTAGGTCATATACTTCATCTGGTGATGTATGAATGTAGCTCATATAGTAGGTCATATACTTCATCTGGTGATGTATGAATGTAGCTCACATGGTAGGTGACTCATGCACACATCACCCCAAGACACCCCCCTCATTACCAACTCATACACACATTATATCAAGACCCACCCCTACTAAATCAGATCATGAGGTGAATGCTGCTTGGTGGAATACTCTTGTGTGTGTGTGTGTGTACATGTGGTTTGTGGTTGCCCTATAAGTAGATGGTGTGTGTGTGCTCTGAGTTGTTGATTATATGACATTTGATTAGGAATATTCTTGTTGGCCTAAGGAAGATGCACCACCAACTATGTCAGACTAACTGTGTGGCATGAGTATACCTGCTTGTCTCTAAGGCTCGGTAAGATCACAAGGTTATGAGTGTCTGTTTTACCTGAACTCATCCTTAAAAGTGCTATGTTGATTGTTCTCTGACATTCTGACAAGCAAGAAGATATCTCAGATATTGGTGGAAAAGTTTTTCAGCCAACTGAAAGTGTGACGCACAACAAGGCACGTGAAGGGGACCTGCCAGGTGTAATGACTGCCATGAAGAGTGAAGGATACAACCCTCTGGACAGAGATGAACATGGAAACAACGCCTTGCACTGTGCAGTTCTCGTGGGGCACGTGTGGTGGTGAAGTTTTTTCTGGAGAATCTGACGTATGACCCAACACTTCCTGTGCAGATGGCCGTATAGTTGTTCACCTAGCTGCTTCATGTGGTCATCTTGAGCTGCTATGATACCTCTGGGAGGAGAGGTTACCATTCTTAATTGAATACCTTAAGAGTTTGTTGAGGAAGTATTCCTGATAAGGTATTTCCACAAACCGCCCTAGCCGTGGTCAGTCACATAAATCTCGAAGTCCCTTACCAAAACGCTGCATTGCCACTGCTTTGTGCATTCCAGATGGCCAGCCTCTGCATCAGAGAATGCAGCAGAAGAGATCTCAGAATGGCCTCTTATGAATTTCGTGTATTTCCTGAGGCAGCGTGACCCCACCTCCCAGTCTCACAAGCCACACCCTCTTAAGTGCATGCACACACATGGGGAAAGAATCCCCTGAAATGCCATTTTATTTTCATTTGCTTCAAAAATAGATAGATAGGGGTCACACAGAAGGAGCCTAGTGAGACTGTCCTCCCCATAGATAGGGTCACACAGAAGGAGCCTAGTGAGACTGTCCTCCCCATAGATAGGGTCACACAGAAGGAGCCTAGTGAGACTGTCCTCCCCCAAGATAGGTTCACACAGAAGGAGACTAGTGAGACTGCCCTCCCCCATAGATAGGTTCACACAGAAGGAGCCTAGTGAGACTGTCCTCCCCCATAGATAGGTTCACACAGAAGGAACCTAGTGAGACTGTCCTCCCTCATAGATTGTGTCATAACTGACTCATTAGTAGAAACATTAATCATTATGCATGCTTAATTACCATGGTTTTATTCTGTTTCCTGTTTCCTGTTAAGAGTTTATAGTTCAGAAATCGCACCATTTGATGCTTCAGTTGTTCAAGCAGCGATAATTTTCTAGTTAAATTAGTTATAGTTGGCAGTTGTTAGTTACTAGTCTAATGACTGTGACTGGTCCTCAAGAGCGTGCATCTCGGAGTTACCACACTTCTGGCGACGAGGATGAAGCACCTACTATGACTACTTACAGCAAAATCAAGCCTGTCAACCCGACCTTGATGGCTGGAACATATACGAGGAGAAACTCCAGTTTCTAACAGATAGAGAATGTAGCCAAGAAGCGTACGATTCTGCTTACCGGGTGCGGCGACCCAACCTTCAAGCTGTTGAGCTTAGTGCTAGATGGCAAGCTGGACGCCGAATATGTCACACTGACGGTGTAGCTGTATCTGGTGACCCCCCTGTATTGTTGTATACAGTGACCTACCACGGGACGGAGAGACTCCCCTTCTTGTCAATGATAGGCTGAGGAGGCAGTTCATTTTAGCGCTAGATTCAACGAGAGGAATATAGCATCTGTTATTGGCATAGTTAGCCAAGATATTAGTCAGAGGATGGAGTGCAGTTGTGTAAGGAAGCAGTGACCACTGTACTTGACACTAACTGCTTCGCTATCCATGATCTTCCAGAGGATGCAGTTATGATTTCAGTGAGGCTGACAGCTGAGGATTGCAATTTAGAATAGCTAGGGGGAAATATTTGTCTTGCTTAGTTGAGACCTATCTGAGTGCATTTGAATGGGCAGTGACAGAGAACAGTAACAGTGACCCCTCCTACCTCTGGATGGAGTACCCTACATGAGTTTGTTGTGCTCTGTCTAAGCAGGTATTTCAGGTGCAGCCCCACATCACTAGAGGGGAGTCAGCTTTATTAGTTTTAAAATATCCTTTCAGGTTCTTGTTGGTAGCTATCTACAAATTCTTAGCTTCTGTCTTTCTTATCTACACTCTGAAGGGACATTTTTGGAAATTTTGAACTGATGGCTACAACTCGAATAATTCCCTTATTTATCCTCTACAATTGCCAGTGAGTGTGGATGTGTTGTGTAGTTTTAATTTAGACCGAGGTATTGCATTGAAACATTGGCTTCAAAAAACAAACATTTAAGAGAAAGCTTAAAACTTCTTTGCTGCTGATGTGAGCTCCAAAAAGGCTTCTAGCATGCCTTGAATCCATTGCTAAGGTAGTTAACTGGCAGCACAAGAAAGTGTTGAAAATGTGAAAACCCCCTCAAAATTCATCTTCAAGGATCCATCTACGTTTCTGTCCATGTGCATGTATCTATCCTTTTTCCTCTCACATAACTTGCACAGAATACATACATGCATTCATAGAACATAAGACTCCAAAATCTTGCAATACGAATAAAGTGGTTGGTAAGGATCAGCGGGAGGTTTCGTCAACACAATCAAGCTAGCGCGCGTGCTGTATTATAGAACCACCTTCACGTCCGCCAGTGTTTGTGGAGTTCTTGTTTCTGAGCAACTGCTAGCAAGTGAAAATGAGGCTTTAGCTGATCCTCTATTAAAACATCTACTGTTTAGTTGGGGAGTTGTCCTATTATCTGTTACCAAGCCCTTGAAGGAGAGGCTGTAGCTGAACCTACGTTGGTTCAGTCAACAATAACAATAAGGTATGGAATGTGTGATTTTTAAACATGGTTTACATGTGCACAGTCAACAATAGCAACAAACCATGACACGCCCTCATATGTGTAGTGTCCAGTCTACTACAAACAAAACGACCTGTAGCCCACAACCAGCTAGACGATCCTTTACCATTTATCGTCATGTCGGCCATTATTGTACTGCTCTTAAAATTAGTAGAACGATTAATTTAAATTGTAAAGGTAATTGGTATTGGTATGTTCTACATGAGAACAGCCTTGCTTATTTTGGGGTATATAGAAGATTTGAAATGGTAAAGGGTCCATGTAACTGCTTGTCTCGTTTCTTTTAAATAAAAAAAATAATAAATTTTTTTTTTTTCATTTTTGTTGTCATGTTGTCATGGCAAGTTTGTTGTTTGCTTGCTGTTGTTGTTTCTATGCATTGGAGCTGAGCGGTGGAGAGCTACAAGACTGTCCAACAGCAAAGCGAGCTTCTGGAACCCCAACACACTTCATCCAACTTTTTCCTTCTTGTAATTGCACGCAAAAAAAATTGAAAATGGTATGAGTGGCTAGAGGAAGCTCTAGCGCATACAATGAGCGTTTTGAATAGGCGTTAAAAATTTTATCACCTGGTCAAGCGCGCGGGTGGAAAATTGAAGGCGTTGATTTGTCAACGCCTTCAATTTTCCACCCGCGCGCTTGACCAGGTGATAAATTTTTAAGCTTCCTCTAGCCACTCGTACCATTTTCAATTTTTTTGCACTTCGCAACTCGGAGTGGTTTTGGCGGAGGTTGGAGCGATTCAGGTTTTTGAGGTCCCTCCGCTTTAGGGTCTAGGAACTTGCCTATAGTTATATATACCTATGAAACATATTTTAGAATCAAAAGAGAGCACACAGAGAGACCTATCTTTTGAGCTATATATCAAGTCCATACCATGAAGTTTGCAGAATCTAAAGTTGTAACCACAAGAAGAAAAAATATTAAAAATGCAGCTGTCACCCCTTAATATTGGGGAGGGCAGAGATGCTCTGTATCCTACCCTGAATACACACAAACAATGATGTCAGCCATTTAAAAGAAATTTATCTTGTAGGTTATTGTTGTTATTATTATTATTATTATTATATTATTATTATTATTTAAAAACATTTCAAAAAGAAATTATAGTCTTCTGGAGGTGCATGGTGTAGTCTTCTAGAGGTGCATGGCTATATGTGTGTAGTCTTCTAGAGGTGCATGGCTATATGTATGTAGTCTTCTAGAGGTGTATGGCTATATGTGTGTAGTCTTCTAGAGGTGCATGGCTATATGTGTGTAGTCTTCTAGAGGTGCATGGCTATATGTGTGTAGTCTTCTAGAGGTGCATGGCTATATGTGTGTAGTCTTCTAGAGGTGCATGGCTATATGTGTGTAGTCTTCTAGAGGTGTATGGCTATATGTGTGTAGTCTTCTGGAGGTGCATGGCTATATGTGTGTAGTCTTCTAGAGGTGCATGGCTATATGTGTGTAGTCTTCTAGAGGTGCATGGCTATATGTGTGTAGTCTTCTAGAGGTGCATGGCTATATGTGTGTAGTCTTCTAGAGGTGCATGGCTATATGTGTGTAGTCTTCTAGAGGTGCATGGCTATATGTGTGTAGTCTTCTAGAGGTGCATGGCTATATGTGTGTAGTCTTCTAGAGGTGCATGGCTATATGTGTGTAGTCATCTAGAGGTGCATGGCTATATGTGTGTAGTCTTCTAGAGGTGCATGGCTATATGTGTGTAGTCTTCTAGAGGTGCATGGCTATATGTGTGTAGTCTTCTAGAGGTGCATGGCTATGTGTGTAGTCTTCTAGAGGTGCATGGCTATATGTGTGTAGTCTTCTAGAGGTGCATGGCTATATGTGTGTAGTCTTCTAGAGGTGCATGGCTATATGTGTGTAGTCTTCTAGAGGTGCATGGCTATATGTGTGTAGTCTTCTAGAGGTGCATGGCTATATGTGTGTAGTCTTCTAGAGGTGCATGGCTATATGTGTGTAGTCTTCTAGAGGTGCATGGCTATATGTGTGTAGTCTTCTAGAGGTGCATGGCTATATGTGTGTAGTCTTCTAGAGGTGCATGGCTATATGTGTGTAGTCTTCTAGAGGTGCATGGCTATATGTGTGTAGTCTTCTAGAGGTGCATGGCTATATGTGTGTAGTCTTCTAGAGGTGCATGGCTATATGTGTGTAGTCTTCTAGAGGTGCATGGCTATATGTGTGTAGTCTTCTAGAGGTGCATGGCTATATGTGTGTAGTCTTCTAGAGGTGCATGGCTATATGTGTGTAGTCCTCTAGAGGTGCATGGCTTGTGTGTGGTCTTCTAGAGGTGCATGGCTATATGTATGTAGTCTTCTAGAGGTGCATGGCTATATGTGTGTAGTCTTCTAGAGGTGCATGGCTATATGTGTGTAGTCTTCTAGAGGTGCATGGCTATATGTGTGTAGTCCTCTAGAGGTGCATGGCTTGTGTGTGGTCTTCTAGAGGTGCATGGCTATATGTATGTAGTCTTCTAGAGGTGCATGGCTATATGTGTGTAGTCTTCTAGAGGTGCATGGCTATATGTGTGTAGTCTTCTAGAGGTGCATGGCTATATGTGTGTAGTCTTCTAGAGGTGCATGGCTATATGTGTGTAGTCTTCTAGAGGTGCATGGCTATATGTGTGTAGTCTTCTAGAGGTGCATGGCTATATGTGTGTAGTCTTCTAGAGGAGCATGGCTATATGTGTGTGGTCTTCTAGAGGTGCATGGCTATATGTCTGTAGTCTTCTAGAGGTGCATGGCTATATGTGTGTAGTCTTCTAGAGGTGCAAGGCTATATGTGTGTAGTCTTCTAGAGGTGCATGGCTATATGTGTGTAGTCTTCTAGAGGTGCATGGCTATATGTGTGTAGTCTTCTAGAGGTGCATGGCTATATGTGTGTAGTCTTCTAGAGGTGCATGGCTATATGTGTGTAGTCTTCTAGAGGTGCATGGCTATATGTGTGTAGTCTTCTAGAGGTGCATGGCTATATGTGTGTAGTCTTCTAGAGGTGCATGGCTATATGTGTGTAGTCTTCTAGAGGTGCATGGCTATATGTGTGTAGTCTTCTAGAGGTGCATGGCTATATGTGTGTAGTCTTCTAGAGGTGCATGGCTATATGTGTGTAGTCTTCTAGAGGTGCATGGCTATATGTGTGTAGTCTTCTAGAGGTGCATGGCTATATGTGTGTAGTCTTCTAGAGGTGCATGGCTATATGTGTGTAGTCTTCTAGAGGTGCATGGCTATATGTGTGTAGTCTTCTAGAGGTGCATGGCTATATGTGTGTAGTCTTCTAGAGGTGCATGGCTATATGTGTGTAGTCTTCTAGAGGTGCATGGCTATATGTGTGTAGTCTTCTAGAGGTGCATGGCTATATGTGTGTAGTCTTCTAGAGGTGCATGGCTATATGTGTGTAGTCTTCTAGAGGTGCATGGCTATATGTGTGTAGTCTTCTAGAGGTGCATGGCTATATGTGTGTAGTCTTCTAGAGGTGCATGGCTATATGTGTGTAGTCTTCTAGAGGTGCATGGCTATATGTGTGTAGTCTTCTAGAGGTGCATGGCTATATGTGTGTAGTCTTCTAGAGGTGCATGGCTATATGTGTGTAGTCTTCTAGAGGTGCATGGCTATATGTGTGTAGTCTTCTAGAGGTGCATGGCTATATGTGTGTAGTCTTCTAGAGGTGCATGGCTATATGTGTGTAGTCTTCTAGAGGTGCATGGCTATATGTGTGTAGTCTTCTAGAGGTGCATGGCTATATGTGTGTAGTCTTCTAGAGGTGCATGGCTATATGTGTGTAGTCTTCTAGAGGTGCATGGCTATATGTGTGTAGTCTTCTAGAGGTGCATGGCTATATGTGTGTAGTCTTCTAGAGGTGCATGGCTATATGTGTGTAGTCTTCTAGAGGTGCATGGCTATATGTGTGTAGTCTTCTAGAGGTGCATGGCTATATGTGTGTAGTCTTCTAGAGGTGCATGGCTATATGTGTGTAGTCTTCTAGAGGTGCATGGCTATATGTGTGTAGTCTTCTAGAGGTGCATGGCTATATGTGTGTAGTCTTCTAGAGGTGCATGGCTATATGTGTGTAGTCTTCTAGAGGTGCATGGCTATATGTGTGTAGTCTTCTAGAGGTGCATGGCTATATGTGTGTAGTCTTCTAGAGGTGCATGGCTATATGTGTGTAGTCTTCTAGAGGTGCATGGCTATATGTGTGTAGTCTTCTAGAGGTGCATGGCTATATGTGTGTAGTCTTCTAGAGGTGCATGGCTATATGTGTGTAGTCTTCTAGAGGTGCATGGCTATATGTGTGTAGTCTTCTAGAGGTGCATGGCTATATGTGTGTAGTCTTCTAGAGGTGCATGGCTATATGTGTGTAGTCTTCTAGAGGTGCATGGCTATATGTGTGTAGTCTTCTAGAGGTGCATGGCTATATGTGTGTAGTCTTCTAGAGGTGCATGGCTATATGTGTGTAGTCTTCTAGAGGTGCATGGCTATATGTGTGTAGTCTTCTAGAGGTGCATGGCTATATGTGTGTAGTCTTCTAGAGGTGCATGGCTATATGTGTGTAGTCTTCTAGAGGTGCATGGCTATATGTGTGTAGTCTTCTAGAGGTGCATGGCTATATGTGTGTAGTCTTCTAGAGGTGCATGGCTATATGTGTGTAGTCTTCTAGAGGTGCATGGCTATATGTGTGTAGTCTTCTAGAGGTGCATGGCTATATGTGTGTAGTCTTCTAGAGGTGCATGGCTATATGTGTGTAGTCTTCTAGAGGTGCATGGCTATATGTGTGTAGTCTTCTAGAGGTGCATGGCTATATGTGTGTAGTCTTCTAGAGGTGCATGGCTATATGTGTGTAGTCTTCTAGAGGAGCATGGCTATATGTGTGTAGTCTTCTAGAGGTGCATGGCTATATGTGTGTAGTCTTCTAGAGGTGCATGGCTATATGTGTGTAGTCTTCTAGAGGTGCATGGCTATATGTGTGTAGTCTTCTAGAGGTGCATGGCTATATGTGTGTAGTCTTCTAGAGGTGCATGGCTATATGTGTGTAGTCTTCTAGAGGTGTATGGCTATATGTATGTAGTCTTCTTGAGGTGCATGGCTATATGTGTGTAGTCTTCTAGAGGTGTATGGCTATATGTGTGTAGTCTTCTAGAGGTGCATGGCTATATGTGTGTAGTCTTCTAGAGGTGCATGGCTATATGTGTGTAGTCTTCTAGAGGTGCATGGCTATATGTGTGTAGTCTTCTAGAGGTGCATGGCTATATGTGTGTAGTCTTCTAGAGGTGCATGGCTATATGTGTGTAGTCTTCTAGAGGTGCATGGCTATATGTGTGTAGTCTTCTAGAGGTGCATGGCTATATGTGTGTAGTCTCAACTCAGTAAGTTTAAGGATTTTGGTGCGTGTTGAGAAATAGTACAGTATGTGGGTGTCCTTAGTAGGTAATGGTTTAATGCTGAAGCTTGCACGATAATGGTGTTAGAAGCCAAAGCTGGTTCTTCAGATGCACAGGAAATTTATGTACATGTAGTCATGAAAAACTTTTGGTGGCAGGACAGCCTGTGGTGGAGGACAGCCAATGGTGAGGACAGACTGTGGTGGAGGACAGCCTGTGGTGGCAGGACAGCCTGTGGTGGCAGGACAGTCTGTGGTGGCAGGACAGCCTGTGGTGGCAGGACAGCCTGTGGTGGCAGGACAGCCTGTGGTGGCAGGACAGTCTGTGGTGGCAGGACAGCCTGTGGTGGCAGGACAGCCTGTGGTGGAGGACAGCCTGTGGTGGCAGGACAGTCTGTGTGGCAGGACAGCCTGTGGTGGCAGGACAGCCTGTAGTGGAGGACAGCCTGTGGTGGCAGGACAGCGTGTGGTGCAGGACAGCCTCTGGTGGCAGGACTGTGTGTGGTGGCAGGACAGTCTGTGGTGGCAGGACAGCCTGTGGTGGCAGGACAGTCTGTGGTGGGAGGACAGCCTGTGGTGTAGGACAGCGTGTGGTGGAGGACAGTGTGTGGTGCCAGGACAGCTTGTGGTGGAGGACAGCGTGTCGTGCAGGACAGCCTGTGTGGTGCAGGACAGCCTGTGGTGGCAGGACAGCCTCTGGTGGCAGGACAGCGTGTGGTGGCAGGACAGTGTGTGGTGCCAGGATAGTGTGTGGTGGAGGACAGCGTGTGGTGGTAAAGCGTGTAAGAAGTTTTCTCCTGTGTCTTTTATTCTTATTATTGTGCATCTGTATGGGGCGTGGCAATGGCTCGGATTTGAAGAGGTAAAGTTTGTGGACATTATGAGTCTCATGTCTAAGGGTGCATGCAGGATCTGGTGTATTGGCTCGTCTATAATGATTTGTTGTTGTTTACGCGCGTGGAAAAAGCACAAAAATATCTCGTCTCTAGACAAGTAGTACTATTTATCATATAGCTCTATTTTTCGAGAGCTATGGTTTAAAGATTTTTGCGGACTTGAGCCTGAATGCAAAAATTATTTGGTTCAATAATGGTAAGGTGTTGCAATACCCTCGAAGATTATTCCTCGCAACAAATTGGTTACAGCTAGCACTCCTCTAAACTTGAACTCCTCGGAAAGCAGAGGCTGACCAACACGAGTGTCTCTCTTCCTGTCCTAGTCCACACGGAATAATTTGCTACATAGGTGGAGAGTTCTAGCTAGCTGAACTCTTGCCAAAGCCTCTACATCTGTCCATTAAGGTGAGCAGTAGCGTACTTGTATATGTGCTTGACCAAAGGTCAAAGAGTCACCCTCTTGAACATCACTCTCTAACTTCACCTGCTAGACACTGGTCTTCCTCCTGGCTGCAGTTGCTGTCAGGAAGGCCAATGTCTTCTCTCCCCTGACCTGTAGACAGCTTCCTCCTCCTATGTATGTTTGTTGGTTGGACTAACTCCGGGAAATAATCCTGGAATATTTGCGCCTGGCATGATGGAGGAATATTTAGAAATGTCTTCAGTTTGACTACAATCTCCACATTCAACATTCCCTTTTATCTTGTGGATGTGCTCGTTTGTGAGAGTCAAATTCATGAGAAGGTCAAAATAATAATTTGTTACAAGCTCTGAGAAAAGATATTAATTTTATGGAAAACGGAGTTACTCAAAATTAGGCTATCAATTTTAGGTTCCTGCTAAACATTAGCCTCTACCTTCTGGTCCTCTTAGCTTTTGTTCTGGATGGATATACGAGCTGATTCAAGTTCCATTCTGTAGGTCATGTTGTGCTCATTGACCTGATACCTATGCCTCAAATTTGATTATTATTCTCTACGCTTGATCACATATGTATCAGCAGATCTGCATACTGCATCACCAGGGCTGTGTGCTGCATGCATCACCAGGGCTGTGTGTACTGCATGCATCAGGTTAGTGTACATGCTCTAGCAATGCCCCCTCCAGAGCACACAGGTTAGTGTACATACTCTAGCAATGCCCCCTCCAGAGAACACGGGTTAGTGTACATGCTCTAGCAGTGCCCCCTCCAGAGCACACAGGTTAGTGTACATGCTCTAGCAATGCCCCCTCCAGAGCACACAGGTTAATGTACATGCTCTAGCAGTTTCCCCTCCAGAGCACACAGGTTAGTGTACATGCTCTAGCAATGCCCCCTCCAGAGCACACAGGTTAGTGTACATGCTCTAGCAGTGCCCCTCCAGAGCACACAGGTTAGTGTACATGCTCTAGCAATGCCCCCTCCAGAGCACACAGGTTAGTGTACATGCTCTAGCAGTGCCCCCTCCAGAGCACACAGGTTAGTGTACATGCTCTAGCAATGCCCCCTCCAGAGCACACAGGTTAATGTACATGCTCTAGCAGTTTCCCCTCCAGAGCACACAGGTTAGTGTACATGCTCTAGCAATGCCCCCTCCAGAGCATACAGGTTAGTGTACATACTCTAGCAATGCCCCCTCCAGAGCACACAGGTTAGTGTACATGCTCTAGCAGTGTCCCCTCCAGAGCAAACAGGTTAGTGTACATGCTCTAGCAATGTCCCCTCCAGAGCAAACAGGTTAGTGTACATGCTCTAGCAATGCCCCCTCCAGAGCACACAGGTTAGTGTACATGCTCTAGCAGTGCCCCATCCAGAGCACACAGGTTAGTGTACATGCTCTAGCAATGTCCCTCCAGAGCACACAGGTTAGTGTACATGCTCTAGCAATGCCCCCTCCAGAGCACACAGGTTAGTGTACATGCTCTAGCAGTGCCCCCTCCAGAGCATACAGGTTAGTGTACTGTACATGCTCTAGCAATGTCCCCTCCAGAGCACACAGGTTAATGTACATGCTCTAGCAGTGTCCCCTCCAGAGCACACAGGTTAGTGTACATGCTCTAGTAATGTCCCCTCCAGAGCACACAGGTTAGTGTACATGCTCTAGCAATGTCCCCTCCAGAGCACACAGGTTAGTGTACATGCTCTAGCAGTGCCCCCTCCAGAGCACACAGGTTAGTGTACATGCTCTAGCAATGCCCCCTCCAGAGCACACAGGTTAGTGTACATGCTCTAGCAATGTCCCCTCCAGAGCACACAGGTTAGTGTATATGCTCTAGCAATGTCCCCTCCAGAGCACACAGGTTAGTGTACATGCTCTAGCAGTGCCCCCTCCAGAGCACACAGGTTAGTGTACATGCTCTAGCAGTGCCCCCTCCAGAGCACACAGGTTAGTGTACATGCTCTAGCAGTGTCCCCTCCAGAGCACACAGGTTAGTGTACATGCTCTAGCAATGTCCCCTCCAGAGCACACAGGTTAGTGTACATGCTCTAGCAATGTCCCCTCCAGAGCACACAGGTTAGTGTACATGCTCTAGCAATGCCCCCTCCAGAGCACACAGGTTAGTGTACATGCTCTACTAGTGCCCCTCCAGAGCACACAGGTTAGTGTACATGCTCTAGCAATGTCCCCTCCAGAGCACACAGGTTAGTATACATGCTCTAGCAATGCCCCCTCCAGAGCACACAGGTTAGTGTACATGCTCTAGCAGTGTCCCCTCCAGAGCACACAGGTTAGTGTACATGCTCTAGCAGTGTCCCCTCCAGAGCACACAGGTTAGTGTACATGCTCTAGCAATGCCCCCTTAAGAGCACACAGGTTAGTGTACATGCTCTAGCAATGTCCCCTCCAGAGCACACAGGTTAATGTACATGCTCTAGCAATGCCCCCTCCAGAGCACACAGGTTAGTGTACATGCTCTAGCAATGTCCCCTCCAGAGCACACAGGTTAGTGTACATGCTCTAGCAATGCCCCCTCCCAGAGCACACAGGTTAGTGTACATGCTCTAGCAATGCCCCCTCGAGAGCACACAGGTTAGTGTACATGCTCTAGCAATGCCCTCTCCAGAGCACACAGGATAGTGTACATGCTCTAGCAGTGTCCCCTCCAGAGCACACAGGTTAGTGTACATGCTCTAGCAATGCCCCCACCAGAGCACACAGGTATGTGTACATGCTCTAGTAATGCCCCCTCCAGAGCACACAGGTTAGTGTACATGCTCTAGCAATGTCCCCTCCAGAGCCCACAGGTTAGTGTACATGTACATGCTCTAGTAGTGCCCCCTCCAGAGCACACAGGTTAGTGACATGCTCTAGCAATGCCCTCCCCTCCAGAGCACACAGGTTAGTGTACATGCTCTAGAAATGCCCCCTCCAGAGCACACAGGTTAGTGTACATGCTCTAGCAATGCCCCCTCCACAGCACACAGGTTAGTGTACATGCTCTAGCAGTGCCCCCTCCAGAGCACACAGGTTAATGTACATGCTCTAGCAGTGTCCCCTCCAGAGCACACAGGTTAGTGTACATGCTCTAGCAATGCCCCCTCCAGAGCACACAGATTAGTGTACATGCTCTAGCAATGTCCCCTCCAGAGCACACAGGTTAATGTACATGCTCTAGCAATGCCCCCTCCAGAGCACACAGGTTAGTGTATACATGCTCTAGCAGTGTCCCCTCCAGAGCACACAGGTTAGTGTACATGCTCTAGCAATGCCCCCTCCAGAGCACACAGGTTAGTGTACATGCTCTAGCAATGCCCCCTCCAGAGCACACAGGTTAGTGTACATGCTCTAGCAATGCCCCCTCCAGAGCACACAGGATAGTGTACATGCTCTAGCAGTGTCCCCTCCAGAGCACACAGGTTAGTGTACATGCTCTAGCAATGCCCCCTCCAGAGCACACAGGTTAGTGTACATGCTCTAGTAATGCCCCCTCCAGAGCACACAGGTTAGTGTACATGCTCTAGCAATGTCCCCTCCAGAGCATACAGGTTAGTGTACAACTGTACATGCTCTAGCAATGTCCCCTCCAGAGCACACAGGTTAATGTACATTCTCTAGCAATACCCCCTCCAGAGCACACAGGTTAGTGTACATGCTCTAGTAGTGCCCCCTCCAGAGCACACAGGTTAATGTACATGCTCTAGCAATGCCCCCTCCAGAGCACACAGGTTAGTGTACATGCTCTAGCAATGCCCCCTCCAGAGCACACAGGTTAGAGTACATGCTCTAGCAGTGCCCCCTCCAGAGCACACAGGTTAGTGTACATGCTCTAGCAATGTCCCCTCCAGAGCACACAGGTTAGTGTACATGCTCTAGCAATGCCCCCTCCAGAGCACACAGGTTAGTGTACATGCTCTAGCAATGTCCCCTCCAGAGCACACAGGTTAGAGTACATGCTCTAGCAGTGCCCCCTCCAGAGCACACAGGTTAGTGTACATGCTCTAGCAGTGTCCCCTCCAGAGCACACAGCTTAGTGTACATGCTCTAGTAATGTCCCCTCCAGAGCACACAGGTTAGTGTACATGCTCTAGCAATGCCCCCTCCAGAGCACACAGGTTAGTGTACATGCTCTAGCAATGTCCCCTCCAGATCACACAGGTTAGTGTACATGCTCTAGCAGTGTCCCCTCCAGAGCACACAGGTTAGTGTACATGCTCTAGCAATGTCCCCTCCAGAGCACACAGGTTAGTGTACATGCTCTAGTAATGTCCCCTCCAGAGCACACAGGTTAGTGTACATGCTCTAGTAATGTCCCCTCCAGAGCACACAGGTTAGTGTACATGCTCTAGCAATGCCCCCTCCAGAGCACACAGGTTAGTGTACATGCTCTAGCAATGTCCCCTCCAGAGCACACAGGTTAGTGTACATGCTCTAGCAATGTCCCCTCCAGAGCACACAGGTTAGTGTACATGCTCTAGCAATGTCCCCTCCAGACCACACAGGTTAGTGTACATGCTCTAGCAATCCCTCCAGAGCACACAGGTTAGTGTACATGCTCTAGCAATGCCCCCTCCAGAGCACACAGGTTAGTGTACATGCTCTAGCAATGTCCCCTCCAGAGCACACAGGTTAGTGTACATGCTCTAGCAATGCTCCCTCCAGAGCACACAGGTTAGTGTACATGCTCTAGCAGTGTTCCCTCCAGGGCACACAGGTTAGTGTACATGCTCTAGCAGTGCCCCCTCCAGAGCACACAGCTTAGTGTACATGCTCTAGTAATGTCCCCTCCAGAGCACACAGGTTAGTGTACATGCTCTAGCAGTGCCCCTTCCAGAGCACACAGGTTAGCGTACATGCTCTAGCAATGCCCCCTCCAGAGCACACAGGATATTGTACATGCTCTAGCAATGCCCCCTCCAGAGCACACAGGTTAGTGTACATGCTCTAGCAGTGTCCCCTCCAGAGCACACAGGTTAGCGTACATGCTCTAGCAATGTCCCCTCCAGAGCACACAGGTTAGTGTACATGCTCTAGCAATGCCCCCTCCAGAGCACACAGGTTAGTGTACATGCTCTAGCAATGGCCCCTCCAGAGCACACAGGTTAGTGTACATGCTCTAGTAATGCCCCCTCCAGAGCACACAGGTTAGTGTACATGCTCTAGCAATGCCCCCTCCAGAGTACACAGGTTAGTGTACATGCTCTAGCAATGTCCCCTCCAGAGCACACAGGTTAGTGTACATGCTCTAGCAGTGCCCCCTCCAGAGCACACAGGTTAGTGTACATGCTCTAGTAATGCCCCCTCCAGAGCACACAGGTTAGTGTACATGCTCTAGCAATGCCCCCTCCAGAGCACACAGGTTAGTGTAAATGCTCTAGCAGTGCCCCCTCCAGAGCACACAGATCAGTGTACATGCTCTAGCAATGCCCCCTCCAGAGCACACAGGTTAGTGTACATGCTCTAGCAATGTCCCCTCCAGAGCACACAGGTTAGTGTACATGCTCTAGCAGTGTCCCCTCCAGAGCACACAGGTTAGTGTACATGCTCTAGCAATGCCCCCTCCAGAGCACACAGGTTAGTGTACATGCTCTAGCAGTGTCCCCTCCAGAGCACACAGGTTAGTGTACATGCTCTAGCAATGTCCCCTCCAGAGCACACAGGTTAGTGTACATGCTCTAGCAATACCCCCTCCAGAGCACACAGGTTAGTGTAAATGCTCTAGCAGTGCCCCCTCCAGAGCACACAGATCAGTGTACATGCTCTAGCAATGCCCCCTCCAGAGCACACAGGTTAGTGTACATGCTCTAGCAATGCCCCCTCCAGAGCACACAGGTTAGTGTACATGCTCTAGCAATGCCCCCTCCAGAGCACACAGGTTAGTGTACATGCTCTAGCAATGCCCCCTCCAGAGCACACAGGTTAGTGTACATGCTCTAGCAGTGTTCCCTCCAGAGCACACAGGTTAGTGTACATGCTCTAGCAGTGTCCCCTCCAGAGCACACAGGTTAGTGTACATGCTCTAGCAATGTCCCCTCCAGAGCACACAGGTTAGTGTACATGCTCTAGCAATGTCCCCTCCAGAGCACACAGGTTAGTGTACATGCTCTAGCAATGTCCCCTCCAGAGCACACAGGTTAGTGTACATGCTCTAGCAATACCCCCTCCAGAGCACACAGGTTAGTGTAAATGCTCTAGCAGTGCCCCCTCCAGAGCACACAGATCAGTGTACATGCTCTAGCAATGCCCCCTCCAGAGCACACAGGTTAGTGTACATGCTCTAGCAATGTCCCCTCCAGAGCACACAGGTTAGTGTACATGCTCTAGCAATGCCCCCTCCAGAGCACACAGGTTAGTGTACATGCTCTAACAATGCCCCCTCCAGAGCATACAGGTTAGTGTACATGCTCTAGCAATGTCCCCTCCAGAGCACACAGGTTAGTGTACATGCTCTAGCAATGTCCCCTCCAGAGCACACAGATCAGTGTACATGCTCTAGCAATGCCCCCTCCAGAGCACACAGGTTAGTGTACATGCTCTAGCAATGCCCCCTTCAGAGCTCACAGGTTAGTGTAAGTACTACATGTAGGTACAGCCTCCAGGGCACACTCTAGCATTGTTGTTTTATACCCCAAAAAATCTCTATAATGTGCATTTTTCCTTTTAGAATATGGAGGGTTAAATCATTTGGGGAAATCAGGGTTTTTGAAATTATAGAGGGAAAGTCATAAATTATGTGGAAAGTAATCAGAGTGTGTGAAATTGTAGGAATAATCAGGATTTGTGAAAACAGGGTTTTTGAAATTATAGCGAGGAAGTCAGGGTTTGTGAAACTATGTGATGAATCAGAATGTGTTTGTGTTAAATTATATGGGAGGAAAATTATATGGGGGGAGCAGGTTTTTGAAATTATAGGGGGGATGTCAGGATTCGTCAAATTGTGTGTGTGTGGGGGGGGGCGGGAGGGGGGGGGGGGGGGGGGATGAAGCATGCAGGTTATCTGCCCTCCTGGTAAAACATGGTAGCTTTGAGAACAAGAGAAGAAGACTCACTTGATATAGCATATTGTAACGGCAATTTAGAGAAAGTATGTTGTAAAAGAAGAGTTCTCTTTATTTTAACAGCAGCTGAATACTTAAACCTCAAGGAGAATTTTCTCTGCTTAAATCAATTATAATGTAGTACCAGCATCTCAACCAATAGACTTGAACCAAAGGACATTGGTTGAAGTGCTGGTGGAATAGCTGATAGGAAGAGAAACCTACTTTCTGAAGAGATTTAAATAGTAGATGAGCGTCTCATTGGTCAGGTGGTTGTTTGTGTGCTGCTATTAACTTACTTTGAGATTTCAGGTTTGTTTCATTTTATAAACTGTTCACAGGCAATCTTCTCAGGAGTCGGGAAATGTTGTGATAAGGGTACTGCTAAGGTGGAAGGTGGAGGCAACCTGAGCTGGATGGTGAGGTGAAGGTTGATGCACAAGGTACAGCTGCAGGAGTGGAGGAGCTGATGAAGGTGAACTCAGCCTATGCCAAGGACAGCCTGGAGAAGAGGAAGGCATCCGAAGAGCTGAAGCAGAAAAGTAAGTTGACTCTTCCTTAGCCTTATTAGGCAATTCATGCAGCAATACGAGTTGAGGGGCAACATAATTATGCTTATTGTGTATACTAGCAGTGAGGGATCTGGTTCTGGGTGGAGTGTATCTCTTATCACTGACCAGATTGTGGGTCTAGTAGTGTTAGTGAGGGATGCTCAGGAAGTCCGGGAAATCCTCTCCCTTTGCCTGCTGCAGAACTCAGGAGCTCACAGCATTCATAAACAGTGCTAATAGCGACATGCACAAAGACAGACTGTCATGGGGAACACCCACAGTGATGTCAGGTTCCCTCTCATTGTGTGCATCCATAGTCTCTGGGGAACACCCACAGTGATGTCAGGTTCCCTCTCATTGTGTGCATCCATAGTCTCTGGGGAACACCCACAGTGATGTCAGGTTCCCTCTCATTGTGTGCATCCATAGTCTCTGGGGAACACCCACAGTGATGTCAGATTCCCTCTCATTGTGTGCATGCTACATAGTCTCTGGGGAACACCCACAGTGATGTCAGGTTCCCTCTCATTGTGTGCACGCTCCATAGTCTCTGGGGAACATCCACAGTGATGTCAGGTTCCCTCTCATTGTGTGCATCCATAGTCTCTGGGGAACACCCACAGTGATGTCAGGTTCCCTCTCATTGTGTGCATACATAGTCTCTGGGGAACACCCACAGTGATGTCAGGTTCCCTCTCATTGTGTGCATACATAGTCTCTGGGGAACACCCACAGTGATGTCAGGTTCCCTCTCATTGTGTGCATACATAGTCTCTGGGGAACACCCACAGTGATGTCAGGTTCCCTCTCATTGTGTGCATTCATAGTCTCTGGGGAACACCCACAGTGATGTCAGGTTCCCTCTCATTGTGTGCATGCTACATTGTCTCTGGGGAACACCCACAGTGATGTCAGGTTCCCTCTCATTGTGTGCACGCTCCATAGTCTCTGGGGAACACCCACAGTGATGTCAGGTTCCCTCTCATTGTGTGCACGCTCCATAGTCTCTGGGGAACACCCACAGTGATGTCAGGTTCCCTCTCATTGTGTGCATGCTCCATAGTCTCTGGGGAACACCCACAGTGATGTCAGGTTCTCTCTCATTGTGTGCATCCATAGTCTCTGGGAAACACCCACAGTGATGTCAGATTCCCTCTCATTGTGTGCATGCTACATAATCTCTGGGGAACACCCACAGTGATGTCAGGTTCCCTCTCATTGTGTGCACGCTCCATAGTCTCTGGGGAACACCCACAGTGATGTCAGGTTCCCTCTCATTGTGTGCATGCTGGACATAGTCTCGAGCTATTTAGAGCAATGAGAATCTGTAGACGGTGTCGCCTATGGGAGGTTTGGCCTCGGCCTCTGTTCACGGATACAACCAAGGCTGCAGGGAGGAAACTGCATGCTTGAACTGGAAGAGAACAGTGGCTGGGAAGCATTGGGCGGCCTCGATCGTGTGACGGTGCAGCAGCAAACTTGGCGTACATGTATGTCGCCAATAAAATGGTAGATGGCCGCCATTGTTGCTTTGAGCATCTCTTCAAGGGATAATTCTGCTTCTTATTGTGTAATGCAGCATAGTCTAAGTCCAGCCCAGCGTGTGCAAAGTTTGCTCTTCCTAGCTTCAAAACTGTTGGGTTGATCTCCAGACAAATACAGCACAGCTGTCAGCCATATATATGTATTATACACTGTATATACATGTATGTAGTACATGTATACATGTATGTAGTACATATATACATGTATGTAGTACATATATACATGTATGTAGTACATATTATATACATGTATGTAGTACATAAATACAACACGGATACTGTCAGCCTTATATATGTATATATATACAGTAAATTCTGGTCTGGTTTTAACCTCTTTATGTTTTGAGTTGTTTCACGTCTAATTAACTTCAATTTTCTGTAGTTGTCCGTAATTTCCAGACGAGCTTCTTGCTGCTCTTTTGCTGGGGACTGCTAACCCTTTACCCAGTCTTCTAGTAGCGCGGGTTACTCCTCCATGGCCTATGAAGTTCCGAAACATTTTCTGACATACCCAATGATTATACTTCTTGCTGTGTAAAGGATGCCAATAGTGAGCCTGTCACAAGAATTGTTCTCATTTGGCTAAAAGAAACTTTTCCCCTTGAAGGATGTCCAAATAGTTCTGTCGCCAACAAACTTTCTAGGAATCGAGTCAAATGCAAAAGTCCACCTCAAAGGCCGTCGCTAGCCCTTCTTAGTTTGCCGAGAGAGAGAGAGAGGGAGACTTGCTCCTTCGCAACCGGCCTCAAGCAACTAAATCTTTCTTATAGTCTGGTTTGCTACTTCTGCAACTACCTCCGAGATTAGGTACTCGGTCCTCCGTCTAAATAAAAATTGTATTTTTCTGTGTGTGCATTATTTAGCAATAGTATTTAATAAGCGCCTATCTCAGCATCCATTTTCTTGCCGGCTGTGATTAGGATGTGTTGATTAGGAGGTGTTTGCTAAGCAACCAGAATTTATAGCATATATGATATATTTTTCTTTCTCCGAGGTTCATTCTGGTGCAATTGAATGTTCTGTTGCAATTGAATGCACTGAATCTTCAATAAACGAGCATCATGATCCCAAAGCATCCCCTTTTCCCAACTCTTCTCCCAACTCCCCACCCCCTTCCTGTTTGATACACTGTTAGTGGTAGCAATACTGTTAGCAGGAAACAGTACATTCTGTGAGGGGAAATAAACCTTGTCTCCACTAATACTGCACTAGGTCAATGCATGACCCTAGCATTACATCATCAGCAGCATTATCACATGCTCTACCCCTTTCCCTCCTAAACCTAACTTGCTAGCCACAAGCCTAACCACTGCCTTAGCCCTAATCCTAGCCTCTCCCCATCTGAAGGACCAATTCTGTACCGATCTATATGGTATTGATAAGTACAGTCCCAAGCTAATAGCGCTCGTGCAAGCAGTGAAGACCAAGCTGGCATGTGTGCTGATATGGTCATGCTACGACATGGCGGTGATCAACGACGTGTGCGCTAACTTTGTGGGGGGTACTTTCTGTGATGTTTGGGTGTTACTCTTACGTAATTGTGATAGCCATTTCCCCTCTCCATCTGTCCCCTCCTTTCCAACTGGACTCCTTCCACCTCCTCCATCATCGGGTCTTTGTCCTTCACCTCCCTTCATCTTGCTCATATTTCTTGACCCTTCTTCTCTATTTCTCTCATTCCATCATCCATCCTCCCATTGATCACACTTCCTCCTCTCATCTCTCATCTCCTTTCATCTGCATCACCACACTTGCATGATGAGGTATGATTTGTGGGTCAGTGGAGAAGCTTGGTCAATGTGTTCACAGGTGTGATGCAGCACTGGGTGTTGGACAGCGCTGTCAAACATTAGCTGTGAAGTGGAATTCACCTTTACGGAGAGGAAACATCATCAGGGACTGTGGACAGATCTTTTGTGCCAGGTATGCACGTCTCTCTCTCTCTTCTTCCCCAGCTGTTGCTCATCTGTTCCCTTCCTTCTCCCCCATTCTCAGAATAATTTTAAATAATCTCACCTCCTTTACCAACAGCAGTCAATGATCGAGGCTTGCAAAACACCACTAGCTTGCCCAAAGGCTGCTACTAATAGGTCATTCTCAGGAGGCATCTGTCCAAGGTATCCAGTGACTAAAACTATGAAGTGTTCCTATAAGTAAGCAAGTGGTTGCTTCTAGATACTAAGTTTTCTGACAGGATCGATCAAGCCTATCACACCTCAGGCTTAATTTAGCAACCATCTTCTTCCAATTTTGGGCCTAGAGAAGAATATAGCCTCAGCCCCAACTGCTGCTGCTGCAGTGGTCCAGGCATGTTGCCACACAGTACAAGCTGCTGCAGTGGTCCAGGTGTGCTGCCACACAGTACAAGCTGCTGCAGTGGTCCAGGTGTGGTGCCACACAGTACAAGCTGCTGCAGTGGTCCAGGTGTGCTGCCACACAGCACAAGCTGCTGCAGTGGTCCAGGTGTGGTGCCACACAGTACAAGCTGCTGCAGTGGTGCAGGTGTGCTGCCACACAGTACAAGCTGCTGCAGTGGTCCAGGTGTGCTGCCACACAGTACAAGCTGCTGCAGTGGTCCAGGTATGCTTCCACACAGTGCAGCCACTCATGAAGACTTACTAATTGTGGATGATTTTTGCCCTGTGAAAATGCTCATGAAATCATTGTGCAAGCAAAGGAATTAAGACCAACCTGAAGCAAAATGTGTAAAAATATATATTTGGTATGCCGTGGCTCTGCAGATGATGGGTCTCTAAGTCTAGCGTGCAAAATGCCTCAAATATAGTGCACCTCAAGGACGCGATTTTGTCTTCGATTGAATTATTATCCTTTATACGATTATTTTCAGCTGACATTGAGAAGGTTTTGAAATGTTGGCATTAAAACAGCTGATTGAAGGAGAAGCCTCAGAATATTGACCTTTCTGCTCATTTAATTACTTACAGATCCCCGACATTATAACACTGGACGGATTAGAAGCAATGTTTGCATATATTGGCTCTGATTGTGTATGTGTATATATATATATATATTGTGCACTCGTAGGTGCAGCAGCTACGAATGCGAAGTCGAGAGGCTGCGAATACACAGGAAAGTTCGGGTGTGTGCCAATTGTTTTCACAGGATCGCCATGGAAAAGAGCAGACTTATTTTTAGAACAACTGATGCGGGTATTGTGTGACAATTTCACGGATCGAAAATGGTCTGATATTTATCTAATTGTTGTTTTAACATTAATGCATTCATTCATTTATTTTGATAAGGATGGTATTAATGTTATATGTGCTAAGCACTGTTAGTGTCCACCACCTGGTGCCTATGTGGCTTTACTATCAGCTGATGTTGCTATTATTTTTTACCACTCACACGTGCATGTTTACAAGACAAGAAATGTTTTATTTAATATATATGCATGTACTGTATTTGTGAATTTTTGTATGTATGTGTGCATTTTTGTATGTATATATGCATGTATGTATGTGTATATATGCATGTATGTGTGTATATATATGCATGTATGTATGTGTGAATATATATGCATGTATGTATGTGTGTATATATGCATGTATGTATGTGTGTATATATGCATGTATGTATGTGTGTATATGCATGTATGTGTGTGTGTATATATCTGTTGTTTTGGTGTTTATTTCGTTCATTTTTGGAGGCATGTGTAAGGGTGTGGTTTGTATCACATTGTGGATTGCTAGCTACCAGTATATAGCAAGCTCATGCGAGTCTTAGCATCTCATTGTTCCTGATGAAGGCTAGAGCATCTAGTGGAAACACGGAGAGAGTAAAATCCTGAGAAGGTCATTGTAATATGCTTTTTGATGAGCAAATGGAGTCCTCAGCAGGCAGGGAGTTGGATGGTAAACTTGGTATTGCCACATATGGCATATCTATCTATCTATATATGTATCATCTATATATGGATTCACTGTATATTCACCCTTTAAAAAATATGAACAAGTCGCCCTCCTTAAAAAGGCCGGCTTATTTTCACTTGGAAGTGCTCGTTATAATGAGAAATATCTGAAGGATCAGCAGCTCATTCCAAGAAGGAGGTATGGAAACTGCTGCACAGGCCAATGGGAATGGGCTGCATGATTAATAGCTGACAGGAAAGTATGCACAAACTATTATTCATCTTGGTTAAGTAAGCACTAGGGACACATTGGCATAATATGTAGCTACTTATAGAGAGGATAATCATGCATATAGTCAATGGAGGAGAAGTGTGCCAATGATGGAGAACATGCTAAACATACTAGACAATGTGACGAGTGGGAACTATCACTTGAACAAGTTCTCGTCAGCTTCTTCATGGTCATGCTTTACTACTGTGGGAATTCCTGCAGAATTATAGCCCACTCTTAGTATAGTGTGCTTCCTGCCTCCAAACAAAGCAGCTTTCAAGTGGTCTTAACAGAACTCCTCACCGCCATACGTCCGCATATATACACGTTTCTGAATATGCCATCCCATTACATTGTAGGCATGAGGTTGTTAAACTCTGTAAGTGATGCATAAATTCCTGGCTACTTCAGCATATCAGAATGCAAGCATCACAACTTGATGATGACATCATTGATGTACGCTGCATTAGGTTTTCAGCTATGCTAGAGCTACATAGGGCAATGCTAGAGCTACATAGGGCAATGCTAGGGCTATGTAGGGCAATGCTAGGGCTACATAGGGCAATGCTAGGGCTACATAGGGCAATGCTAGGGCTACATAGGGCAATGCTAGGGCTGCATAGGGCAATGCTAGGGCTACATAGGGCAATGCTAGGGCTACATAGGGCAATGCTAGGGCTACATAGGGCAATGCTAGGGCTACATAGGGCAATGCTAGGGCTACGTAGGGCAATGCTAGGACAATGCTAGGGCTACGTAGGGCAATGCTAGGGCTACGTAGGGCTACGTAGGGCAATGCTAGGGCTACATAGGGCAATGCTAGGGCTACATAGGGCAATGCCAGGGCTACATAGGGCAATGCTAGGGCTACATAGGGCAATGCTAGGGCTACATAGGGCAATGCCAGGGCTACATAGGGCAATGCTAGGGCTACATAGGGCAATGCTAGGGCTACATAGGGCAATGCTAGGGCTACATAGGGCAATGCTAGGGCTACATAGGGCAATGCTAGGGCTACATAGAGCAATGCTAGGGCTACATAGGGCAATGCTAGGGCTACGTAGGGAAATGCTAGGGCTACATAGGGCAGTGGCTAGAGCATCTAACAATGCTAGGAGTTGAGTCTTGTCCCATGTGGAACAAGATAAAAAAAATTAAAAGTCCTTGTTCGCCACTCAATGCCTTCATTCATTACTAGTAGCAAGACACTTGCATTGTGTTTTCTGTTTATAGGCACACAGCCACCTACAAGTACACACGCATGCTTGTATGTAGTTCAAGATCTGCACTTGACACGAGAGGAAATTTCTAGAAAACCAATGGGAACTGATCACTTCTTGGTAACGAAAACGTGCAGTTGTTGTCTCAGCTGGTTCTGTTCTGCTAACAGTGCAGTCTGCTCGCACTTGCGCAGCTTGTAATTGTTCACAAATTGGATGGGAAAATTAGTCATGTTATAATTATTGTTTGTGCCACGTGGAAGGGAAATTGGAGGGCAATCATGTTTGAAAAACAAGTATCAGCCACAAACATTCTTGACTGGCACAAACAAACAAAAATACATCTGCTCATAACGTGGTTATGAGGTTCTGGTACACCACCTGTGGATGGGAAGTAGTGATAGGCATTCTGTGATTTAGAGGATTTTTAAGGTGATCAGGGCACAGTTTTAAGGGATTATATTGGTCATCACTGTACAGTATGAGCCTTCATAAAGCATATGATTGTAAAGTTCTTGAAATCAGTATCTTCTGATACCAGTCATCACTGTACAGACTTACAAGTCTTCATAAAGTATATGATTGGCAGGGGCAGATCTACAGTATAGGGGGGTGGGGGGTTGTTTGGACATGAGTTTGCAATTAGGGTTACTCATAAAAATGTAACATGGCATCCATTCATGTTACTATATATTGATAAAGAGAGAGAAATAGTTCTAGACATTCATGCCACCTAGTTTTACATAGACCCTTCAGTTTATGCACTCTATTTTCTGCCAAAGTGTACAAAATTAACTCAAGAATCAGACATTTATGACATCAATTGTATTTCGAATATCAGGCACAGAGCATGATTTTGCTACAGCCAAATTTAAAACATGTGAGTGACAATGAGTGTACAAAGCAAGTGCATTCTTCTTCTTGATAAAAGCCTGAGTCCCTGCTGAAGCTCCATCATATGACTGTCCTCTCATCAACTTCAATACCATGCTTATTGAGAAGATCAGCAGCAATGTTTTCTCCAGTAGCCCTTTCGAGGTGGAGAAGGTCCAAAAATATTTCATGGATATGTGGCTGAGCTTGACCAAGATCAACAAATCGTGATTTGCACGCTTGTGTCTGTGACCTCGTCAGCCATAACGCTGTAATATTTTGAGGTTTTTAATGGACTTTAAAAGTTTTCACGCAATAAATCTGCCATAATAATTATAATTTCATTTTGTATTATTTTAGATGTGTATTGCTGGTTCTTCTCTCCTAGTTGCCCTTATTATTGGATCGTACTTGGCAACATATTCGAGCAAAGCTAGAAAGTTACCTATATTTCCAGAAGGATTTGATGTGTATGCTCTCTCTATGGCCCTGCATAGGAAGCCCCTGCATGCTATATAACAGCATCAACAATAGCTGAGAGGATGTGTTTATTTCGGTTGGAGGTTGTGTTAGACATTTTCTGGATTTGACAATCTATTCTGGTTTCTAGATTATTGTATGTCGTCAGGAATAATTTTGCAGCATATAAAGCATCTTGGTGATATTGAAAATCCCCATGATTAGTTAAATACCTATATATCATTTTTACTCTTTACTTTGCTGAAATTTTTGAAAGGTTTTTTCACTAGAATTCCCAAATAACCCTTCGTAATTTGTCCAAACAGTACACAATATTTACAGTAACCTCCTTCATGTGAGGGTGAATATGTCAACCATTCGAACTCTTTTAGCCATGACTTCTGAAATGTTAATGTTAATGGTAGTTTCTTTCCCTTCTTTATCACTTCAAAGATTGCAAACTTTGAATGTTTGCCTTCAGTCTTAAAAAATTCATGTTTGTCACTATCTGACAAGGAACTGATTGGTATACTACCAGAAGCAACAAGTCCAATATCAATGATACCTGTACTTCTACTTCCCGTTTCCATGAAGAACTAGCATCATTAGAATCTTAAGCACACAATGTCAGTTACTTTAACACCTTCTTTAGGTCTCATGATAACCTCACATCCCTATAAATCCAATTCAATATCTGAACTGGCATGAGCAGGGCCAGAAATGCTACTTTTTGTTACCTCTTGATGTGGTCCTGAAGTATCTCCAGAAAGAGCACTGATGTAGTCTCTTAGGTGACAAACTATCACTTATGGAATGGTCATGTACAGAGCAGAAGTAACTCCAAAGGATGACAAGGAACACTGACGTAGTCTCTTCATTTTTAGCCTCTGAGTTCTGATCTGATACTGTAGCACATATTAATGTGGTTGCCAATTGCCACAGCACATTCATCATGTGGTTGCTAGCCTAAGACCACCAACCACATTGCACTCTACCCAGTACATGCAAACATGTTTTGTCTAGACTAAATTGACCAAGAAAGTATTTAAGCTTTTAAGCACATGTAATGTGTTCATTAAAGAAAATAATTAATTTTATTCATTTATAGACTGAAGGGGGGGGGGGGGGGGGGGGTTTAAACCCCCAACCCCCCTGGATCTGCCCCTGGTTGGAAAGCTCTTGAAACTACCTATTTTCTGGTACCAAAACTAATTGCAAAGGCAAAATAAAAAAGCAGTTATGAAGGTTACAAATTTCGAGAATTTTTATTTATTTAGTGCTTTAATCTCCCCATAGTTAGAAAGCTAAGATGGTGGCTTCCTGTATATTCTCCCGCCACAATCAATTTCAACAAACCTTTCACTAAAGAGCAAATTTGCAGAGCCCAGATCATAGTCTATAATAAACGCACCTGCTGTTAAGCACTCCATTCCAAAAACTCCATTCCAAAAAATATATTTCTCGACTGGTAATGAGAGAGATATAAGCTTTGTTGTGTTTGGTACCATTTGGAGCCAATAATTATAAGGAGTGCTATATATGGTGTTGCTAGTCAAGAATGAAACATGCTAAAACCTCGCCCCCCCCTTTTTTTCTTGACTGTGAGATACCAATGTAAATTAGTAATCCAAGTGTAACCAAGGTACTAAAACACGGGCATGCTCAGTACTACGACAACACAATACAGATGAAGCTTACAAAATGAGTACAATTAAGAAATGGAGTACAACTAAAAATGTCATCATGTGGCTTTACCAAAAAGGAATAAATCTACTATCACTACTAAACATAATTATTATTATTACTGTTATTATTGTTACTATTATTACCATCACCATCATGCATTATACATGTCCACTATAGTGGTTACAGTTAGAATACACGCATAATAGTAAAATATTACACATATCCCTGAGACCCTGTTCTTTAGCCTAGATCTTGCCAAACAGCCACATTAGCCGAGAGCTTCGTTGTGTTTTGTCCAGCATTTAGAGCCAATATGAGAGAGTGCTACGATACCCTCCTATATATACAAAATCTTAAAAACTATTTCACTGATTTTGTTTGGGTTTTTTTTTGAGTCAATATTAGCTTCAAATCACTTGTGAGCCTGTGTCCAATATTAGTTTCAAGTCACTTGTGAGCTTGTGTCAAATATTACTTTCAAGTCACTTGTGAGCCTGTGTCAAATATTAGTTTCAAGTTACTTGTGAGCCTGTGTCAAATATTAGTTTCAAGTCACTTGTGAACCTGTGTCAAATATTAGTTTCAAGTCACTTGTGAGCCTGTGTCAAATATTAGTTTCAAGTTACTTGTGAGCCTGTGTCAAATATTAGTTTCAAGTCACTTGTGAACCTGTGTCAAATATTAGTTTCAAGTCACTTGTGAGCCTGTGTCAAATATTAGTTTCAAGTTACTTGTGAGCCTGTGTCAAATATTAGTTTCAAGTCACTTGTGAACCTGTGTCAAATATTAGTTTCAAGTCACTTGTGAACCCGTGTCAAATATTAGTTTCAAGTCACTTGTGAGCTCGTGTCAAATATTACTTTCAAGTCACTTGTGAGCCTGTGTCAAATATTACTTGTGAGCCTGTGTCAAATATTAGTTTCAAGTCACTTGTGAACCTGTGTCAAATATTAGTTTCAAGTCACTTGTTAGAGTTTCAAGTCACTTGTGAGCCTGTGTCAAATATTAATTACAAGTAACTGTGTCAAATATTAGCTACAAGTCACCTGTGAGCCTTTCAAATATTAGTTTCCAGATACTTGTGAGTTTTTTTCAAATATTGGTTTCAAGTCACTTGTGAGTTTATGTCAAATATTACTTTCAAGTCACTTGTGAGCCTGTGTTAAATATTAGTTTCAAGTCACTTGTGAGCCTGCGCATCAAATATTAGTTTCAACAAGTCATGTGATAACACATAAGTACAAACATGTACATCACAGAAACACATACTTACAACACAATTAGTCATAACCGCGAATGGTTTTATCAGTTTTGTGAAATGTAGCTGGAGTTCTTGTTAGATTCAAACATACTTTAGCTTGGTTGAGACATTAGTTGTACCTGTAATCTTGATACTGCTCGCCTCAAGGCCACCACATTTACTGCAGCACAGTAGTGTGAAATCAATAACTAACACTAATAACAGTTTATTTTAATAAACCTTCTCAATCGACTTGAAATTGCATTCTCTCTACATTTTGACTAGAGCTCTAACCTGTTGAAGTCTCTCGATGTTTCAACTAGATGCTCTAGCCAAATTTCATGTGATTATTGAGAAGGTTACTGTAATGTTATTATGTCAACTGAGAGTTCATTGACAATATCAATGATACTAATAGCTAAGGCTGTTCAGGCAGGGGGGAGGGGAGGGGACCAAAGATCTTTCATCATCGTGCCATACCAAAGTTCATTTCTCCTCTGCCACCACTTCTCTACCCAATACATAACACACTTGCACACCTCCTCCATCACTGCATCACTTACTCCCTCCACACCTTTCCCCAACAGCAATGCCACCTTTCCATCCTTGCCTATTCCGATATTCAACCAGCCACTGTCCAGCTGATCTCTCCCAAATTCTCCGCACATTACCAAGAAATGTTCTACACTTCCCCCTGCTCCACTATCACATATGATCACATCTCTCATCCCTAACTATCGCACATCTCTTCTTATCCTCTATCAACCCAGCTGATGCAGTTCTCAGTCCAAATTGCAACATGCACGGACTTCACATCCCTCTCCACCCCAGCACCATTCTTTGCCAATTTATGCAACTTGAGTGTACTCTTGGTGTTCACTTCCTCCATCCAATCCTTCTCATTTCTCACCTTCATTTTACACACTGATCCAACCTCATTGTTTAAGCTAAGATTTCCTCATCTTCTTCCCACCATCCAGTTCCTCCACCCCCGCTTAGTTTATTTACAGCAATCTGCTCTGTTCCAACACCTCCGATCCCTTACCAAACAAAACCTTCATATCTTCCCTCCTCTCTTCCTGCTTCCCCCACCCCATATCTCCCCATATTGCCACTCTTGCTAGTATTAATTTCTCCCAACAATCTCCACCCACTCTCATCTGTGCTGACTCCAACTCCTTGGAAGCATCCTCCTGTCCACCATACTACTTCAGCTGCATATTCTATACTAGGTCTCACTAGAAGCTCCCAACCATTCTTCCTCTGTCTACTTTCTTCCTCTGTCTACTTCCACCTGCCCATTCACTCTACTCATCCATGTCACCTTTCAATCCCACTCTTCTGCTTTCTTTGCCATCTTCTCTACCTGAACATTACCTCTTAGAAGCTTCCTATCAAACCAAGTACTTGCCTCTTCCAATATCTCACCTGACAATTCACTCCCTATTTCCTTACTACCATGACCTTGCTCTTCTTACTATTAAAATTCATCCTCCACCTAACACATAGTATTCAGCTGGCCGTCTCATTAGCAGCGGGGAAAACAATGCGATTAGCGTCCAAATTTCCAGCGATCCCTGTCCAACGGCCGGCCGTGCGTAAGGGGCGCTGGCTCAGCCCATTAAATGTGTCGGGCAAGTTATTTTCTCAGAGTTGGTGTTCAGTATTAGATTCAGCGTTCCTCTGATCTACCGGTTGGTTAGCCTTTTACAGGTCGTTTGACGTTTGACTTTCATTTATGGCAGGGATTTTGGAGATTCACTGATCCTCAGGTAAATAGTCTTCCACTTGTTTTTGTTTTTATAACAATTGCATGTAATAGTCCCCTATGTCACCTATTATCAACTTTATGGCTAGCACCTGGCCTAGCCCACCCCGGCTCTAGTCCTACCCCTAATGCTAACAAAAACGTTTTTCTTAGTATGTGTGTGTGTGTGTGTGCACCTGTGTGTCTACTAAATGTAGACAAACCTAGTATTAGTTTAAATTTTTTGCGGACCAATATAGTGCTATGCCATCCATTGGTCCTCCTTAGCTAGGGCAAGGGCTAGAGTGAAATATTCATATTATATATGATTGTTGTTGGATGAGCTAGATTTATTTTAAGAGTTCATTATTATAATTCATTATTATAATAATAATTATTATTATTACTGTTATTATTATTATTATTTATTATTATTATTATTATTATTATTATTATTATTATTATTATTATTATTATTATTATTATTATTATTATTATTATTATTATTATTATTATTATTATTATTATTATTATTATTATTATTATTATTATTATTATTATTATTATTATTATTATTATTATTATTATTATTATTATTATTATTATTATTATTATTATTATTATTATTATTATTATTATTTTTATTATTTTTATTATTTTTATTATTTTTATTATTATTATTATTATTATTATTATTATTATTATTATTATTATTATTATTATTATTATTATTATTATTATTATTATTATTATTATTATTATTATTATTATTATTATTATTATTATTATTATTATTATTATTATTATTATTATTATTATTATTATTATTATTATTTTTATTATTTTTATTATTATTATTATTATTATTATTATTATTATTATTATTATTATTATTATTATTATTATCGACGTTTCGTCTAGTCTTCATCAGGAATATTGTTATTATTATTATTAAAAACAACTAAAACATTCATTGAAGTGATCATGTTCATTTGTGTGCATGCACGCATGCGCGTATGTGTGTGTGTGAGTATTGTATCTAAGGAATGAAGACAGTTTGTCACTGTATAACTAGTCAGAATGTGGAATATCTTGTCTCCATGACTCTGCTAGCTGCTGCTTGAATGGCTGTGCATGGCCAGAGTAGTTTTAATACTGGGTTTAAATTTCATGTCTTAGAAATGGCCACACCAGAGATATGAAACCACTTTGGGAACTCCATTCCTTCACTGTTTGACCACACAAGCACCTTCAGACGCAATCTCTAGCATCACTCACATTTTTATTGTTATCATTTTGTGAGGAGTTCACACTTACCATGTGTGTTGTTTTTAGCCCGCACATGACCAGTAAACTACTCGATCATTTATATCATAGTCAAAACTTTGAATGAGGTGAGTAAGCAGCGAGCACAACTACCATCATGAACAGGCTCTTCCAGGTCTTCACCTCTGTTTCTGGAAACTCTTCTGCTGAGGAAGGCTATGCATGCATCCTATACTTGCCTGGAGTTCTTCACACTTGAGAAAGGATGTGCCCATGGATAGATTTCTATGCTATTTTACTGAATATAGTCTCTTGTCGACGTACTGGACAGTGTGCTGCGAAGGTTTTAGTAGCTTACCTCAATGGAGCAGATTCTTGTACCAAACTGCAGATTACATGCATTCTAATGATATGAACTTGGAAGAAAAAAACTTGCAGCTATAAATATTATTGTTATAAAGTTGGTGGTCGGTAGACGTGGCTGTTGAGTTGGTAAGCTACAGCATGGTGTGTGTGCAGAGTTGGAAGATACCAGTGTTGCATTGATGACTAATGTACCACCTGCCAGACTGGTGCTCTCCTAATAGTAAAGCAGCTTCCTCCCAGGAAGGAGTAGAGAAGTTGAGGGGCAAATTCTTCTCTTGTGTAACAGGTGCACTTTGCCTCACAGTAAACCAAAACGTAGTACTTGTGACCAGATCAAATATCACAAGGTATTCCATAAGTGGATTTTCTAGTGGATAGACATGTGTCTACCACCTAATTCAGATTGGCAGGAAGCTTGAGGTTTCTTCCTAGTGGTTTCCCTGATGTTCAGCAGGACATTTGGAAGACTTCATCTTCACTGTTTTCATGATCACTGCAAGTCCATTGCTCATGGTAGAATACATTAAAACATGAACATCTTCATTGAGCACATGTTCTTATACTCTGTTGAAGTACTTTCTGGTCGTCCGAGTACCTGTGGCTCAGTGATGTGTAGGAGCTGAGATGGCCTGTCTCCCTGTGGCTCAGTGATGTGTAGGAGCTTAGATGGCCTGTCTCCCTGTGGCTTAGTGATATGTAGGACCATGACCTGTGTAGATGAAGCAGAGACACCATTGCCTATTCTGAGGCAATGAAATTCTATTCTAATGGCTTAAGATTTTTTTCTTTTTTTCCTCTTCTTCTCCCAGCAGCTTAAGAAAGAATTTCATTGGCTCACAAGGTAGAAATTAAGCATGTTTTTTATTTAAAAAAACATTCATATTTACAGTGTTTCATGGGGAGGGTTTGAGTGCGGGGGGAGGGGAAGAAGCGGGGTGCTGGGATCCCCCCCCTCCCCCAAACTCAACGTTTCCTCCATTCCTCTCCCAACAATTATGGACATGCAATGCTACTTTGTTTAGCATGTTAAATGCCATGGGGCGCAAACTCGGAAATGTCGGTGAAAAACATAATTAATTTATAACTACTTGCCCATCCTTGGTCCTCACATGCCCAATAGACAGCTCTATGGATTGTAAATCATTACTTCCAGTTGCACAGGGTGAAAGAAAAACTAAAGATAATAATCAACTTCAAATTTTATTCACTCGATGTTTTGACTAGATGCTCTAGTCTTCTAGTCGAAACGTCGAGGGAATAAAACTTGAAGTTGATTATTCGGAAGGCGATTTTAATGTTATTTTATCAACTGAGAGTTCGTTGAAAGATTTTTAATGGCTGACAATCACAACTGCCTTCATGGGATCTCTTCCTTGCTTTTGCTTCTTTTCTGAAAGTTCTTCTTCGGTAGAAAGCAGCATGGGCACCTAAGCTTACCCGGAATCATTCTGAACTCCTTCACTCTTGTGCAAGCAGGTGCTCCTGCATGGATTTCTTTGCTGTCAGTTTTGTTGTTGACGTAGAGTGACATAGCACTGCATAGCTCTTGTTTGCTTACATCAATGGAGCTGGTTCTGGCATGAAACTGCAGATTATTGTATTTGCATTCTAATGCATGAACACATTTAAGAGGTTTATTCTTGAAAAAAAGTTATAGCTAAAAATATAATTACTACAACAAAACCATTTTGCAAAGTTGCTAGTGGTCCAGGGGCATGCCCCCCTGAGCCCTACTAGCTGGACCCTGGGCATGCCCCCTGAGGCCTACTAGATGGACCCTGGACATGCCCCCCTGAGCCCTACTAGCTGGACCCTGGGCATGTTCCCTGAGCCCTACTAGCTGGATCCTGGGCATGTTCCCTGAGCCCTACTGAGCAGGCCACCCTAAGAAGGTTGAGATTTTGTTGTTGTTATTTATGCATTCCGACACAATTTGGGTGAAGCAGGATTGTGTGTTGTTTTATTACGTAGCTCCTTCACTCTTGAGAAGAGAGGTGCTCATGGAGGGACTTCATGTTGTGAATCTTGTTGTAAACATGGCACATGATATGCTGTGAAACTTTTGGTTGTTGACTTCAATGGAGCTCACTCTTACACTAAACTGCATATTGTATTTGCATTCTGAACACTTTAACAACCCACAAAGTCGGTGGTCAATTGGTTGCTGTAGCAGTTGATACACTACAACATCATTATCTGCCAAGTTGAGAGATTCCTGTGTTGCCATGACAATGACATCATATACCTGGATGCCACCTATCCTCTCTTAATTTCCCCTCTTGGGAGGGAGCAGAGACATTTGGTAGGGGAGGTGTGTGTGTGCAGATTCTGGCCTGGTGTCAAGGTGGACTTTATACCAGACCAAGCACAGAGCCTAGACAGAGTATTTGTATACTACACTTGGTCAACTCAAATGTATTCTCTTCTATATATGCATTTTCTATAGTAACTATTGGATCGTTGTCCACCACCTAATCATGGTTGGCAGGACTACCAGGTGCTGTGTAAATGACCGAGGTTTCTCTGTAGAGGTTTCTATTCATCTACATGGCAGCTCGATATTTGGAAGACTTCATCTTTGTTATTGTCACTGCAAGTCCATTGCCCACTTACAAATTACAAATTTTTTGTTTAATGAGGACATGCACCACATCCTGCGTATAGTGAATTACCTACTCTACCTGCCATCTGGGCACCTGTACCTATAGCTGCTGGGTTTACGCCTGTAGCTGCTGGGTTTATGCCTGTAGCTGCTGGGTTTACGCCTGTAGCTGCTGGGTTTATGCCTGTAGCTGCTGGGTTTATGCCTGTAGCTGCTGGGTTTATGCCTGTTGCTGCTGGGTTTAAGCCTGTAGCTGCTGGGATTACACCTGTAGCTGCTGGGTTTACGCCTGTAGCTGCTGGGTTTATGCCTGTAGCTGCTGGGTTTACGCCTGTAGCTGCTGGGTTTATGCCTGTAGCTGCTGGGTTTATGCCTGTAGCTGCTGGGTTTATGCCTGTTGCTGCTGGGTTTAAGCCTGTAGCTGCTGGGATTACACCTGTAGCTGCTGGGTTTACACCTGTAGCTGCTGGGTTTAAGCCTGGGTTTAAACCTGTAGCTACTGGGTTTATGCCTGTAGCTGCTGCGTTTAAGCCTGTAGCTGCTGGGTTTACACCTGTAGCTGCTGGGTTTATGCCTGTAGCTGCCGGGTTTACACCTGTAGCTGCTGGATTTACACCTCTAGCTGCTGGGTTTATGCCTGTAGCTGCTGGGTTTACACCTGTAGCTGCTGGGTTTATGCCTGTAGCTGCTGGATTTACACC
Source organism: Cladorhizidae sp. MBARI D1340-BT2 (assembly GCA_028752905.1). Taxonomy (NCBI): domain Eukaryota; kingdom Metazoa; phylum Porifera; class Demospongiae; order Poecilosclerida; family Cladorhizidae; species Cladorhizidae sp. MBARI D1340-BT2. Next base: position 3,960,655 of record JAQNBH010000002.1, on the reverse strand, counting down.
TCTAGCTGCTGGGTTTATGCCTGTAGCTGCTGGGTTTACACCTGTAGCTGCTGGGTTTATGCCTGTAGCTTCTGGGTTTATGCCTGTAGCTGCTCTGTTTACACCTGTAGCTGCTGGATTTACACCTCTAGCTGCTGGGTTTACACCTGTAGCTGCTGGGTTTACACCTGTAGCTGCCAGGTTTACACCTGTAGCTGCTGGGTTTACACCTGTAGCTGCTGGGTTTATGCCTGTAGCTGCTCTGTTTACACCTGTAGCTGATGGGTTTACACCTGTAGCTGCTGGGTTTACACCTGTAGCTGCTGGGTTTATGCCTGTAGCTTCTGGGTTTACACCTGTTGCTACTGGGTTTATACATGTAGCTGCTGGGTTTACACCTGTAGCTGCTGGGTTTATGACTGTAGCTGCTGAGTTTATGCCTGTAGTTGCTGTGTTTGTGCCTGTGGCTGCTGGACTTATAACTGTAGTTGATGGGTTTGTGTGTGTAGCTAGCTGCAGGATTTGTGCTAGTAGCTGCTTGGTTTGTGCCTGCGGGTGCTTGGTTTAAGGGGGGGGGCGGGGGGGACAGTTGAATTTTTTTACTTTTTATTATTACTTGTGGTTACCACTTTATAGCTCCATAGATTCTGTTAAACTTCATAGTATGGACGTGATATATATATATAGCTTAAAAGATAGGTCTCTCTGTGTGCTCTCTTTTGATACTAATAGGTAAACTATAGTCAAGTTACTAGACCTAAAGTGGAGGGAACTTCAAAATCTGAATGCCGAATTTGCTGCACAAATATCTCCAGATTGCAAAGTGCTAATTAGCACCAGTGGCTAGCCCTAGCCCTACTCTATTCAATGAGTGTTTTCATTAGGCCCTAAAACCTAAGTACTTGGTCAAGCACGCAGGTGGAAAATGAGTTTTATGGATTATAAATGAGTTTTATGGATTATTAAACGAGTTTTATGGATTATTAAACGAAATTCATTTTCCACCCTTGATGACACTCATGTTTTAGTACTCTCTACTCTGGTGATGGCTCTGAAACACCGGATGTGGCTCTGAATGGATTATGCATTCGCCAATGTTGATCAATACTCTAGCACAAAATTGTGCATACACAGACAGTTCTTCCCCTCCTGAAGCCCTACTTGCAAAGGCACATCTGCCGCCGCTTGACCACGTACTTACATTTTAGCGCCTAATGAAAACACTCATGAATAGAGTATAGCTTCCTCTAGGCACTTGTGCTAATTTCGACTTTCTAGCACTTGACAATCTGGAGATATTTATGCAGCGAATTCAGGCATTCAGGTTTTTGTGATTCTCTCCACTTGTAGCTCCTGTAACTTGGCTATAGTTGTACTTATGTAAAATATTTTAGTTTCAACAGAGAGCACAAAGAGAGACCTATCTTTTGAGCTATATATCAAGTGCATACCATGACGTTTATAGAATCTGTGGAGTTATAAAGTGGTAACCACAAGGGGGAAATACATGTGGGTCACTTTCCCCCCCAAAAATGCAACTGTCCCTCCTTATGTCTGTAGCTGCTGGGTTTATGGCTGGGTTTATGCTTGCAGTTGCTGGGTTTATGCATGTACCTGCTGGGTTTATGCTTGCAGTTGCTGGGTTTATGCATGTACCTGATGGGTTTATGCTTGTAGCTGCTGGTTTTTGGCCTGTAGCTGTATGCTTGTTGAGCACTGTTTGGTTTATGCCTATAGCTGCTGGGTTCATACCTGTTGCTGTGGTTTTAGGCCAGTAGATGTATGCTTGTCACTGCTGGTTTTATGGATGTACCTGCTGGTTTTAGGCTGGGTTCATTCCTATGGCTTCTTCATTTATGTCTATAGCTGCTGGGCTTGTGATTTTAGCTGCTGGGTTTACCTCTATACCTACTGGTTTATGCCTGTAGATTCTGGATTTATGCCTGGAGCTGATGGGTTGTTGTGTGTGTAGCTTCTGCGTTTATGCCTGGTAGGTTTGTCACTGTAATTGCTAGGTTTATGCTGCAGTTGCTGGGTTTATGGCTGCAGTTGCTGGGTTTATGGCTGCAGCTGCTGGGTTTATGCCTGTAACTTCTGTGTTTCTGGTGGATTTATGAATGTAGTTGATGGATTTTGATGGATTTGTGTGTGTAGCTAGTGGCACGGTATCTTCATGTAGCTGCTGGGTTTGGTTTATGCCTGTAGCTGCTGGGTTTATGCCTGTGGCTGCTGGTTTTAAGCCTGTAGATGCTGGTTTTAGGCCTGTAGCTGCTGGGTTTATTGCTGTAGCTGCTGGGTTTATGCTCTAGCTGCTGTGTTTATGCTTGGACCTGTTGGGTTGTTGTGTGTGTGTAGCTGCTGATTTTCTGCCTATAGCTGCTGGGTATATTTATGCCTGTAGCTGCTTGGTTTGTCCTTATAGCTGCTGGGTTTATTATCCCTGTATCTGCTAGGTTTATGCCTGTAGCTGCCCTATAGCTGCTGGGTTTATTTATGCCTGTAGTTGCTGGGTTTATCGCTGTAGCTGCTGGGTTCATGCCTGTCGTTGCTGATTTTAGGCCAGTATATTTATGCTTGTAGCTGCTGGTTTTATGGATGTAGCTGCTGTGTTTATGCCTGTAGGTGCTGGGTTTAAACCTGTGCTGCTGGGTTTATGCCTGTAGCTGCTGGGTTTATGCCTGTAGCTGCTGGGTTTATGCCTGTAGCTGCTGGCTGTGCTGCTGAGTTTATGCCTGTAGCTGCTGGGTTTATGCCTGTAGCTGCTGGGTTTATGCCTGTAGCTGCTGGGTTTATGCCTGTGGCTTCTTCATTTGTGTCTATAGCTGCTGGGCTTGTGATTTTAGCTGCTGGGTTTACGTCTATACCTACTGGTTTATGCCTGTAGATTCTGGGTTTATGCCTGGAGCTGATGGGTTGTTGTGTGTGTAGCTGCTGCGTTTATGCCTTGTAGGTTTGTCACTGTAGTTGCTAGGTTTATGGCTGCAGTTGCTGGGTTTATGGCTGCAGTTGCTGGGATTATGGCTGCAGCTGCTGGGTTTAATACTGTAACTTCTGTGTTTGTGCCTGTAGCTGGTGGATTTATGACTGTAGTTATTGGATTTGTGTGTGTAGCTAGCTACAGGGTTTCTTCTTGTAGCTGCTGGGTTTGGTTTAAGGATGTAGCTGCTGGGTTTATTCCTCTAGCTGCTGGGTTTATGATGCCTGTAGCTGCCCAATAGCTGCTTGGTTTATTTATGCCTGTAGCTTCTGGGTTTATGTCTGTAGCTGCCCTATCGCTGCTGGGTTTATGCATGCAGATGCTGGTTTTATGCATATACATAATATAGCTGCTGGGTTTATACCTGTAGCTGCTGGGTTCATACCTGTTGCTGTGGTTTTAGGCCAGTAGATGTATCCATGTTGCTGTTGGTTTTATGCCTGTAGCTGCTAGGTTTATGCCTGTGGCTGCTGGGTTTATGCCAGTAGCTGCTGGGTTTATTCCTGTAGCTGCTAGTTTTATGCCTGTAGCTGCTGGGTTTATGCCTGTAGCTGCTGGGTTTATGCCAGTAGCTGCTGGGTTTATGCCTGTAGCTGCTGGATTTATGCCTGTAGCTGCTAGGTTTATGCCTGTGGCTGCTGCGTTTATGCCTGTAGCTGCTGGTTTTAGGCCTATAGCTGCTGGGTTTATGCCTGTGGCTTCTTCATTTGTGCTTATTGCTGCTGGGCTTGTGCTTGTAGCTGCTGTGTTTGTGCCTGTGGCTGCTGAGTAGGTCTGGTGTAAGTGAAGTCTAAAGTGTTCCTAGTGAGTATTGCCAAGTGAAGTCTGAAGTTTTTCTGGTAGGTATTACAGATTCCAAGTAAAGTGTTCCTAGTGAGTAGGTCTGGTACAGTAGGTTAGAATCTACCAGACCTACTTAGAAATAGAACCTTGATTCGAGTCCTACTGATAAATGGCAAAGGAGTGTCATTTTATTTTGTTACCGTATAGAATGGCTAATTTCCCCTTCCACTCTAAATATGACCCTAGTAATGGCAGTCTACTATACTCATCAACATGCGCTCAAATCAGTTGATCTGAATTTGGTAAAGTGTCCTCATTTAATTGGGAAAGGAGCTAAACAGCAATAAGAGCTAAACAACCAAGTTTCACCTCATGTGCATACACAAACAGCATCACTCTCTGATACTCCTCACACACTCATATCCTGATATACACCAATCTGGACTTATGGTATTGGAGAAATATATCTCCAGGGAAGTCCAGAGATAGCATGTCAGCTTGAACAGACTATAGGTATATTTCTCCATTACCATAAGTCCAGATTGGTGTGTATCAAGATGAGCTTGGTCTGAGTGTGTGAGGAGTATCAGAGAGTGGTGCTGTTTGTGTATGCACATGAGGTGAAACTTGGTTGTTTAGCTGTTTAGCTCCTTTCCCAATTCAATTTCATTACAAAAACTATTTTTAGGTACTTTCTTGCTGTGTGAGGATTTGCATTATTTTGTTGTTGTTGTTATTATTGTTGTTGTATACAGATGTCCTTGCACCTGGATGGCAGACAGGAGTGTGGAGTTTCGCACGTTTGTAAATTCTGCGAAACAGTTGCAGCTAACACTAAAAAAGGATCATGAGCTATTATTATTCGTGTACCAGGCAGGGTTTATTGAGCGCCGGGTATACGATGAACTCTTACGGCCTACATCAATGCTCTCTGTAGATGAGAAGGCTGACCAACTGCTCAGACACATCGGCGATGCAATTGAGTTGAATACTCATAACTACCACTTGCTAGTGGAGAGACTGCGACAGAACAGAAGACTCCATGACTACATCGTTCGATTTCTGGATGATGAGTTTGCTAGGCTCAGTGGTAAGTGGGGCAAATCTAACAGCAGGTTGCTTTTGGGTGGTACAATGTGTCTAACAATGTGTCTAGATTAATGTAAATCAACCAATTTTTGCTTGCGGTTAATTTTTACCATTTTTGCCGTGTTTGTAATAGAGCAGTCTGTGAAAATTTCTTGCACAGACCAAACAATGGCTTATTAAAACGGGGTGAGATTTAATTGTGGCAAAAATGGTTTGAAGTTTGATGATGCAAAATTTATTAGTTGCATATTGGGCGAGAGTGGACGATATTTGATATCCATTTAAAATGACGTTTTATGAAGTTCATGCAAGGCACTGTTTAAATTTATGCAGTAGCCAATGGAATATTTTGCTTGTCTGATACTCGCCAGTACCTCCAAAATAACATCGATATAAGACTTTTTTCAGTATCTACTGTATCTCAGCAAGGATTATGTTTCTGCATTTGTGCATTCCAAAATGACATTAGTGTGCACACACTGAGAGCATGACATAATTCAAGGGGCAGGAAGAGAAACTGTGTCCTAGTTGTTGCCTCGTTTGCCAGGTGCTGCCTTGCCTTGTTCCTTCTTGCTGCTGCTGTGAGTTTTTGGACTGTTCATATATAAAGCATTGCTGACAAAAGAAGGCTTGTTCTTTGCCAAGTTCTTTTGCTCTATAATCACACGTACCTATAGCAATCCCAGTACCTACCTCCTCCAACCAGAAGCTTTGCCTTCAGTATTTATATATATATAGCAAGCTTTGCTTAGCACTAAGCTTCCACTAAGTTACCTTCAACAAACTTCTAGCTAAGCTTGGTAAGCTTTCTCTAACACTAAAGTTTTGTTGGAAGCAACCTTTGGCCAACACACGTGTGCCTCTATAGAGCTCTTAATAGCTTATGCTTTGCCTGTAGTCAGCCAAGTCCATTACCAGTTCTGTCAGTGCAGATAACTGTTACAGTGAAGGCTGCTTTAGACCCCAGCTACTGCATGAAAATGTTGTGGGACAAGGTGCTTGTTATAAATTGCTGAGCATCTCCTTGGGAACGTTATCCTGCTTTGGTGCTGACTCCACCTCCTACAACTTCTGGGGCAACAGCTCATGGAGTTTCTGTTCGTGTTCAGAACTTTTATATTGAGTTTGTTTGGTAGCTAAACTAGAAATATGTTACAATAATCAACTTGAAGCTTACTATCTCGATGTTTCGGCCACAGATGCTCTAGCCTCCATCAGGACTAATGTGTGACCAGATATGGGAAAAACAATCTAAATTTTTATTCTTTTTTTAAAAAGTGATTAATGTTCTTAATTTTTTTTCTTCTTCATGTTAGCACCTAATGATGCGTAAAGATCATGTCCTCATAGTTTGGAACTGTTTGAGTGTGTTGCCTTTGAGCTATGACATGAAGCAGAGTTGCCCTCTAGCAATCGCGGAGTAATTTTAACCGATTAACCGCCTCATTATATATAACGTGTGGGCGGAAGCATTTTCAAGTGACCGCCTCGTTCAGCACTAGATAGGGGGGAAATGCCTGAAACTTGGACTAGCCTTTGAAGAGCTTCACTCTCATCTGCTCTAAAGCAAAGCAGTGTCTTGCGGTTTCATTGAGAGGGGGCAGGGGGTGCCCTCCCGCCTTGGAACCTTTTTGCCCCCCCCTCCTGGAAATTGTATTATTTGATGTTGATAAGTGCTTGACAAAGTGCATGAGCAGTGAGAGTATGCATATGTAATGAGATAAGAATCTGAATGAGAGTTTACACAGCAATCCACTACCTTTTATACTCCACACGTCAACAATTTCTTCCAAATCACTATCAGTGAGTTTTTCGGGAGATTCAATGACAATTTTCATTAAGTTGGACAGGCTGAGTTTAGTTAAGCGGTTATGAAGGTGATTCTTTATTAATTTCATGTCTGAGAAACTTCGTTCCGCTGATGCTGATGAAACGGGAATAACTGTTTCTTCTTTTAACTCTTCTCTTGCATCTTGTAGCTGTAAAACACAATTTGCTGAAGGCAGTATAGCATCAAGTGAATTAATTAAGAGTAGCATCCACTAGACTAAAAATAAGGGAGAGGACCAGGTGCTTGGTCTGTAAGGCACAGCTAAGCTTTGCCACTTGAGGAAGAATGTAGTCAAGTAGGTAGATTGCTGCTATTGTGGAGTGACTAGAAAGGGCTTTACTTAGTCCAAGAGCTTCTGGTTCATGTGATATTTCATATATATACTTTCAAGAGCAATAACTATTGACTGTAACTAGCTTTTACTGCTTTGACACAACGCTCATTGCACATGAGCGTTGTGTCAAAGCAGTGACCATTAAGAGTTCGTGCTTCTCTATCTCAAATGCTTTGAGGCTAATGATCCACTTTTGTGATGCTTTTTCTTCTAAAGAAACATGCAGAGATGGAGTGTAGAAGCTTTACCTGAGCTTAAGGAAGTTATTTGATGGTGGATGACCCAAGTGCTAGCAATGAAGGTAGGAAAAAGAAATCTATAATTTTGTGCTCAAATAATTTTCTGTGTAGCTAGATGGAGCAATAGGGCTTATGTTTGCTGGTAATGATTCTTATAAGCAGCGTCCTTTTCTATAAGTGCAATACTGCCATATAAACAAGTTTAAAACCAACTTGCTATTCTTTTAGTGGACTAATCTGCACTAAAATTGCTATTGATGCCAATTGGTCAACTGGTGTTGAAAGCTTGTCACGCATGACACCAATTGGCGTCTATCACGGTTAATCAGTTAAACGCTTGCTGTATACTTCTGGGGAGAAGCCCTATACTACTAACTTCTCGAATACGCAGCTGTTGGAGATTCTCAGCATTTCAAGGCCTTCCTTGGCCCATCTATTTAGAGCACTAGCCATGTTTTCTACACAAGTCATCTCTGTAAATCAAGGCTAGAGAAGGCATGGCAGCTGAAGAAGCCACGCCTAATGTGGGGGCTACAAGCCAGCATAACAGCGCTCTGTTCATATGAAGGCCTACATCAGTCATGACTGCGGAGCAGAAAGCTGACAAGTTAGTTAGCTGTATCGGTGATGCGATTGAGTTGGACCCGAATAACTACAACTTGCTAGTTGGCAGGCTATGGCAGAATAAGACCCCATAAGTACATCGTGAAAGTTCTGGATGATGCATTTGCCAAACTCAGTAAATGCATTAAATGTTGCTTTTGGGTAGTCCTTTAGTGTACATTGTGTTTAGATTACTGTTTAGATTACTGTTTAAATCAACAAAGTTTTTCCTGTGATTAGCTTTTGCCCTACATATTTGTAATAGAGGGATATTAATTGCCTACAATTTTTTTTTGCATAGATGGAACCAACAATGGCTTATCAAAAAGGTTTAAGTTAAAGTGCAGAAAAAATTGTTTGATGCTTTGATGGTGCGAAATTTATGAGTGGCGTAAATTTGGCATAAATTTGTTGAATTACAATAATTGAGTGAGACCTGATTTGGGAGCAAATAATCTAAATCAAATTTTAATATTGACACCTATCATGCCTAAAGATCATTTCATGAACATTTTGAACTGTTTGAGTATGTTGCCTTTCAGCTATGATGTGAAACCTTCCAGCAAGCATTCAAATAATTAATTATTGCATTTCAAACGTGTTGCTAGGTCGTGGGCGGCGCGCTACCAACTTTGTTCCAGTACGCAACTTTTTGGATCTCAAATTTTAGAATCAAGACTAACTTGAAAGACAGAAGAAAGCATGGCGGCAGAAGAAAGCCGCGCCTAACTTGTGTGCTCCAAGGCAGCAGAACAACGCTCCGTTTAGTGCATCAACCTAGCTCACTGCAAAGGCTTGTTTTATCTTCTAGACTACCACTTGGATTTATCACCGCACAGGTCTATACATGAAGGATAGTTTCTTGCCGTTGATGCAGTTTAAATATTTTTCCAAAACAATATAAACTGCCACATCTCAATACTCATCCACCACATTTAGATAGTTTTCCCAAATCCGTCACATTTTAAAATATAATGTTGTTTATGGTCGGCACTGCTCTTAATTGAATTTGCACAGTGAACCGGCACAGCATCAATGGAACATTCTATTTGAAAGCTACTGTATGTACAAGTCTTAAAAACTTTCCAATTTAGTACCTGGTTGCATTGAGATTTGAACCCCAAAACACCTGCAGGTCAATGCAAATGCTACTCCAATAACATTGACGCAAAATCTCTAATCAGATACACTTTTCTTTCTTTTTAGTAAGGATTTCTTTAAATGGTGCATGCCAAAATAACATTGGCACACACATGTGGAGGGAGTAGAGTGTGATGTACATTGGCACACACATGTGGTGGGAGTAGAGTGTGATGTACATTGGCACACACATGTGGAGGGAGTAGAGTGTGATGTACATTGGTACACACATGTGGAGGGAGTAGAGTGTGATGTACATTGGCACACACATGTGGTGGGAGTAGAGTGTGATGTACATTGGCACACACATGTGGAGGGAGTAGAGTGTGATGTACATTGGCACACACATGTGGTGGGAGTAGAGTGTGATGTACATTGGCACACACATGTGGTGGGAGTAGAGTGTGATGTACATTGGCACACACATGTGGAGGGAGTAGAGTGTGATGTACATTGGCACACACATGTGGTGGGAGTAGAGTGTGATGTACATTGGCACACACATGTGGTGGGAGTAGAGTGTGATGTACATTGGCACACACATGTGGTGGGAGTAGAGTGTGATGTACATTGGCACACACATGTGGTGGGAGTAGAGTGTGATGTACATTGGCACACACATGTGGTGGGAGTAGAGTATGCTGTTAGCCCCAGTGGTTTACATTATAATGGTTTTCATGCCAATGGTCCTAAAATGTGTGCTGGTAGTGAGAAAAAGGAAAGCAGGGAAGTAGATAGCAGAGGGCAAGATCAACGACTCAGTTTATCTTCTCCACCCTAGAATTACATCACACTCCACTGAGGCTCCCACCACATGTGTGTGCTAATGTACATCACACTCCACTGAGGCTCCCACCACATGTGTGTGCCAATGTACATCACACTCCACTGAGGCTCCCACCACATGCGTGTGCTAATGTATAGTTTGGACACCTCCATATAGTGCACACCTCAAAAATCTCTCGCTCCCTCCCCACCCCCATATATTCGTGATGAATGGCTTCTAGGCATCTTTGCCAAATTGGCTTGAATTCCACTGGGTTCCTCCAAACAGAATGCCTCATGAAAATAGAGTTTTTAATTGGCTCGAGTTGCTTTGTAGGGAGGCATCAGAAAAAATCCTCGTTCCCTTGGGGGACATCTCTTCATTATCTCCAGATCTAGCAGACTCTAGTGACACCAAGTTATATTATAACAAGCATAATACAAATAGTATGTTATTGTAGGGAGAAACATACCTTTTTCAGAGATGGTTTCCCTCAGTTCTTTCTCTTAAACTCATGTTGAGAGACTCAGCAAAAGAGTCCACGAGAACAACTCTAGCAGCATGGTCTAAAAAGAACAGTCCTACCATATTAACTGGAGTAGTTTGAGGCCGCTGTTTTTGTTTCTGTTCATGAGGAGGTCCTGAGGAAAATGAAAGTTCAAGAATGCTCTGTACATTTCTTCAACATTGGTTGGGCCCACAGTAATGCTTTGCACATATATTGGGTTGCTATGCAACGCCAAAATTATCTTATAAAAACTGGAACCTTTTCATTGACTTGTACTATTTGCAGTTCAAAAGTCGGTCACTCTGTCTACATGAGTAGTGTACACACACACACACACACACACAGACACACACACACACACAGAGAGAGAGAGAGAGAGACACGCACACATACACACACCACCACCACCACCATAATTTCTAGCGGCCATTTTCACAAAACCACCTGCAGGTGCCACACCCACTACTCTACCTGAAGTTGACACACATACTATCCCTTCTGCAGGACACACTACCCGATCTGAGCATGCCAGACCATCTGTGGAGGCCACACCTTCTACTCCACTCGTGACGGCCACAAGCAATACTGAATGTGTAGGGGGCCCACCGACTGATCCACCTCTTCCTAGCACATCAACTTTATCTTTTCCTGCATGGCAACTTGCCCTTCCCCACAAGCCAATGCCCAAAAGAAAACTGAGGAGGGATTCTGATAAAATGAATCACAAGTATTTTAAAATTCTTTGTCAACTTCAAAAGTTTCTCCTGGAGGATAGTACGAAACTTGATCGTGTGGATTGGGTGGAAAAAAATGTGTCCAGGTTCTCTACCATATTTGAAAAGATCGAAACGATTATCAGCGATAAAGATACCGGGTGCAGGGTGAAGAAGTTTATGGCATTCATCAGCAGCTACTGCTCATTCTTCAATTTTAAACTGCTCAAGTTGACGTGTGATTGTCTTGATTACGAGGAAGGAATGTGCTCCCTCAAAGAGTACGAGAAGGATTTTGCTAAGTACGTACGATATCGCTTGGTCTACTGCCCATCAGGGCTTGGAATCCAAGGTCATGAGCATACTCGGGTTTGTGTAAAACTTGATGATGCTTATAAGGAGTGCAGAATTCATCATCTTGAGACCTTACAAGATGATATATGTGAGATTTTGGAAGTGGATGTGTACGTATTCCCTTTGGAAGGAGTTGGGGAGGGCTGTGTGTGCGTTACATTTCACCTATCGGTTTCCTTAAAGGAAAGAATATTCCCCTTATCATGGAAACAAATCGATGCTATTCAACAGCTGAGATACAATGGGGCTCGAGTCTTAGAGATAGCAGCTGGTGCTGACACCTATGTTATCCACCATGAACAAGGTATGATCATTTAACTATAGTTCTTTAGATGTTGGCATGCACAATTCCCTCTGAGATAGCTCCCTGGTGGCCACTGCCACAGGTCTCGATTGGAGAAATAGTGACCTGTCACTAGTTCACCACTCACATAGGGGCCTGTGGCTAGCCACAATTGTCCAAGCCAGTAGTGAGTGACTCCATGCAATGTCTATGAGGTTCAGCAAACCTAATCGGCCTTGAGAGAAGGACAAATACTCAAGAACAAAGATGTTTTATTTTAAAAACTAACACTACCTTATTTCCTCAAATGAAATTCGTACCCCCATAGTGTTTGACCTCCATTACGAGTACGAGGTCTGAACAAAATTATTTTCTCCCTTTGATTGTATTTGCAACGTTGGTTTGTCTTGCGCATGCTCGGATACGTTTTAATTCCAAGCTGAAAGTTCAGAATATTAGGAGAGTGGCAGGGAAGATGGAGAAATTCACTACCTAAAGCAGAGAGCAGTGGCAGCTGAAGGCACGTCACAAATTGCTGAGCTTACTTCCAAGCTAGAATGTCAAGAATGTCAGGATTCTAGCGACTCCTTCACAGACTTCGACGACAAAGAACTGGAAACGTCTGATATACTAGTTAATGACTGAGGACTAGCAAACTTTATTTCCAACTTTGTCCGGGCCCTGGCTGCTATTATTTCTCACTATATTCAATTTCTTTGTGTTAGCATTTGTTACTTTAAGCTCAACAATGACTGGGAGGAGTCATTGCGCGAGGATAAACGAGCTTGCGTTTGCCAGGTGGCCACTAACCAAGGCTTGGGAATAGCTGTGTATATACCCTCGAATTGTATTCACCTTCATTTAGTGTGCACCGCATTGGGAAACCTGAAATGATTGACTGGTATCAACAATAGTGTATCCATGTAGACCACAAGCAGTTTGATGACCCCTTACCATATATGTCATAGACGCCAATTATTATAAGCAAGCCTCTTACTGTGATCAGGGAGAGGGGGGTACTAGAGACCTCGGCTCTGTGGTCACTACAGTCGTCGCCAACCCTCCCACTTGGTGACTAACCCCTGATGCACATTACCTGGGGTCACGCACCTAACCCTGGTGCATGTGTAAGAGGTGAATTGCTTGAGTGCAGTGTGCTAGTGATACTAAATGTGTGTGCATGGTTTGACCAGGTTCCAGCAGTCAGCCTCGGACTGAAGACAAGAAAGCACTGGATTTCTCTTCTAATTCTGGCAGCGAGATATCAGATCATGAGGTGAGTGTGCTGATGCAATATATACTGCATTCATGAGTGTGTGTGTGTGTGCATGTTCAGCTTGTGGTGTGAGTGATTGTGACTTTGTGATCTTGTGTATTGTCAATGTGTGTGTGTGCATGTGGTTTGTGGTTGCCCTATAAGTGGGTGGATGGCTTGATTGATGTGTGCAGTGAGTTGAGGCCTGTCCACACTGCACACTGAATGCGCGTTAGATCTCAACGAATGCGCGTTCGTTGTGTCCACTCTGAATGCGAATTAGATTTCTTGGACCTAACGCGCATTTGGTCCAGTCCACCTCGATAGGTGGTTTGAGTCGAGCCAGAGCAACAAATCCAACCGTAAAATTATTAATTACGTGGATGCGCGTTAAAAGATAAACAGAATCATTTATGAAGTTGTAGCCAGTGCTTACTGCGTGGCTTGCACCAAACCTGGCGCACAGATGGATGCTGGTAGTCAGCCATCATTGCCACAATCAAAGGACCTATAGCAGGCAAAGATCAAGCTAAATACTATTATAGCTAAAATAGACTTCGAAAATTTTACTGCCGCAGCCTTCTTTTAATGGAGCGCCATCCGTCTACTGTATTGCCTTTTTCTATTTATAAATCCTTCTTCTCCTCTGCAGCATATGCTTCCTTCGCGTCTGTAGGTATCTCGTCCATAACAGAAGAAATCCAACAACTAACACCGTATCCATTGTGCATTGTGACGTGGGTGCAGTTTTCTTGGAGGGGGAGTGGTTTTTATGCGCGTTTGGTTTATTGTCATGTCAGTGTGGACGCGACGTCGTGACTAGACGCGCATTGAGACTCTCTTGGTAGCTAGTGTGTCTCAATGCGCATCCAGTTATTGTGCAGTGTGGACAGGCCTTTGGTCTTGAGGAATGTTCCTGTTGTGCTAAATGACCAACTTTGTCAGACTTACTTGCAGTGTCATGTGTAGACACCTGCTTGTCTCTATTACAGTAAAACTACAAGGTTATTATGACTGTCTGTGTTACATACCTGCAGTGATTTATAAAGTGATTGTTCTCTACAGTCTGACTATTCTAGTGAGCAAGAAGAGGTTTTAGATATCTGCAAAATAGTTTGTCAGCCGACTGAAAGTGTGACTCACAGCAAGGCACGTGGAGGAGACCTTCCAGGAATAATGGTTGCCATGAAGAATGAAGGATACAACCCTCTGGTGATTAGTAAACAACACATAATCATTACCATACCACATGATAGCCGTGCATGTCAGCATCACATGATAGTCATGCATGTGTGCATCACATTATAGTCATGCATGTGAGCATCACATGAAAGTCATGCATGTGTGCATCACATGATAGCCGTACATGTGAGCATCACATGATAGTCATGCATGTGTGCATCACATGATAGCTGTGCATGCATTTGGTGTGATTTCTGGTAAATATAGCATAAATCCTGGCACTTATTGCATAGTCAGCAATAAAATAGGCTCTTAAATTATGGCCCACGTGCAGAGGTAATGAATCTCCTGGCGTGAATCTTTGTATCTACATACCTTGCTGGCTGTCGAAGATGGTGAACGACTGAACTCTTGCAGAGCAGAGCCTGGGGAGCATCATATCTACTACAAGTCATTCTCACTCCTAGAAGTGGGCGTAACACTGACTCTTGGGCAGGAGGAGGTGTAGTCTTAACAAGTGAAGGCTGGAAAGTGTAGATATGGCCTGCCAATGATGTGGTACTACAGTACTTCAATTTTTGGGGGAGACTACTGCACATGTATTTTTTTCTTATTACTTCTTGTGGTTACCACTTTATAACTCCATAGAATCCGTTAACTTCATGGTGTGGACTTGATATATAGCTCAAAAGATATGTCTCTCTCTGTGCTCTCTGTTGATACTAAAATATTTTTCATAAGTATAACTATAGCCAAGTTACTGGAGCTACAAGTGGAGGAACCTCAAAACCCCTTACGACTGATTTTGTGGCATAAATATCTCCAGATTACAAAGTCCTAACGAGTTGAAATTAGCACCAGTAGCCAGACTCTAATCACCGAGTGTTTTCATTAGGCGCTAAAATGTAAGTACAGTATACCCTCGCATATCTGAACCTCGATTATCCGAATGCTCGGAATGTTTTCATTTAAAAACTGGTAATGATCATCACTTGTCAAATCGTTTACGTAAGTTGCACGTGCTAACTAGTTCAGTTTGCTTGGGCCAGCAAAAGGAAGAGAGTAATTTTGTTGGTCGAGTCAAAGATAGCCATTCTAAGCAAGATATCAAATGGAGCCAGTCTAGCCGGACTAGCGAGAGTAAGGTGTAGGGAAGTTGACAGTAACGGAGATAAAAAAGAACGAAGCCAAACTTCGAGAGTTCGCAGGCAACCTTGACTGTCGCGGGATAAGTTCAGCTCGCAAAGTCATGTACCTTGCTAAAGACGAACAACTAGAAAATGCTTTATGTCTGTGGTTTGTTCAGAAAAGGGGGCAAGACACTCCAGTCCGTGGACCATTGCTCAGAGAAAATACAACACTATGAATATATAAATAATATGAAAAAATATGTATGTAAAACAGCATGCCTTTTACTGAGGACCTAAATCCTTCTAGAAGAAAAAAACAGCATAATTATATAGCTCAAAAGATAGGTCTCTCTTTGTGATCTCAGTTGATACTAAAATATTTTTCGTAAGTATACTGAGGACCTAAATCCTTCTAGTACCAGGAAGTGAGCTTCTTATTATCCCAAGGACCTGCAGATTAAAAGGATATTTAAAATAGTTCCAACGTGATTCAGCATTTTAATTACATTCATAAGTTTTTTTATTAAAAAAAATAATGGTGCTGTCCCCCCACAAGGCTGGAACCAACAGCAAGTGTACATATGCCCAGCCAATGATATGCTACTATAGCACTTAACAAGTGAAGGCTGGAACCAACAGCAAGTGTAGGTATGGGCGGGCCAATGTTTACAATATGCACTTATCATAGAAATATTTAGTTTCATATTTGACACTTACAGTACATCTTTAAAGATTATTTCTCCTATTAATGTGTGCATTTCTTAAATAAACAGCCACTTCCAGAACCTTCCAGTGCTGAGCCTCAACCAGAAAGACAGTCTGCCTCTCCTAGACCCAGTACAGAGGATGTGTCCTCAGAAGGTAAAGTTGAGAATGGTCCAACCGACTGGTCATTACAGTGTGAGTGCTTGCTGGTGCACATTTACTGCTCTCTCTAGTCATTACAGTAATACTGTCCTCCCCCATAGATAGATTCACACAGGAGCCTAGTGAGACTGTCCTCCCATATAGATAGGTTCACAAAGAAGGAGCCTAGTGAGACTGTCTTTTTCCATGGAAAGAACTTTATCTGACAAGGGCTGTAGCCAGAGCATATAGGCTTGGGTTTTCCGTGGTGTGTGCTCACCTGGAAATAATTTTTACCCTAGCTACATAGTCACTAGGTATGCATTCTGTGGGTAGTTAAGTGTGAGCAGAGAACTGTCATCAGTGCATCATTTCAGAGCGAGTCATTCATTCAATAGGAATATGATGGGAGAAAAATAATTGTTTCATTTGCCTCACGCTGGCTACAGTGCTGCCCCTTCTAGTTTAGCAAACCTCCTCCCCACCCCATCAATTACCCCCTCCTCCCTCTACTGGCCCCTCTTGGCAAGACAATGTTGGCACACAATATGTAACTGAGACTCCACCCACTTACATGTACAATATATGTGTGTGTGCAGAGTTGAAGAAACCTGAGGAGAACACAGGCAAAGACAACATAGGTAAGGGAGACGAGGAAAGTGTCCTTAAGGGAGGTGTGTAGTTGAGACTCCACCCACATACTTGTAGCTCAATATTTACACCATATTTGCTGGATATAAGTCTCACCTGGGTTTAGGTCACACCCACAAATCTACTTAGCACTGTAGTACATAGTTGGTGTTCCTGCATAGAAGTTATTTTTACCAGCAAAATAAATAGCCAGTCGTCAGCTTGAAACTATTGAAACTAGTGGTGAAGCTAATACACTTCTCAGAGCTGAGGCCAACTGAAATTCCCTCTGTTGTGAGGTCACTGATAGCTACTAGCTGTACGTGGAGGAACAGTGACCTGGACTGTAGTTCTCCACTGACGTAGACACAATTGTCCAAGCCAGTAGTGAGTGACTCCATGCAGTGTGTCTATGAGGTTTAGCCAACCGGATGGGTCATGACATAGCGATAGACAGAGACTCAGAACAAACATATTTATTTTAAAATCAGACAAGAATATTGAATTGACTGCTCCAAATAGAACGAAAACTGTAGCATACACATGTACATGAAGACCACAATCAGATTACCCTTTACCATATACCTCAATGAGCAAGTCTCTCTCTAGTCAGGGAGAGAATGGCCCTACAGTCATTGCCTACTCCAATGATATATTTAAGCAAGTTTCTCTCTGGTCAGGGAGGAAATGGCACTAGAGACTTCGGCTCCATAGTCACTACAGTCATTGCAACCCCACACACTTGGTGGGCCTAGACGTTCCAACCCTTCCGATTTTTTCGGGAGTCTCCCGAATTTGGACCCAATCTCCCGATCTCCCGATTTTCATAAAATTCTCCCGATTTTTAAAAATCCAGCTGCAGCTAACACAAATCCATAAACTATCACAAATCCTACAGACTGTTGTTCACAATCACCGCAGTTGCACGCCGACTTATGCCTTCTCGTTATAATATAATATATACCGTATTGTTTAGTTCAAGTTGCGACTTTCAAGCAGTGCGCTTGCGCAGTGCCAAGCCAGTCTTCGCTAGCATTTTTTTTGTGTGTCGTTGTGATGGCCAGAGTTCTTAATCACTATCGTAATCTACAATGAGTTCGTTATGTTCGATCTGTTCTTCATCCTCTTCGTCCAAGGAAGCAAATCGATCTTCTCCGCTGTCACTTCCTTCCAACAGCTGGCGAGCAGCTTGAGTAATGGCTGGGATAGCTAAAGCTGCTACTTTATCAACTTTGAGGCAGTGAATTTCTCCATCTTCAGACCCGTCCTGGTCCACCTTCATAGTGATGCCACAAGCACGAAATGATTTCTTGATCTCGCTAATGATAAACGACTGCGCGTGTGCAAGAGCGGTGGTGTATTAGCTTGGTGTGCTCCATTTGGAGTTCGCCTTTCAGAGTGTGCGACTTATACCTATTGATTTTGCTACCTATATACTTTATTCTAGTTGGATGAAGTGAATTTTATCATTTTATTTAACTTTTTATAAATATTTACATTGTTTCCGTAACTATATGGCTATACACAAGAATTGGGAGAAATCTCCCTAATTGATGCAAAATCTACCGAATTTTCTTGTAATTTAGGCGAAGCCTCCCTAATTTTCATCTCTGGGGGTTGGAATGTCTGCGGCGGCGCCCCCCCTGGCGGACATTGCCTGGGGCCATGCACATTAACCCTGGTGCATGTGTAAGAGGAGAATTGCTTGAGTGTAGTGTGCTAGTGACACCTCAATGTGTGTGCATCACTTGACCAGGTTCCAGCAGTGAGCCTCGGATTGAAGACAAGCAAGCACTAGTCTCCTCTGCTACTTCTGCCACTGTGACATCAGATCATGAAGTGAGTGTGTTGAATATTGCTTGGTGATTACAGTGTGTGTGTGTGTGTGTGTGTGTGTGTGTGTCTGTGTTCAAGTATTTGTGGTTGCCCTATAAGTAGATGGTGGGTGTGTGCAGTGAGTTGTTGATTATTATGTTGATTAGGAATATTCTTGTTGTCCTAAGGAAGTATTGTAAGATGCACAACAACTATGTCAGACTAACTGTGTAGCATGAGTATACCTGCTTGTCTCTGAGGCTGGCCATGTACAGTAAGATCACAAGGTTATGAGTGTCTGTGTTGCTTGCAGTCATCCTTAAAGTGATATGTTGATTGTTCTCTGATAGGCTGACCATTCTGACAAGCAAGACGATATCTCAGATATTGGTGGAAAAGTTTGTCAGCCGAGTGAAAGTGTGACTCACGGCAAGGCACGCGAAGGAAACCTGCCAGGAGTAATGTCTACCATGAAGAATGAAGGATACGACACTCTGGTGATTACTAAACAATACACAATTATTACCACATCACATGATAGTCATGCATGTGTGCATCACATGATTGTCATGCATGTGTGCATCACATGATAGCCGTACATGTGAGCATCACATGATAGTCATGCATGTGTGCATCACATGATAGCCATACATGTGAGCATCACATGATAGTCATGCATGTGTGCATCACATGATAGCCATACATGTGAGCATCACATGATAGTCATGCATGTGTGCATCACATGATATCTATACATGTGAGCATCACATGATAGCCGTACATGTGAGCATCACGATAGCCGTACATGTGAGCATCACATGATAACCGTGCATGTGAGAAACACATGATAGTCATGCATGTGTGCATCACATGATAGTCATGCATGTATGCATCACATGATATTCATACATGTGAGCATCACATGATAGCCGTACATGTGAGCATCACATGATAGCCGTGCATGTGAGCATAACATGATAGCTGTGCATGTGAGCATCACATGATAGCCATGCACGTGTGCATGATATATGTAAACATGAGCATCACATGATATTCTCATCACATGATAGCTGTGCATGTGAGCATCACATGATAGCCATGCATGTGAGCATCACATGATAGTCATGCATATGTGCATCACACGATATCCATACATGTGAGTATCACATGATATACATGCATATGTGCATCACATGATAGCCGTGCATGTGAACATCACATGATAGTCATGCACATGTGCATCACATGATATCCGTACATGTGAGCATCACATGATAGCCGTGCATGTGCACATCACATGATAGTCATGCATATGTGCATCACATGATAGTCATGCATATGTGCATCACATGATAGCCGTTCATGTGAGCATCACATGATAGCCGTACATGTGAGCATCACATGATAACCGTGCATGTGAGCATCACATGATAGTTGTGCATGTGTGCATCACATGATAGCCATGCACGTGTGTATCATATCTGTACATGTGAACATCACATGATAGCCGTACATGTGAGCATCACGTGATAGTCATGCATATGTGCACAACATGGTAGCCGTACATGTGAGCATCACATGATAGCTGTGCATGTGAGCATCACATGATAGCTGTGCATGTGAGCATCACATGATACATGTATCTGTACATGTTAGCATTACATGATAGTCATGCATATATGCATCACATGATAGCCGTACATGTTAGCATCACATGATATCCGTACATGTGAGCATCACATGATATCCGTACATGTGAGCATCACATGATAGCTGTGCATGTGAGCATCACATGATAAATGTATCTGTACATGTGAGAATCACATGGTAGTCATGCAATAGTGCATCACATGATAGCCGTACACGTGAGCATCACATGATAGCCATGCATGTGAGTATCACATGATAGTCATGCATGTGTGCATCACACACGTTAGCTGTGCATGCATGTGTTCTGATTTCTGGTAAATATAGCGTAAATCCTGGCACTTATTGCACAGTCAGCAATAAAGTAGGCTCTTAAATTAAGGCCCACATGCAGAGGTAATGAATCTCCTATAGGCGTGAATCTTTGTATTTACATACCTTGCTGGCTGTCGAAGATGGTGAATGATGACTGAACTCTTGCAGAGCAGAGCCTGGGGAGCATCATATCTACTACAAGTCAATCTCACTCCTAGAAGTGGGCGTAACACTGTGGCAGGAGGAGGTGTAGTCTTAACAAGTGAAGGCTGGAACCAACAGGAAGTGTAGATATGGCCAGCCAATGATGTGCTACTACAGCACAAGGGGGGACATCTGTTAACTAATTTTTATATTTTTAACCTGTGGTTACAACTTTAGAGCTCAGTAGATTCTGCAAACTTCATGGTATGGACTTGATATATAGCTCAAAAGATAGGTCTCTCTGTGTGCTCTCTTTTGATACTAAAATATGTTTCATAGGTCTAACTATAGGCAAGTTACTAGACCCTAAAGCGGAGGGACTTCAAAAACCTGCACCCGAAAATCGCCGGAGAAAACCACTCAGAAGTGCAAAAAAATTAAAAATGGTACGAGTGACTAGAGGAAGCTCTAGAGCATACAAGGACCGTTTTGAGTAGGCGTTAAAAATTTATTACCTGGTCAAGCGTGCGGGTGGAAAATTGAAGGTGTTGATTGTCGACGCCTTGTCGACGCCTTCAATTTTCCACCCGAGCGCTTGACCAGGTAATAAATTTTTAACGCCCACTCAAAACCGTCCTTGTATGCTCTAGAGTCTAGAGCTTCCTCTAGCCACTCGTACCATTTTTAATTTTTTGGCACTTCGCAACTGGAGTGATTTTGGACGGCGATTTTGGGGTGCAGGTTTTTTAGGTCCCTCCGCTTTAGGGTCTAGTAACTTGCCTATAGTTATACCTATGAAGCATATTTTAGTATCAAAAGAGAGCACACAGAGAGACCTATCTTTTGAGCTATATATCAAGTCCATACCATGAAGTTTGCAGAATCTACTGAGCTCTAAAGTTGTAACCACAGGTTAAAAAAATAATTAGTTAACTGATGTCCCCCCTATATTATAGTGAAGGCTGGAACCAACAGCAAATGTAGATATGGCCAGCCAATGATGTGGTACTACAGCACTTAACAAGTGAAGGCTGGAACCAACAGCAAGTGTAGATATGGCCTGCCAATGATGTGCTACTACAGCACTTACAAGTGAAGGCTGGAACCAACAGCAAGTGTAGAGATGGCCAGCCAATGATGTGGTATTACAGCACTTGCATTTTTGGGGAAGACCACTGCACATGTATTTTTTCTTCTTTCCTTCTTGTAGTTACCACTTTATAACTCCATAGAATCCGTAAACTTGATGGTGTGGACTTGATATATAGCTCAAAAGCTATGTCTCTCTTTGTGCTCTCTGTTGATACTAAAATATTTTTCGTAAGTATAACTATAGCCAAGTTACTGGAGGAACCTAAAATAACTAACGACTGATTTTGTGGCATAAATATCTCCAGATTACAAATTGCTAACGAGTTGAAATTAGCAGCAGTAGCTAGAGGCTGACTCTATGCAATGAGTGTTTTTATTAGGCACTGAAATGTAAGTACAGTATACCCTCGCATATCTGAACCTCGATCATCTGAACACTTTGTAAATTTTTATTAAAACTGGTAAAGGTCGTCACTCTGCCAAATCGTTTACGTACGTTGCACGTGCTAACTAGTTCAGTTTGCTTGGGCCAGCAAAAGGAAGAGAATAATGTTGTTGATCGAGTCAAAGATAGCCATTCTAAGCAAGATATCAAATGGAACCAGTCTAGCCGGACTAGCGAGAGTAAGGTGTAGGGAAGTTGACAGTAACGGAGATAAAAAAGAACGAAGCCAAACTTCGAGAGTTCGCAGGCAACCTTGACTGTCGGGGGATAAGTTCAGCTCGCAAAGTCATGTACCTTGCTAAAGACAAACAACTAGAAAATGCTTTATATCTGTGGTTTGTTCAGAAAAGCCACTCCAGTCAGTGGACCATTGCTCAGAGAAAGTGAATATAAATAATATGAAAAAATATGTATGTAAAACAGCATGCCAGTTACTGAGGACCTAAATCCTTCTAGTACCAGGAAGTGAGCTTCTTATTATCACAAGGACATGCAGATTAAAAGGATTGAAAATAGTTCCAACGTGATTCAGCATTTTAATTACATTCATGAATTAATTACATTCATGAAAATTACATTCATGAATTTATAATTAATAGTTTTTTTTGCATATCCGAACTTTTTGCTTATCCGAACTACCTTGGGTCCCAACGAGTGATAAGAGAGGGTCTACTGTACGTGGTCAAGCGGCGCAGGTGGAAAATTAATTTCGTTAATAATCCATAAAACTCATTTTCCACCCACGTCCTTGACCACGTACTTACGTTTTATGAAAACACTCAGTAGAGCACTGGTGCTAATTTCTAATTCGTTATCACTTTGCAATCTGGAGATATTTATGCGGCAAAATCAGGCATTCAGGTTTTGAAGTTCCCTGCACTTTAGGTCCAGTAACTTGGCTATAGCAATACCTATGGGAAATATTTTAGTATCAAAAGAGAGCACACAGAGTTAGCTATCTTTTGAGCTATATATCAAGTCAATACCATGAAGTTTACAGAATCTACGGAGCTATAAAGTGGTAACCACACGTTTTTCCCCATTTTTTTAAATTAAAAAGATGGTGCTGTACCCACACAAGGCTGGAACCAACAGCAAGTGTAGGTATGGGCGGGCCAATGTTTGCAATATGCACTAAATATTTAGTTTCATATTTGACACTTACAGTATATCTTTAAAGATTATTTCTCCTATTAATGTGTGCATTTCTTAAATAAACAGCCACTTCCAGAACCTTCCCCTGGAGCCAGTGCTGAGCCTCAACCAGAAAGACAGTCTGCCTCTACTAGACCCAGTACAGAGGATGTGTCCTCAGAAGGTAATGTTGAGAATATTCCCAACCGACTGGTCATTACAGTGTGAGTGCTTGCTGGTGCACACTTACTGCTCCCTCTAGTCATTACAGTGAGACTGTCCTCCACCATAGATAGGTTCACACAGAAGGAGCCTAGTGAGACTGTCGTCCCCCATAGATAGTTCACACAGAAGGAGCCTAGTGAGACTGTCCTCCCCCATAGATAAGTTCACACAGAAGGAGCCTAGTGAGACTATCCTCCCCATAGATAGGTTCACACAGAAGGAGCCTAGTGAGACTGTCCTCCCCCATAGATAGTTCACACAGAAGGAGCCTAGTGAGACTGTCCTCCACCATAGATAGGTTCACACAGAAGGGGACTGTCTTCTTCCATATAAGGAGCTATACTCTGACCAGGGCTGTAGCCAGAGCTTAGAAACACACAAGGCTAGGAGCTTTCGGGGTGCATGCTCACCTGGAAATTATATTTACCCTAGCTACATAGTCACTAGGTATGCATTCTGTGGGTAGTCCAGTGTGAGCAGAGAACTGTCATCAGTGCATCATTTCAGAGTGAGTCATTCATTCAATAGGAATATGATGGGAGAAAAATAATTGTTTCATTTGCATCACGCTGGCTACAGTGCTGCCCCTTCTAGTTTAGCAAACCTCCTCCCCACCCCATCAATTACCCCCTCCTCCCTCTGCTGGCCCCTCTTGGCAAGACAATGTTGGCACATAATATGTAACTGAGACTCCACCCACTTACATGTACAATATATGTGTGTGTGCAGAGTTGAAGAAATCTGAGGAGAACACAGGCAAAGACAACATAGGTAAGGGAGACGAGGAAAGTGTCATCAAGGGAGGGAGGGATGTGTGTAGTTGAGAGTCCACCCACATACTTGTAGCTCAATATGTACCATCTTTGCTGGGATATAAGTCTCACCTGGGTTTAGGCCCACCCACAAATCCACTTAGCACTGTATTACATAGTTGGTGTTCCTGCATAGAAGTTGTTCTTACCAGCAAAAGAAATGGCAAGTTGGCAGCTTGGAACTAGTGGTGAAGCTAATGCACTTCTCAGAGCTGAGGCCAACTGAAATTGCCTCTGTTGTGAGGAGGTCACTGATAGCTACTAGCTGTACGTGGAGGAACAGTGACCTGGACTAGTTCTCCACTGACGTAGACACAATTGTCCAAGCCAGTAGTGAGTGACTCCATGCAGTGTCTATGAGGTTTAGCCAACCTGATGGGTCATGAGATATCGACAGACAGAGACTCAGAACAAAGATATTTTATTTTAAAATCGGACAAGAATATTGAATTGACTGCTCCAAATAGAACGAAACTGTAGCATACACATGTACATGAAGATCACAATGAGATGACCCTTTACCATATACCTCAATGAGCAAGTCTCTCTCTTGTCAGGGAGGGAATGGCACTAGAAACATCGGCTCCATAATCACTACAGTCATTGCATCCCCACACACTTGGTGGGTACCCCCTGGCAGGCATTGCCTGGTGCCACACACATTAACCCTGGTGCATGTGTAAGAGATGAATTGCTTGAGTGTAGTGTGCTAGTGACACCTCAATGTGTGTGCATCACTTGACCAGGTTCCAGCAGTGAGCCTCGGATTGAAGACAAGCAAGCACTAGTCTCCTCTGCTACTTCTGCCACTGCGACATCAGATCATGGAGTGAGTGTGTTGAATATTGCTTGGTAAAAACCGTGTGTGTGTGTGTGTGTGTGTGTGTTCAAGTATTTGTGGTTGCCCTATAAGTAGATGGCTGGTGTGTGCAGTGAGTTGTTGATTATTATGTTGATTAGGAATATTCTTGTTGGCCTAAGGAAGTATTGTAAGATGCACCACCAACTATGTCAGACTAACTGTGTAGCATGAGTATACCTGCTTGTCTCTAAGGTTGGCCATGTACAGTAAGATCACAAGGTTATGAGTGTCTGTGTTGCTTGCAGTCATCCTTAAAGTGATATGTTGATTGTTCTCTGACAGGCTGACCATTTTGACAAGCAAGACGATATCTCAGATATTGGTGGAAAAGTTTGTCAGCCGAGTGAAAGTGTGACTTACAGCAAGGCACGCAAAGGAGACCTGCCAGGAATAATGGCTGCCATGAAGAATGAAGGATACAACCCTCTGGTGATTAGTAAACAATACACAATTATTACCACATCACATGATATCCGTACATGTGTACATCCCATGCTAGTCATGCACATGTGCATCACATGATAGCCGTACATGTGAGCATCACATGATAGCCGTGCATGTGAGCATCACATGATCGCCGTGCATGTGCACATCACATGATAGTCATGCATATGTGCATCACATGATAGCCATACATGTGAGCATCACATGATATTCTTACATGTGAGCATCACATGATAGCCGTAGATAGCCGTACATGTGAGCATCACGTGGTAGTAATGCATATGTGCATCACATGGTAGCCATACATGTGAGCATCACATGATAGCTGTGCATGTGAGCATCACATGATATCCATACATGTGAGCATCACATGATAGTCATGCATGTGTGCATCACATGAAGCCATGCATGTGAGCATCATTGATAGCACATGTGCATCACATGATAATCATGCATACATGTGTGCATCAAGTGATAGCAGTGCATGTGTGCATCACATGATAGCTGTACATGTGAGCATCACATGATATTCGTGCATGTGAGCATCACATGATAGCTGTGCATATGAGCATCACATGATACATGTATCTGTACATGTGAGCATCACATGATAGTCATGCATATGTGCATCACATGATAGTCGTACATGTTAGCATCACTTGATATCCGTACATGTGAGCATCACATGATAGCTGTGCATGTGAGCATCACATGATACATGTATCTGTACATTAGTTAAGCGTAGTGCGCTGTCTCGTTGCCGATTCAAGAGGATTGAATATTGATATTGCAGGCATGAGATGTGTGCATCAACTGAATGTATGTCAGTAAGCATGCGCGAGGTAAGGGGTCATCAACAGGGTAAAGGTCCATGCGTAGTGATATGCATACATAGGTGTCTACTATAGGTAAGTATTGTCTATCTCCCCCCAAGTCCGACGTCAGGGGGACTGAGTTAGTTAGTTAGTAGATGTCTGTCCGTATCGTGCTATGGGCTTTGGTCCTCTCTTGCTCCTTCTGGGCCCGGGCGCAGGGGTGGGAGTCTTGGGGAGGCAGAGGGTGGGTAACTTGGCAAGGTTTTTGGGGTCGGTTATGATGGGGCGATGTGGGGGTGTCGGGGGTACCGGCTACCAAGGTGTAAGAGCGCTGGTTGGCGGGTGTGGTGAGGAGTGGTGGTTGCTGGCTCGGCGTCTGGGCTGGAGGGCGCATCGGGATTGGAGGATGGATCTGGGGTGGGGCAGGGGGTTGGGGGGTAGGTGGTAAGTGGAATGGGATTGGTGGAGTGGGGTGATTGGGGATGGGTGGAAGTGCAGGCGGTATTGGCTGCGTTGGAGCTAGGTGGTCTGGCAGACGTCGCTTGAGCGGGTCGTCTGGTGGCGATGGGGAGCTGTTCTGTCGGTGGAGGAAACGACGATTCCGCATCATCAGTCGGCCGTTGTCGTCCATTCGTACCTGATATTGGTTGTACTGGAGCACTTCCACGACCACCCCAGTTTTGTCCCACTTCGTTGGGTGACGGCCTGTTTGGTTCTGGATGAAGACCTTGTCACCGCAACGAAGGGGGGAGAGGCCGCGGGAGTGCTTGTCCCATCGTACTCGGCCCAGTGATTGGCGGCGGGAGAGTGCCTGGTCCCGGTGTTGCAGGCGTGTGTCGTTTTCCGCTGGCTGCCTGAGTCTGGCAGGTATGCCGGGGAGCAAGTCTCTGATGGGACGGCCGAAGAGGCACATGGCCGGTGACATCTTGGTGTCCGGGCTGGGGCAATTCCGATATTGGAGGAGGGCCTTGAAAAATGGTGATTGGAGGGACCCGCCTGGGCCGGTGTTGCCAGCAATGAGGCGTTTAATCGTCTTCACCCCGGTCTCAGCCCGATTGTTGGTGTGCGGGTTGTACGCGGATGAGACATGATGGTGGACGCCCCAGTTGGTCAGCAGCTCTCTGGTGGAGTGGGAGGCGAATTCGGGCCCACCGTCGGAGGTGAGGGAGGCAGGGATGCCAAATGTGGCAAAGGTGTCACGGAGGATGATGGCGAGGCCTGTGGCTCCATTGGTGGCGGGGGCAACGATTGGCCAGCCAGAGTACCGGTCGACCAGCACAAGATATGCGGATCCCTCGTGGTGGAAGAAATCCGCACAAATGTGCTGGAAGGGGTACTCTGGCTCCTCGGGTGTCGTTGAGGGCATTGCGGGCTGGGATGGGGCATTGCTGTGACATGTGGTGCAGTTGTTTCTGGTGGCCGCGATGTCAGTTGTCCGGCATGGCCAGTATAGGGAGGATGTTGCTCGGGCCGTCATGCCACTGGTTCCTTGATGTGCGGCATGGAGGGCTGCGAGGCAGGTGGGTCGGAGGGAAGCAGGAATGACGACGCGTTCCCCATAGCATATGACGCCGTCAATGATGGTGAGGATGTGGATGATGGGGAAGTAGGCCTGAATGGCTGTCGGTAGCATGTGCCTGGTATCGGGTGGCCCGTCCTCGATGTAGAACATCAGGTCCTGCATGGTGGTATCTGAGGTGGTGGCAACCTGGAGTTGTTCCCAACTGATGGGGATTGTGGATATCGCCGAACAGACTGCGGACGGGAGGCCGTCGTCCACGTGGAGAGGGGTGGCGGTGCAGTGGATTGCCTCGATGGATGAGCTGGGGCTCCCTGGGCAGGCTGGGCTGGGGACTGCGATATCATCGGGGAGGTGGAGCCTTGGAGGTGTCCGAGTCCCAGATGGGTGGCGTGAGAGGGCATCGCTGGTGTGGTTTCTCACGCCGGGGATGTACACCATCCGGAACCGGTAGCGGAGGGTCTTCTCCTTGATGTTTTGAGGCGTGAGTTTGGGATGTCCTCGAGGCAGCGATCACCGAAGAGCTTTATCAGTGGTTTGTGGTCCACCGCTACAACGAGATTCCTGCACCCGAGGACAAAGTGGCGGGCCTTGTCGAGAGCATCAGCTACCGCTAGGGCCTCTCCTTCCACCGGGGCATAGCGAGACTCCGCTGGGTGGGTAAAGCGCGAGCCCACCAGGGTGACACGCCAACCGTCCTGGCAGCAGAACAAGTCACGGGATGGGCACCGGCAGTGTTTTTGGAACAGCCAGAACCCGATCCCGTCCTTGCTCCAGTCGGTCGCCAGGCAGGTTGGGCGATCCTTGTCGAATATTCGGACACCGACTCTGATGTGCTCGCAGATATGTAGCTTGGAGGCGGCGAATGCTTCGGCCAGCTCGTCAGTCCATGTGAACGGGGTTGAGGGCTTGAGAAGGGCTCGGAATGGGAGCATGGCCGCTGCCATTGCGAAGGTGTATGACACCTGATTGACCAGGCCAAACCAGGCACGTATGTCAGTGATGTTGGTGGGGGTGGGGCAATCCGTGATGGACTCTAGGTACTTTTTGGCTGGGCGTACCTCTGACGGGGTCACAGTGAACCCGGGAAACTCCACTGTGTCTTCTGCAAAGTGGAATTTGCGCGGGTTCAGGGTTATGCCATTCACGGCACAGATGTGGAGCCACTCAGTCGCCTGGTGGAAAGCTTCCGTGATGTCATCCGACCAGAGCAGTGCATCATCGATGCACTTGGTCTTAGACACCACGTTGGCGATGAGGGCATCGCATCTGGCCGTGTAGGCGTCACCCGAGGCGATGTAGCCTTGGGGAGCGGTGAGGTATCTGTACCTGCCCCATGGGGTGATGAAGGTCGTAAAGTGGCGATCTCTCTCGTTCAGGGCCACAGAGTGGTAGCCATTCCACGCGTCGAGGATGGTCTTCTTGGTTTGGCGTGGAATGGCCCAGGCTTGGTGGAACGGGGAGGGGCAGTGGTGAGTCTTGCGCGTGGCGTGCTGGTTTAGGGGCTGGAAGTTGATGGTCCTCCTGAGCGACCCGTCCTTCTTGGTGCAGATTACCATACGGTGGCACCAAGTGACGGGCGTACCCAGGGGGACCCTCTCCAGCACGCCAAGGCGGACGTCCCGGTCGAGACCTGCCTTCACCTCATCCTGCCAATGGATGGGGATGGCGATGGGGGGGTGGCAGGGTTTGGGGATGGTGGTTGGATCAATGCTCAGGGATAGGGGGGGTCCAGACATCATGGGGAGGGGCTGGTGCTCACAGACGTTGAACGCGCTTGCTGAGTATAAGTCCAGCAAGTGGCGCTCAAGTCTGTAGCGGTTTTCCTTAGTGCCTGGGAAGGGCAGGGAGGTTGGTCTGTCTGGGGGGGGTGCCCTGGTCGGGCATGTGCATGGTCTGGGTGGGGTGAGTACTGGTTTGCTCACCATGGATGGAGTGTGGGGTCCCGAGGGTCTGGCCTGCAGGTCCGCTGGGGGGCTGTGCATCTGGAGGGGAGCCGTTGGTCCGGGCACGGGTCGACTGGTTCTGGTCGGCAGGTCCTGGGTTCTGGTCTGCAGGTCCTGGACTTGCGACAGCGGCTGATCAGGGGTCGCCCATGTACTCATGCCGTTTCCCGAAGGTGGCGTCGACGCGCAGAGGGTGAACCCCCTCAGCGATCAGCCCAAGGTCAGTGCAAGTGGCCAGGCTCAGGTAAAGCTTAGTCGCCAATGGGCTGAAATAGACCATCTGCCTGGTCTCGCGGTCTGAGTGGCAGGATCTGATCCGGAGGAGCGCAGCCCCGAAGATTGGTAGATTGTTCCCGCTGGCGGAGCTCATCATGAGCGTGGCAGGGATGAGGTCGGCTTCCCGGAGGTTGAGGCCCGTCAGGAGTAGTGGGCCTGCCAGACAACTCTGGCAGCCTGTGTCGGCCATGGCGGTGGTGGCTAGTCGGTGTCTCTCCTCCCTCAGTGTGTGGCCATGGGTTCGGTAGTCCTCTTTGTGGGTTGACACTGTTACCTCGATGATTGGTTGGGGCGGGGAGCGGCGTTGGGTCCACTGTTGGGCTCCGGAGTCCCAGGATTGATGAGGGAGGGTGCCCTCGGACATGGTGTTGACATGTTCCGAGACAGCACTCTCCCTCTCTGCCAGTTTAAGCCAACACAGGTGGGCGTAATGATTGGGGCGGCTGCATGAAGAGCAGGTGGAGCCGAATGCGGGCACTGTGCTCGTCTGATAGCAGTGCGTGCCCTCTCTCCGTGGCCTTGGTGGCCACAGAAGCAACATGTGGCCTTTGGGTTGTTGGCTGGCCTGGCGATGTTGGCTTGCCCTCTGTTTGGGGTGGGCTGGGTCCGTGGTGACGCCCGTGGTGTGGAGATCTGTGGGCAGTTTGGTTTGATGGGGGTGGCTCTTGCTGACGAGCGTGGCGTGGGCGGGCGTAGCTGTTGCCTGTAGCCACTGAGGAGGGTATCTTCCTGGTCTGTCTCCTCATCGAGGGCGCTTGTCGAGGTGGGTGTTGTGATGGTGACCGCGGACTGCTTGCCTGCGGCCCTCACCTCGACAAATCTTATCGTTTCCTCCACAGTCATTTGTTGATTTGGGTCCTTCAGGAGATCTTCTTGTATATCTGCATCGGCCAGGCCGATGCAGAGTTGGTCAGCGACCCTCTGTTCTCCTTGGTTGTTAATGACGTCACAGCCTGTGCCCTTCATCACAAATCTGCAAACCTCCGCCTGACCGCGGAGTCGAGCTGCAAATGATCGTACTGGTTCACCCCGATCCTGGACCATCCGGGAGAGTGCGACCCGAGCCACCTTAGGGTTCTCTTCCCGCACCGCGAGGGCCTTGATGGCTGCCAGGTCTGCCTCGGTGTGCTCCTCGATTGGTAAAGGGCCCACTATGTTGCGAGTGACGTCACGGCGAAGTTTAGGATCCAGGCACTCGAGCAACTGGATTGCTACGTCAGCGCCGACCAGGTGGACGGCTCGTGAATAAGCGCTCCATCTGGTGACAAAGTAGTGCCACCCCTCGGTGGTTCCCCCGGCCGCGATCTCTGGTCGGCGGACCGGGGTTGGCTTTGTTCTGGCTGCCTGACTGTGGATCAGCATGTGGCTGTTGAGGAGGGCGGCTGCCACCACTGGGGTCACCCCCTCTGGTGTGGCGAAGTCGCATCCCGGGTAGGGGCAGTTCACTGCCATGAGGTGGGTGGGTGATAATTAGAATGGCGCCGAAAAC
Organism: Cladorhizidae sp. MBARI D1340-BT2; assembly: GCA_028752905.1. Lineage (NCBI taxonomy): Eukaryota > Metazoa > Porifera > Demospongiae > Poecilosclerida > Cladorhizidae > Cladorhizidae sp. MBARI D1340-BT2. Next base: position 3,929,033 of record JAQNBH010000002.1, on the reverse strand, counting down.
GATCGATCCCCTAGACAGCACTCTTGCTGGTGGGGTGTAGTAGCTAACAGAGACTACACTTGGTGAGTTGATGCACACATAGTTAAGCGTAGTACGCTGTCTCGTTGCCGATTCAAGAGGATTGAATATATTGATATTGCAGGCATGAGATGTGTGCATCAACTGAATGTATGTCAATAAGCATGCGCGAGGTAAGGGGTCATCAACAGGGTAAAGGTCCATGCGTAGTGATATGCATACATAGGTGTCTACTATAGGTAAGCATTGTCTATACATGTGAGAATCACATGATAGGAATGCATATGTGCATCACATGATATGCATGCATGTGTGAATCACATGATATGCATGCATGTGAGCATCACATGATAGCCATGCCTGTGTGTATCACATGATAGCCGTACACGTGAGCATCACATGATAGCCATGCATGTGTGAATCACATGATATGCATGCATGTGAGCATCACATGATAGCCATGCCTGTGTGTATCACATGATAGCCGTGCATGTGAGTATCACATGATAGTCATGCATGTGTGCATCACACGTTAGCTGTGCATGCATGTGTTCTGATTTCTGGTAAATATAGCGTAAATCCTGGCACTTATTGCACAGTCAGCAATAAAATAGACTCTTAAATTAAGGCCCACGTGCAGAGGTAATGAATCTCCTATAGGCGTGAATCTTTGTATCTACATACCTTGCTGGCTGTCGAAGATGGTGAATGACTGAACTCTTGCAGAGCAGAGCCTGGGGAGCATCATATCTACTACAAGTCAATCTCACTCCTAGAAGTGGGCGTAGTGTAGAAAAGCTCAACTTTGAGAGTTTAGATAGAAGTAGGATTAATGATTCAAATTGGTTGACAAATATCAATCTCAGAAACAACAACAATCTTACAAAAATGAGCACTCTTATATACTAACTACTTGCACAAATCAGATGATCAAGAACAGGACACCACATCACAGGATATAAGTCAGCATACTCCATAGAGCCAAAAGAACCACAGGGGTCACAGGACATGACACAATCACCACACAACACATACATAAACACCACAACACCAAACTAACAATCAGCTACACTATGCAAATACATAAATGAATAATAATTCAGTTATTACACTGTTACACAGCCCCCCACTGAGAAGAAATCCGTCCCGGATTTAAGTTCCATGTGGTACAAGCGTTCTCAATCGTTCGGGGGGTCTCCGATTGCGACGAGGATAGCGTGGTTCGGGTACCGGCAAGGGGTCATCATCAGGTACCTCAGAGAGATTGGTGCCTGGTGGGTCGAGAGGCTGTGTTGGAGTCGGTGGTGCTTGTTTCTTTCGTTTAGGGACAGTTGGCAAACGAATTCCTTCTGGACAGGGCTTGAGACGGTCAAAGTGCACAATTAGTCGATGCCTTGACGAAAGAGAGTTCTGAAGACGGTACACAGAGTTAGACAGTTTCTTGACTACTCTGAAAGGACCAGTCCAGGAGCGGTGAAGTTTCCGACCCACTCCACGAGGGACAACTTTTGAGTGCAGCCACACCAGGTCATCTTTTTCAAAGGGTTTGCCATGAACTCGTTCATCATACAGGTCTTTTTGCCTGTCGAGCTGACGTCCCATAGTGTCCCGAACACGAGTGTAGGCTTCTCGCAGCCTATCTTGCAGCTTAGTAGCGAATTCGGTTGTCGTCGTTGGCTGGTCTCCCTCAGTTGGACTGTTACCATACATAAGGTCGATTGGCATCTTTGTGTTACGCCCAAACATGAGGTAGAAGGGAGAGTATCCAGTTGTTGGATGTACACTGCTGTTGTATGCCATACATAGCGGTCGAAGATGATTTTCCCAATCAAATGGGTTCTCGGTGGCAGCAGCTCTAAGCATAGAAAGGAGGGTCCGGTTGAATCGTTCGATAAGTCCATCAGATTGCGGGTGATAAGGTGTGGTACGGGTTTTGGAAATTCCAAGGAGCTTACATACTTCAGCCACAAGTTTGGATTCGAATTGCTTCCCTTGGTCAGAGTGCAGTTGTTCAGGGGGGGAGAATCTATAAAAGAACTCATGGGTGAGAACACGGGCAACAGTAACAGCTTCCTGATTGGGGATGGGAAATGCCTCCATCCAACGAGTGAAGTAGTCCCCGATAACCAAGATGTATGAGTTCCCGAGCTCTGATTCTGGGAATGGTCCCACTATGTCCACAGCAACCATCTGCATAGGGCTTCCCACCTTTACACTCTGAAGGGGTGATCGATTTTTGGGAGTGTTTGTTTTGGCAGTTGCACAATCAGCACACATCTTACACCAGTCACAAACATCATTATGGTATCCTGGCCAGTAGAATCGTTCACGGACACGAGCAAGTGTCTTGTCCTCCCCGAGGTGACCTCCAAGGGTGCCTCCATGCATCTCCGTGAGCACTTCACTCCTCTTGCTTACTGGAATCACCAGCTGGTAGATAACATCATCATCCTTGTCTTTCTGGTATAGGCGGTAGAGCTTTCCATTTTGCGTCACAAGCTGATCCCATATCTGGAATAAACGTCGTGAATGTCTACACAGTGCTTTAATCTCGGAGTCAGGAGGTCTCTGGTCTTGGAGTTTGGCCCTCAGTACCGGACCAATCATTGGGTCATTGAGCTGATCTTGGGGGAAGTCTACCATCTCTGAGAGCGAAGTACTGGCAACAATAGCTTCCTGACCATGGTTTTGACGACCACACTGGCGACAGGGAAGTCGAGAGAGAGCATCAGCATTTGTGTGTTTCTTTCCCCTTCGATGTACTATTGTGAAATCGAACTCCTGTAACCGCTCTAGCCACCTAGCCATCTGACCTTCAGGTTCCTTGAAATTCTTAAGCCAGGTTAGCGATCCATGGTCTGTCCGGAGTGTGAACGTACGGCCTAGGAGGAAATAACGAAAGTGACGAGTGACTACGGCTAGAAGTTCTCGTCTGGTAACGCAGTACTGTCGCTCAGGCTTGCTCAATAGTCTGCTACCATAAGCGATGACTCGCTCTCGGCCTTCATCGTCTTCTTGGGAAAGCACTGCACCAATACCTGTGTCACTGGCATCAGTGTCTAAGATAAATGGCTTGCTATAGTCAGGGTAGGCCAGTACTGGTGAAGAAGTGAGATGGTACTTAAGTTTGTCAAAAGCCGTCTGGCATTCGGTTGTCCATTTAAAGGTAGCCTGGTGTTCAGTTAGCTTGTGCAGGGGTCTAGCGATTTTAGCGAAGTCTTGAATAGATCTTCTATAATAGCCAGCAAAACCCAGGAACTGCTGTACTTCCTTTGTTGTTCTAGGAGTGGGCCAAGTGGCAACTTTCTCGAGCTTCTTGGGGTCGGCTGACACCCCCTCGTCTGACACTATGTGACCTAAAAACTGTACTTGGTGTCGAAGCAATTGGCATTTCTTAGGCTGTAGTTTCAAGCCAGCTTCACGGAGACGACTAAACACTTGTTTCAAGTTTGCTAAGTGCTCAGAAAAGGTTTTTCCCAAAATGATGACATCGTCAAGATAGACCATACAGTGAGACCATTGCAAGCCGGCAAGGACAAGATCCATGAGCCTCTGGAATGTAGCCGGAGCATTGCACAGACCAAAAGGCATCACTTTAAATTCGAACAAGCCTTCTGTTGTACAAAATGCCGTCTTAGGTCGGTCCTTCTCTGCGACCTCAACCTGCCAATAGCCACTGAGCAAATCTAGCGTAGAAAACTATTTGGAGCCGGCTAACGTGTTGAGAGTGTCGTCTATTCTAGGTAGTGGGTAGGCATCTTTACGAGTGACCTCATTCAGCTTGCGATAATCGACGCAAAACCGAAAACTATTGTCCTTCTTCCGGACGAGCACGATTGGTGAAGCCCAAGGGCTTTTAGAGGGTTGGACCACTTCATTTTCGAGCATAGTATGCAAAAGCTTCTGCACCTCCTGCCTACGATGTGGAGGGAATCTACGAACAGCCTGCCTAACTGGGGTGCTACTACCAGTATGTATCTCATGCTCGAGCTTGCCAGTTCTACCGAAATCGGAACTAGACCTAGCGAAAACATCAGCATATTCGCTAAGTAAAACAAAAAATTGCTCTCTCTGCTCATCATTTAGCTCTACCCCACTCTCTTCAATTAAATGCCACAAAAATTCGTCTAGTTTCGGGTCGGATCTGTCTGAGCTAGCAGAAGCATTGGCTACAACTTCCAGAGGAATATTCACTGACTCTATTGTACCAACTTGTACATGCTTTGGGATCACCACTACTTCAGGTTTGGGGTTAAGCAATCTCACAGGTACTTTACCATTTTGAGGCTTGACTAATGCACGAGCAACCGAACATGCCAACCCTTTACCTGGCTTCTCCTCTACGATATATGTGCCTTGATCTTGGGCCAATTCATCGGAGTAAGCCATGACGACTGTCTCAGAGAATGGGGGCAATTCGACGCTGTCTATGAGGCAAACACTACCACAAACATGTGGAGATTGGTTGGGCTGCTGAATAGATATTGGGTCTTCCCCACCTATGTTTATCTCGGCTCTTCCCAAATCAATGGTTACATGGTGTTTCCTCATAAAATCTAGCCCTAGAATGGCTTCACTAGTTAAGGGGCTCACCACAACAACGCCAACTCCATACTTGTTCCCATTCAGCGAGAGGTCCACACTGGCATGTCCGTGTATTTGCAGCGGTGTCCCGCCAACGCTCACCAGCCTCAGTTCAGCATACGTCTCCAAGTCGACTTTCCGATCCTTGGTCACTCTGTCCCAGGTATCCTTCCGCATCAACGTAACTGCTGCTCCAGTGTCAACGAGAAAAGGAATAGCCTGTCCATACACTAGCCCCTCTACTCGAAATCCACCTGTTGGAGTAATGACAGATATTGGTAGATCTACGGGGTTTTGAGTCCTACTTTTCTTACCCTCCTGCACTCGACTCCTCGTGCAGGGGGTGTCTAGTTTCCCTGAAACTGCTTCTTAGGGGATCGGCATAGCCTAGCGATATGTCCCCTCTGGCCACAGTTCCAGCATATAATATCCCTGTTGGCTGGAGTATTCAGCTGGGTCTCCCTAAAAGAGGTCCTGGTCCCACCATTTCCTTGGCGTCCTCTTCCTGAGAACTGGTTGCCAGTGCCTTCTGTCCTTCCTACTTCCAGCTTTTCCACTCTTTCAATTAACTTCTCAACTAATGCAACTAATTTATCATTAGCACTTACAGCTCCAATTTGTGCCTTCTCCTCGCACTCTTCATCCACAACGCTGGAGACAGCTGTCTTGGGACTCAGATAGGATTCCAGTTCGAGAGTTGCAGCTATAGCCGTATCCAGATCAGCAGGCGTCCTCTGCTTCACTCCAAACGCAACTTGAGGGTTGTCCAGGAGTCCCAGGTAGGCGTTGAGGGCTAGTCTCTCCCTAGCGTTGTCCTCGAGATCGGGGTACGCCTTGTCTACAGAAAGGCGGAGATCTTCGGCCAGATCCGCCCAGCTTTCCGTTTTCTTCTTCCGACGAGTTTGGAGCTCCGCCTGGTATCTGGTCTTCTGGCTAGATGGCTCAAACCTCTCTTTCAGGGCAGCCAAAACCAGCTCTAGGCTAGCCTGGGTTGCTGTTGATAACCGTTGGAACGCTGACTGTGCTCGCCCCGTGAGTCGCACCTTGAGCCACTTCAGCTGTGCCTCCTCGTTCCAATCGTTAACGGCCACGACGTTCTGGAAGTGATAGTGCCACTGACTCCAGCTCCCCTCGCCATTGTAAGCGTCTGGTACCACGAGCGGTCTAGCTGCCATTCTGTTCAAATCCTGCCGACTACGCCAATGTAGAAAAGCTCAACTTTGAGAGTTTAGATAGAAGTAGTATTAATGATTCAAATTGGTTGACAAATATCAATCTCAGAAACAACAACAATCTTACAAAAATGAGCACTCTTATATACTAACTACTTGCACAAATCAGATGATCAAGAACAGGACACCACATCACAGGATATAAGTCAGCATACTCCATAGAGCCAAAAGAACCACAGGGGTCACAGGACATGACACAATCACCACACAACACATACATAAACACCACAACACCAAACTAACAATCAGCTACACTATGCAAATACATAAATGAATAATAATTCAGTTATTACACTGTTACAGTAGCACTGACTCTTGGGCAGGAGGAGGTGTAGTCTTAACAAGTGAAGGCTGGAACCAACAGCAAGTGTAGATATGGCCAGCCAATGATGTGCTACTAAAGCACTAACAAGTGAAGGCTGGATGGAACCAACAGCAAGTGTAGATATGGCCAGCCAATGATGTGGTACTACAGCACTTGCATTTTTGGTGAAGACCACTGCACATGTATTTTTATTTTTTTCCTACCACTTTATAACTCCATAGAATCCGTAAACTTCATGGTGTGGACTTGATATATAGCTCAAAAGATAGGTCTCTCTTTGTGCTCTCTGTTGATACTAAAATATTTATCGTAAGTATAACTATAGCCAAGTTATTGGAGGAACCTAAAATAACTAACGACTGATTTTGTGGAATAAATATCTCCAGATTACAAAGTGCTAACGAGTTGAAATTAGCAGCAGTGGCTAGAGGCCGACTCTATGCAATGAGTGTTTTTATTAGGCGCTGAAATGTAAGTACAGTATACCCTCGCATATCTGAACCTCAATTATCCGAACACTCGGTAAATTTTTATTTAAAAACTAGTAATAGTCGTAACTCTGCCAAATCGTTTACATAAGTTGCACATGCTAACTAGTTCAGTTTGCTTGGGCCAGCTTGCTTGGGCCAGCAAAAGGAAGAGAGTAATTTTGTCGATCGAGTCAAAGATAGCCATTCTAAGCAAGATATCAAATGGAGCCAGTCGAGCCGGACTAGCGGAAGAGTAAGGCGTAGGGAAGTTGATAATAACGGAGATAAAAAAGAACGAAACCAAACTTCGGGAGTTCGCAGGCAACCTTGACTGTCGGGGGATAAGTTCAGCTCGCAAAGTCATGTACCTTGCTAAAGACGAACAACTAGAAAATTCTTTATATCTGTGGTTTGTTCAGAAAAGCGGGCAAGACACTTCAGTCAGTGGACCATTGCTCAGAGAAAGTGAATATAAATAATATGAAAAAATATGTATGTAAAACAGCCTGCCAGTTACTGAGGACCTAAATCCTTCTAGTACCAGGAAGTGAGCTTCTTATTATCCCAAGGACATGCAGATTAAAAGGATTGAAAATAGTTCCAACGTGATTTAGCATTTTAATTACATTCATGAATTAATTATATTCATGAATTTATAATTAATAGTGTTTTTTTTGCATATCCGAACTTTTTGCTTATCCGAACTACCTTGGGTCCCAACGAGTTCAGATAAGAGAGGGTCTACTGTACGTGGTAAAGCGGCGTGGGTGGAAAATTAATTTCGTTAATAATTCATAAAACTCATTTTCCACCCACGTCCTTGACCATGTACTCACGTTTTAGTGCCTAATGAAAACACTCATTGAGCTTCCTCTAGCCACTGGTGCTAATTTCAAATTCGTTATCACTTTGCAATCTGGAGATATTTATGCGGCAAAATCAGGAATTCAGGTTTTGAAGTTCCCTCCACTTTAGGTCCAGTAACTTGGCTATAGTTATACCTATGGAAAATATTTTAGTATCAAAAGAGAGCACCCTATCTTTTGAGCTATATATCAAGTCAATACCATGAAGTTTACAGAATCGACGGAGCTATAAAGTGGTAACCACACGTGTTTTTTTGTTTTTTTAATTAAAAAGATGGTGCTGTACCCCCACAAGTTGGCTGGAACCAACAGCAAGTGTAGATATGGCCAGCCAATGATGTGGTATTACAGCACTTAACAAGTGAAGGCTGGAACCAACAGCAAGTGTAGGTATGGGCGGGCCAATATTTTACTTATTTATTTAGTTTCATATTTGACACTTACAGTACATCTTTAAAGATATTTCTCCTATTAATGTGTGCATTTCTTAAATATACAGCCACTTCCAGAACCTTCCCCTGGAGCCAGTGCTGAGCCTCAACCAGAAAGACAGTCTGCCTCTCCTAGACCCAGTACAGAGGATGTGTCCTCAGAAGGTAAAGTTGAGAATGTTCCCAACCGACTGGTCATTACAGTGTGAGTGCTTGCTGGTGCACATTTACTGCTCCCTCTAGTCATTACAGTGATACTGTCCTCACCCATAGATAGGTTCACACAGAAGGAGCCTAGTGATACTGTCCTCACCCATAGATAGACACACAGAAGGAGCCTAGTGAGACTGTCCTCCCCCATAGATAGGTTCACACAGAAGGAGCCTAGTGAGACTGTCCTCCCCCATAGATAGGTTCACACAGAAGAAGCCTAGTGAGACTGTCCTCCCCCATAGATAGGTTCACACAGAAGAAGCCTAGTGAGACTGTCCTCCCCATAGATAGGTTCACACAGAAGGAGCCTAGTGAGACTGTCCTCCCCCATAGATAGGTTCACACAGAAGAAGCCTAGTGAGACTGTACTCCCTCATAGATAGGTTCACACAGAAGGAGCCTAGTGAGACTGTTCTCCCCCATAGATAGGTTCACACAGAAGGAGCCTAGTGAGACTGTTCTCCCCCATAGATAGGTTCACACAGAAGGAGCCTAGTGAGACTGTCCTCCTTCATAAATAGGTTCACCCAGGTGAGACTGTCTTCTTCCATATAAGGAGCTATACTCTGACCAGGGCTGTATCCAGAGCTTAGAAACACACAAGGCTAGGGGCTTCCGGGGTGCATGCTCACCTGGAAATTATATTTACCCTAGCTACATAGTCACTAGGTATGCATTCTGTGGGTAGTCAAGTGTGAGCAGAGAACTGTCATCAGTGCATCATTTCAGAGTGAGTCATTCATTCAATAGGAATATGATGGGAGAAAAATAATCGTTTCATTTGCCTCACGCTAGCTACAGTACTGCCCCTTCTAGTTTAGCAAACCTCCTCCCCACCCCATCAATTCCCCCCTCCTCCCTCTGCTGGCCCCTCTTGGCAAGACAATGTTGGCACATCATATGTAACTGAGACTCCACCCACATACATGTACAATATATGTGTGTGCAGAGTTGAAGAAATCTGAGGAGAACACACGCAAAGACAACATAGGTAAGGGAGACGAGGAAAGTGTCCTCAAGGGAGGGAGGGAGGTGTGTAGTTGAGACTCCACCCACATACTTGTAGCTCAATATGTACCATATTTGCTGGGATATAAGTCTCACCTGGGTTTAGGTCACACCCACAAATCTACTTAGCACTGTATTACATAGTTGGTGTTCCTGCATAGAAGTTGTTCTTACCAGCAAAAGAAATAGCCAGTTGGCAGCTTGAAACTAGTGATGAAGCTAATGCACTTCTCAGAGCTGAGGCCAACTGAAATTCCCTCTGTTGTGAGGAGGTCACTGATAGCTACTAGCTGTACGTGGAGGAACAATGACCTGGACTAGTTCTCCACTGACGTAGACACAATTATCCAAGCCAGTAGTGAGTGACTCCATGCAGTGTCTATGAGGTTTAGCCAACCTGATGGGTCATGAGATATCGACACACAGAGACTCAGGACAAAGATATTTATTTTAAAATCAGACAAGAATATTGAATTGACTGCTCCAAATAGAACGAAAACTGTAGCATACACATATACATGAGGACCACAATCAGATGACCCTTTACCATATACCTCAATGGGTAAGTGTCTCTCTAGTCACTGAGGGAATGGCACTAGAGATTTCGGCACAATAGTCACTACAGTCATTGCAACCCCACACATTTGGTGGGTACCCCCTGGTGGACATTGCCTGGTGCCACACACATTAACCCTGGTGCATGTGTAAGAGGTGAATTGGTTGAGTGTAGTGTGCTAGTGACACCTCAATGTGTGTGCATCACCTGACCAGGTTCCAGCAGTGAGCCTCGGATTGAAGACAAGCAAGTACTAGTCTCCTCTGCTACTTCTGCCACTGCGACATCAGATCATGAAGTGAGTGTGTTGAATATTGCTTGATGATTACTCTGTGTGTGTGTGTTCAAGTATTTGTGGTTGCCCTATAAGTAGATGGTAGGTGTGTGCTCTGAGTTGTTGATTATAAGTTGATTAGGAATATTCTTGTTGGCCTAAGGAAGTATTGTAAGATGCACCACCAACTATGTCAGACTAACTGTGTAGCATGAGTATACTTGCTTGTCTCTAAGGCTGGCCATGTAGAGTAAGATCACAAGGTTATGAGTGTCTGTGTTGCTTGCAGTCATCCTTAAAGTGATATGTTGATTGTTCTCTGACAGGCTGACCATTCTGACAAGCAAGACGATATCTCTGATATTGGTGGAAAAGTTTGTCAGCCGAGTGAAAGTGTGATTCACGGCAAGGCACGCGAAGGAAACCTGCCAGGAGTAATGTCTACCATGAAGAATGAAGGATACGACACTCTGGTGATTACTAAACTACACACAATTATTACCACATCACATGATAGTCATGCATGTGTGCATCGCATGATAGTCGTACATGTGAGCATCACATGATAGCCGTGTATGTGAGCATCACATGATAGCCATGCATGTGTGCATCACATGATAGCCGTACATGTTGGCATCACATGATATCCGTACATGTGAGCATCACAAGATAGTCATGCATGTGTGCATCACATGATAGCCGTACATGTTAGAATCACATGATCACCGTGCATGTGAGCATCATATGATAGTCATACATGTGTGCATGATAGTCGTACATGTGAGCATCACATGATAGCCATGTATGTGAGCATCACATATCTGTACATGTGAGCATCACATGATGCCATGTAAGTAAAGTAAGTATCACATGATAGCCATGCATGTGTGCATAACATGATAGCCGTACATGTGAGCATCACATGATAGCCATGCATATGAGCATAACATGATAGTCATGCATGTGTGCATCACATGTTAGCTGTACATGCATGTGGTGTGATGTCTGGTAAATATAGCGTGAATCCTGGCACTTATTGCTCAGTCAGCAATAAAGTAGGCTCTTAAATTATGGCCCACGTGCAGAGGTAATGAATCTCCTATAGGCGTGAATCTTTGTATCTACATACCTTTCTGGCTGTCGAAGATGGTGAATGACTGAACACTTGCAGAGCAGAGCCTGGGGAGCATCATATCTACTACAAGTCAATCTCACTCCTAGAAGTGGGCGTAACACTGACTCTTGGGCAGGAGGAGGTGTAGTCTTAACAAAAGGCTGGAACCAACAGCAAGTGTTCCAGCCTTCCCTTGTTAAGTGCACATCATTGGCTGGCTGTTGGTTTCAGCCTTCACTTGTTAAGTGCTGTAGTACCACATCATTGGCTGGCCATATCTACACTTGCTGTTGGTTCCAGCCTTGTGAGGGTACAGCACCATTAAAAAAACAAAAAAATCATGGTTATCACCCGTAGATTCTGCAAACTTCATAGTTTGGACTTGATATATAGCTCAAAAGATAGGTCTCTCTGTGTGCTCTCTTTTTAAACTAAAATATTTTTCTTATATATAACTATAGCCAAGTGGACCTAAAGTAGAGGGAACTTCAAAACCTGAATGCCTGATTTTGTCGCATAAATATCTCCATATTGAAAAGTGCTACCGAGTTGAAATTAGCACATGTGGCTAGAGGAAGCTCTACTCTATGCAATGAGTGTTTTAGGCTCTAAAACGTAAGTACACGGTCAAGCGCGTGCGTGGAAAATGAGTTTTATGGATTATTAATGAAATTCATTTTCCACCCATGCCGCTTGACCACGTACAGCAGACCCTCTCTTATCTGAACTCGTTGGGACCCAAAGTAGTTCGGATAAGCAAAAAGTTCGAGTTCGGATATGCCAAAAAAACACAAATATTAATTATAAATTCATGAACGTGCTGAATCATGCAGGAATTATTTTTAATATCCTTTTAATCTGCAGGTCCTTGGGATAATAAGCTCACTTCCTGGTACTAGAAGGATTTAGGTCCTCAGTAACTGGCATGCTGTTTTACATACAGTAGAACCTCAGAGTTACGAACCCCAGAATTACGAACACCTCAGTCAACTGAACGGCAAGTCAACATCCGAACGGGTCAAGGGTAGTCACACTCGACTCACGCACCGGTAACATTTATTGCATAGCGCACACCTGAATTGCAGCTGCTCTCCTTCGCACGCTAGCTACATGTAGTTTCTTTGCCATGGCCTCAAGCTCTTCTACGAAACGAAACGTAAGCGAGTCACGCTATCCATCGATCAGGAACTTAAGATTTTGAAGAAAGTGGACCAAGGCAGTACTTTGCCATAGCCAAGGAGTTTGGAATTGGAAAAACAACCGTGACGGACATTAAAAAAGCTAGAGAAAAGATCACGAAGTTTGCTGCTGAAGCACAAGATGTTAGCTCCCTTAAAAAGAGGTGCATTGTAAGAAGAGCTGATGATGATGCTTTTGATAGAGCTATGCATTTGTGGTTCACACAAGAACGGCATAAGGGCACGCCAATCAGTGGTGTCTTGATGATGGAAAAAGCAAGATTGCTTTTTCAACAGTTCCATCCAGATAAATCTGAAGATGACTTCAAAGGTAGCAATGGATGGTTGCATCCATTTAAGAAGAGACATGGAATAAGGCAGTTGAGTCTACAAGGTGAATCCCTGTCAGCAGATGCTAGTGCTGCAGAAAAATTTAAGAAATTTTTCCATGAATTTGTGGAAGAACACAAGCTGTCTCCACACCAGATTTTTAACAGCGATGAGACAGGCCTATATTGGCGTCTTCTTCCGAACAAAACCTTAGCCGATGCTTCTGAAAAGAAAGCAAAGAATTTTAAATCTCCTAAGGATAGAGTGACATTGATGGCCACTGCTAATGCCAGTGGAGATTTTCACCTGCCTTTAGTATTTATACACAAAAGTGCTAAGCCACGTTGTTTTCAATATGTCGGCTCTGCCCGTTCTTTATAACCAGAAGAGTGCATGGATGGACAGAATAATTTTCTCAGATTGGTTCCACAAACACTTTGTGCCCTCAGTGAAGTTCTATCTGCAGTCAAAGTCATTGTCTTCTAAGGCTGTCCTCCTCCTCGATAATGCTCCATCCCCATCCCTCTCCATCCACACTTGTGTCTGCTGATGGTGACATTAAATGTTTATTTGTACCACCCAATGTTACCCGCTTGGTTCAGCCTATGGATCAGGGTGTGCTTGAGAGCGTAGATATAAGAAACTACTTTTAAGAAAGCTGCTACTGGGGCACTCAGAGCATGACTCTTTTGTGCAATTCAGCAAGAGCCTCACCATCAAAGACGTGGTTTATCTTTGTGCCAAGTCCTGGGATGAGATTTCTACAATCTCACTTAGTCGTGCCTGGAACAAGCTAGGCTTTGGTCCAGACTGTGGTAGTCAACAAGAAGAATTGCCAGGGGTGTCGGAAGAATGTAATCAGTTAGGTGTCCCTGATGCTGAGATGGAAGAATGGCTAACCATGGACCAAGGTGAAACTGGTGTGGAGGACATGACTGATGAGGATATACTAGGCACTGTTCGAGCATCATCAGTAGTTGATGAAAGTGAGGAGGAAGCGGAAGAACAGGCACCATCACCCATGCTGAAGCTGAAGAAGCTTTCAGCACTTGTTTGACATGGATGGAACAAAAGGCAGAAGCTACACCAATGAACTTGGTACTTCTACACTCTTTAGCAGCAAAGAAGAGACACGATTCTTTAAAACAAACACACATTACTGATTTCTTTAAATCTTAGTTATACAGTACTGTATATAGTAAAATGTTTGTGCATAAAGTACAGACATACTTGGTGTAATGGTATAATTTGTACAAGTGATAATTTAATAATGTGATGGCATAACATTTAGTAAGTGGAGAGGTAAAAGGGTCTTGTAATAGTGAAACTATTGTGAAATACCTGCAGAAGAGTAGATAATTACGTACAAGTACATACTGTACTGTTAAACAAGTCTAAATAAGCATGACATCATTATGATGTAATTGTTTCAGAGTTACGGACATTTCAGAGTTACGAACACTCAATTTCCCGAGCGTTTCGTAACTCTGAGGTTCTACTGTACATATAATTTCATATTATTTATATTCATAATGTTGTATTTTCTCTGAGCAATAGTCCACTGACTGGAGTGCCTTGCCCACAACTTATCCCCCGACAGTCAAGGTTGCCTGCGAACTCTCAAAGTTTGGCTTCGTTCTTTTTTATCTCCGTTATTGTCAACTTCCCTACACCTTACTCTTCTGCTAGTCCGGCTAGACTGGCTCCATTGATATCTAGCTTAGAATGGCTCGATCGACAAAATTACTCTCTTCCTTTTGCTGGCCCAAACAAACTGAACTAGTTAGCATGTGACACTTACGTAAACGAATAGGCCGAGTGACGACCATTACCAGTTTAAAAATTACGGAGGAGTTCGGATAATCCGAGCGTTCGGATAATCGAGGTTCAGATATGTGAGGGTAAACTGTGCTTACATTTTAGCGCCTAATGAAAACACTCATTGCATAGAGTAGAGCTTCCTCTAGCCACTGGTGCTAATTTCAACTCTCTAGCACTTTATAATCTGGAGATATTTATGCCGCAAAATCAGTCATTCAGGTTTGTGAGGTTCCCTCCACTTGTTGCTCCAGTAACTTGGCTATAGTTGTACTTATGAAAAATATTTTAGTATCAACAGAGAGCACAAAGAGAGACCTATCGTTTGAACTATATAACAAGTCCACACCATGAAGTTTACGGATTCTATGGAGTTATAAAGTGGTAACCATAAGAAGAAGAAAAGAAAAAAATACATGTGCAGTAGTCTCCCCCAAAAAATGAAAGTGCTGGCCATATCTACACTTGCTGTTGGTTCCAGCCTTCACTTGTTAAGTGCTGTAGTAGCACATCATTGGCTGGCCATACACTTGCTGTTGGTTCCAGCCTTCACTTGTTAAGTGCTGTAGTAGCAAATCATTGGCTGGTCATATCTACACTTGCTGTTGGTTCCAGCCTTCACTTGTTAAGTGCTGTAGTACCACATCATTGGCTGGCCATATCAATACTTGCTGTTGGTTGCAGCCTTCACTTGTTAACAAGCGAAGGCTGGAACCAACAGCAAGTGTATTTATGGGCTGGCTAATGTTTACAATATGCACTTATTTCTATGGAAATATTTTGTTTCATATATGACACCTACAGTACATCTTTAAAGATTATTTCTCCTATTAATGTGTGCATTTCTTAAATAAACAGCCACATCCAGAACCTTCCCCTGGAGCCAATGCTGAGCCTCAACCAGAAAGACAGTCTGGACACAGTACAGAGGATGTGTCCTCAGAAGGTAAAGTTGAGAATGTTCCCAACCGACTGGTCATTACAGTGTGAGTGCTTGCTGGTGCACACTTACTGCTCCCACTAGTCATTACAGTGATACTGTCCTCCCCCATAGATAGGTTTACACAGAAGGAGCCTAGTGAGACTGTCCTCCCCATAGATAGTTAAAACCTAGTGAGATGGTCCTCCTTCATAAATAGATTAACACAGAAGGTGAGACTAGTGAGACTGTCTTCTTCTATATAAGGAGCTATACTCTGACCAGGGCTGTAGCCACAGCTTATATACACACAAGGCTAGGGGCTTCCGGGATGCATGCTCACCTGGAAATTATATTTACCCTAGCTACATAGTCACTAGGTATGCATTCTGTGGGTAGTCAAGTGTGAGCAGAGAACTGTCATCAGTGCATCATTTCAGAGTGAGTCATTCATTCAAATGATGGGAGAAAAGTAATCGTTTCATTTGCCTCACGCTGGCTACAGTGCTGCCCCTTCTAGTTTAGCAAACCTCCCCCTCCTCCCCATCCCATGAATTACCCCCTCCTCCCTCTGCTGGCCCCTCATGGCAAGACAATGTTGGCACATAATATGTAACTGAGACTCCACCCACTTACATGTACAATTATATGTGTGTGTGTGTGTGCAGAGTTGAAGAAATCTGAGGAGAACACAGGCAAAGACAACATAGGTAAGGGAGACGAGGAAAGTGTCCTCAAGGGAGGGAGGGAGGTATGTAGTTGAGACTCCACCCACATATTTGTAGCTCAATATGTACTATATTTGCTGGGATATAAGTCTCACCTGGGTTTAGGTCACACCCATAAATCTGCTTAGCACTGTATTACATAGTTGGTGTTCCTGCATAGAAGTTGTTCTTACCAGCAAAAGAAATAGCCAGTTGGCAGCTTGAAACTACTAGTGGTGAAGCAAATGCACTTCTCAGAGCTGAGGCCAACTGAAATTCCCTCTGTTGTGAGGAGGTCACTGATAGCTACTAGCTGTACGTGGAGGAACCGTGACCTGGACTAGTTCTCCACTGACGTAGACACAATTGTCCAAGCCAGTAGTGAGTGACTCCATGCAGTGTCTATGAGGTTTAGCCAACCGGATGGGTCATGAGATACCGACAGACAGAGACACAGAACAAAGATATTTATTTTAAAATCAGACAAGAATATTGAATTGACTGCTCCAAATAGAACGAAAACTGCACCATGTACATGAAGACCACAATGAGATGACCCTTTACCATATAACTCAATGAGCAAGTCTCTCTCTAGTCAGGGAGGGAATGGCACTAGAAACATCGGCTCCATAATCACTACAGTCATTGCATCCCCACACACTTGGTGGGTACCCCCTGGCGGACATTGCCTGGGGCCACACACATTAACCCTGGTGCATGTGTAAGAGGTGAATTGCTTGAGTGTAGTGTGCTAGTGACACCTCAATGTGTGTGCATCACTTGACCAGGTTCCAGCAGTGAGCCTCGGATTGAAGACAAGCAAGCACTAGTCTCCTCTGCTACTTCTGCCACTGCGACATCAGATCATGAAGTGAGTGTGTTGAATATTGCTTGGTGATTACAGTGTGTGTGTGTGTTCGCGTATTTGTGGTTGCCCTATAAGTAAATGGTGGGTGTGTGCAGTTAGTTATTGATTATATGTTGATTAGGTTGCAGGCCTCAGGAAGTATTGTAAGATGCACCACCAACTATCTCAGACTAACTGTGTAGCATGAGTATACCTGCTTGTCTCTAAAGTCTGATTCTGAGTTTGACGCTCAGCCATTATGTATCGTATCGTCCTATCGTAACGTATCATCGTATTGTGAACCAGCAATGTCTTGACAATACGATACGATAGGACGTTATGATACGTAATGATGGAATACGATCTGGTTCTATTCTAGCATCTAGCATCTGACCAATCAGAATGCTGGCAAGTGGGAGGTCACGTGAAGGACTTTGTACCTTCCGTCTTCACTACTAGAAGAACTATCACAGCTAGAACTACTAGGTGAACTAGAAGAGGAAGAACTGCCGTCCATAGCCTCCTCACGATCGGTCAACAACTACTATCACGTGAGCACCTTGTCAAAACCAGCAAAACTCGCCAATCGAACGCTATATTATGAACCAGAAACAATACGATACGATAGAACGATACGATACGTTACGATAGGCGAGCGTCATATTAACCCTTTCACTGCTGCAGGTAAATACCCCCCCTGTGCTGGGCCTTTTTTTTAGGAAAAAAGGTGATTTTGAAATTAATGCCAAAAAAAAAACTAAACGAGGTTATTTTTAAATTCTTTTTGTATGTTTGGGTGGGAAAGAGGTTGGGCTATGGGGTAAAAATTGAAATTTGGTATTTTGCATAATTAGGTGGTCATGTGACCTCATGGCGGCCATATTGGATTTCCATTTTTTCATCAAATTTGTGATAAAAAGTACTTTTTCTCCAAGAAATTCTTGCTATTTTTTTCACTGGTGAAGATACATGAAATGAATAAAAACAGCAATAGTTTCATCATTTTATTCAAAAACAGACAAAAATCTACGTTTATCGGCAGAATTGTGAAAAAACATGAAATTTAAAAAAAACACTGTTAACATGCCAACTATTAGTCATTTATACTCCACACAACCTTCTGGGATCATGGAATGCAGGTATTTGAAGTTCAGATGCATATTTTCAAATGTGTTTTGAACATTTATCTGGTTATGTAACCCTTAGCAGCCATATATGGTCACATTGATGTCGTTTCAATCTACAGACACTAGCATTGTCATCATGGCCCTGTGCAGGGCCGCCCAAGTCAAGCAAATCATCGGCCTCGTCATGGAATACTCCCAATCACTGTCGGCATTATCATAGTCAACTGTTGGAAACGAATTACCTGTACCATCCAAATCAAAGTTGTCCTCGCTGTCCGTATCAGCAAAGATGAGGCTGCGCTCGTGCCATTTTTCTGCCTACCGCTGGAAAACCCGACTTTCCACGTGTCTGTAGTTCATAGAAAAAACAATAGATGGCACGTGCAGTACAGGCGCTATTTTAAAAAGGCACATACCCGGTACTACCAGGGATGCACAATTCAACGACATTTTTTTCTATCCGGTACTACCGGATATACGCAGTGAAAAGGTTAAGGCTGGCCATTTACAGTGAGAACACAAGGTTATGAGTGTCTGTGTTGCTTGCAGTCATCTTAAAATTATATGTTGATTGTTCTCTGACAGGCTGACCATTCTGACAAGCAAGAAGATATCTCAAATAATAAAGTTTGTCAGCCGACTGAAAGTGTGACTCACAGCAAGGCACGCGAAGGTGACCTTCCAGGAATAATGGCTGCCATGAAGAATGAAGGATACAACCCTCTGGACAGAGATGGACAGGGCAACAACGCCTTGCACTGTGCAGCTCTCGGGGGACACGTGTCTGTGGTGAAGTTTTTTCTGGAGGATCTGAACTATGACCCAACACTTCCTAGTAAAGATGGTCATACAGTTCTTCACCTAGCTGCTTCACGTGGTCATCTTGAGCTGCTACGATACCTGTTGGAGGAGCGACAGCTTGATGCTCTGAGCACGGATGCCATAGGACGTACTCCATTACATCATGCTTGTCGTTTGAACTCTGACCTTAGCAGTATGAGTGGAGGAAAAAGGACAAGTGAGCATTTTGCTGTTGTCAAGTATCTCATAGAGGAGCTCGGCTGCGACCCACTTGTGAGAGATGTTAATGAAGACACTCCACTTCACCTTGCTGCTGCATGGGGTGAGCTAGAGATTGTCAAGTACTTTATACAAGAGCTGAAGTGGGACACTAACATCAGAGGTCAATTGGGAATGACACCTCTTCATAGGTCTTGTTCGGGAGGTCATTTTGATGTTGTCAAGTATCTCATAGAGGAGCTCAGCTGCGACTCACTTGTGAGAGATGTTAATGAAGACACTCCACTTCATCTTGCTGCTCTAGGGGGTAAGCTGGAGATTATCAAGTACTTTATACAAGACCTGAAGTGGGACACTAACATCAGAGGTGATTTGGGAAGGACACCTCTTCATAATTCTTGTGAGGGAGGACATTTTGATGTTGTCAAGTATCTCGTAGAGGAGCTCGGCTGCGACCCACTTGTGAGAGATGTTAGTGAAGACACTCCACTTCATCTTGCTGCTGACGAGGGTAAGCTAGAGATTATCAAGTACTTTATACAAGACCTGAAGTGGGACACTAACATCAGAGGTTATTTTGGAAGGACACCTCTTCATAATTCTTGTGAGTGGGGCCATTTTGATGTTGTCAAGTATCTCATAGAAGAGCTCGGCTGCGACCCACTTGTGAGAGATGTTAATGAAGACACTCCACTTCACCTTGCTGCTCTAGGGGGTAAGCTGGAGATTATCAAGTACTTTATACAAGACCTGAAGTGGGACACTAACATCAGAGGTTATTTGGGAAGGACACCTCTTCATAAGTCTTGTGTGGAAGGACATTTTGATGTTGCCAAGTATCTCGTAGAGGAGCTCGGCTGCGACCCACTTGTGAGAGATGTTAATGAAGACACTCCACTTCACCTTGCTGCTCTAGGGGGTAAGCTGGAGATTATCAAGTACTTTATACAAGACCTGAAGTGGGACACTAACATCAGAGGTTATTTGGGAAAGACACCTCTTCATACGTCTTGTGAGTGGGGCCATTTTGATGTTGTCAAGTATCTCATAGAAGAGCTCGGCTGCGACCCACTTGTGAGAGAAGTTAATGAAGACACTCCACTTCACCTTGCTGCTGAAGAGGGTAAGCTAGAGATTGTCAAATACTTTATACAAGACCTGAAGTGGGACACTAACATCAGAGGTTATTGGGGAAGGACACCTCTTCATAAGTCTTGTGTGGAAGGACATTTTGATGTTGCCAAGTATCTCGTAGAGGAGCTCGGCTGCGACCCACTTGTGAGAGATGTTAATGAAGACACTCCACTTCACCTTGCTGCTCGATGGGGTAAGCTAGAGATTGTCAAGTACTTTATACAAGACCTGAAGTGGGACACTAACATCAGAGGTTATTTGGGAAGGACACCTCTTCATATGTCTTGTGAGAAAGGACACTTTGATATTGTCAAGTATCTCGTAGAGGAGCTCGGCTGCGACCCACTTGTGAGAGATGTTAATGAAGACACTCCACTTCACCTTGCTGCTCTAGAGGGTAAGCTAGACATTGTCAAGTACTTTATACAAGACCTGAAGTGGGACACTAACATCAGAGGTTATTTGGGAAAGACACCTCTTCATATGTCTTGTGAGAAAGGACACTTTGATATTGTCAAGTATCTCGTAGAGGAGCTCGGCTGCGACCCACTTGTGAGAGATGTTAATGAAAACATTCCACTTCACCTTGCTGCTCTAACCGGTAAGCTAGACATTGTCAAGTACTTTATACAAGACCTGAAGTGGGACACTAACATCAGAGGTTATTTGGGAAAGACACCTCTTCATACGTCTTGTGAGTGGGGCCATTTTGATGTTGTCAAGTATCTCATAGAAGAGCTCGGCTGCGACCCACTTGTGAGAGAAGTTAATGAAGACACTCCACTTCACCTTGCTGCTGAAGAGGGTAAGCTAGAGATTGTCAAATACTTTATACAAGACCTGAAGTGGGACACTAACATCAGAGGTTATTGGGGAAGGACACCTCTTCATAAGTCTTGTGTGGGAGGACATTTGGATGTTGTCAAGTATCTCGTAGAGGAGTTCGGCTGTGACCCACTTGTGAGAGATGTTAATGAAAACACTCCACTTCACCTTGCTGCCTACTGGGGTAAGCTAGAGATTGTCAAGTACTTTATACAAGACCTGAAGTGGGACACTAACATCAGAGGTTATTTGGGAAGGACACCTCTTCATATGTCTTGTGAGAAAGGACACTTTGATATTGTCAAGTATCTCGTAGAGGAGCTCGGCTGCGACCCACTTGTGAGAGATGTTAATGAAAACACTCCACTTCACCTTGCTGCTCAATTTGGTGGGCTAGAGATGGTCAAGTACTTTATACAAGACCTGAAGTGGGACACTAACATCAGAGGTTATTTGGGAAGGACACCTCTTCATAAGTCTTGTGTGGAAGGACATTTTGATGTTGCCAAGTATCTCGTAGAGGAGCTCGGCTGCGACCCACTTGTGAGAGATGTTAATGAAGACACTCCACTTCACCTTGCTGCTCGATGGGGTAAGCTAGAGATTGTCAAGTACTTTATACAAGACCTGAAGTGGGACACTAACATCAGAGGTTATTTGGGAAGGACACCTCTTCATATGTCTTGTGAGAAAGGACACTTTGATATTGTCAAGTATCTCGTAGAGGAGCTCGGCTGCGACCCACTTGTGAGAGATGTTAATGAAAACATTCCACTTCACCTTGCTGCTCTAACCGGTAAGCTAGACATTGTCAAGTACTTTATACAAGACCTGAAGTGGGACACTAACATCAGAGGTTATTTGGGAAAGACACCTCTTCATACGTCTTGTGAGTGGGGCCATTTTGATGTTGTCAAGTATCTCATAGAAGAGCTCGGCTGCGACCCACTTGTGAGAGAAGTTAATGAAGACACTCCACTTCACCTTGCTGCTGAAGAGGGTAAGCTAGAGATTGTCAAATACTTTATACAAGACCTGAAGTGGGACACTAACATCAGAGGTTATTGGGGAAGGACACCTCTTCATAAGTCTTGTGTGGGAGGACATTTGGATGTTGTCAAGTATCTCGTAGAGGAGTTCGGCTGTGACCCACTTGTGAGAGATGTTAATGAAAACACTCCACTTCACCTTGCTGCCTACTGGGGTAAGCTAGAGATTGTCAAGTACTTTATACAAGACCTGAAGTGGGACACTAACATCAGAGGTTATTTGGGAAAGACACCTCTTCATATGTCTTGTGAGAAAGGACACTTTGATATTGTCAAGTATCTCGTAGAGGAGCTCGGCTGCGACTCACTTGTGAGAGATGTTAATGAAAACACTCCACTTCACCTTGCTGCTCTAGGGGGTAAGCTGGAGATTATCAAGTACTTTATACAAGACCTGAAGTGGGACACTAACATCAGAGGTTATTTGGGAAAGACACCTCTTCATACGTCTTGTGAGTGGGGCCATTTTGATGTTGTCAAGTATCTCATAGAAGAGCTCGGCTGCGACCCACTTGTGAGAGAAGTTAATGAAAACACTCCACTTCACCTTGCTGCTCAATTTGGTGGGCTAGAGATGGTCAAGTACTTTATACAAGACCTGAAGTGGGACACTAACATCAGAGGTTATTTGGGAAGGACACCTCTTCATAAGTCTTGTGTGGAAGGACATTTTGATGTTGCCAAGTATCTCGTAGAGGAGCTCGGCTGCGACCCACTTGTGAGAGATGTTAATGAAGACACTCCACTTCACCTTGCTGCTCGATGGGGTAAGCTAGAGATTGTCAAGTACTTTATACAAGACCTGAAGTGGGACACTAACATCAGAGGTTATTTGGGAAGGACACCTCTTCATATGTCTTGTGAGAAAGGACACTTTGATATTGTCAAGTATCTCGTAGAGGAGCTCGGCTGCGACCCACTTGTGAGAGATGTTAATGAAAACACTCCACTTCACCTTGCTGCTCAATTTGGTGGGCTAGAGATGGTCAAGTACTTTATACAAGACCTGAAGTGGGACACTAACATCAGAGGTTATTTGGGAAGGACACCTCTTCATAAGTCTTGTGTGGAAGGACATTTTGATGTTGCCAAGTATCTCGTAGAGGAGCTCGGCTGCGACCCACTTGTGAGAGATGTTAATGAAGACACTCCACTTCACCTTGCTGCTCGATGGGGTAAGCTAGAGATTGTCAAGTACTTTATACAAGACCTGAAGTGGGACACTAACATCAGAGGTTATTTGGGAAGGACACCTCTTCATAATTCTTGTGTGGGAGGACATTTGGATGTTGTCAAGTATCTCGTAGAGGAGCTCGGCTGCGACCCACTTGTGAGAGATGTTAATGAAGACACTCCACTTCACCTTGCTGCTCTAACCGGTAAGCTAGACATTGTCAAGTACTTTATACAAGACCTGAAGTGGGACACTAACATCAGAGGTTATTTGGGAAGGACACCTCTTCATAATTCTTGTGAGGGAGGACATTTTGATGTTGTCAAGTATCTCATAGAAGAGCTCGGCTGCGACCCACTTGTGAGAGAAGTTAATGAAGACACTCCACTTCACCTTGCTGCTCAATGTGGTAAGCTAGACATTGTCAAGTACTT
This sequence comes from Cladorhizidae sp. MBARI D1340-BT2, assembly GCA_028752905.1. NCBI lineage: Eukaryota > Metazoa > Porifera > Demospongiae > Poecilosclerida > Cladorhizidae > Cladorhizidae sp. MBARI D1340-BT2. The sequence continues at coordinate 3,905,380 of JAQNBH010000002.1, read as the reverse complement.
TATACAAGACCTGAAGTGGGCCACTAACATCAGAGGTTATTTTGGAAGGACACCTCTTCATAATTCTTGTGAGGGAGGACATTTTGATGTTGTCAAGTATCTCATAGAAGAGCTCGACTGCGACCCACTTGTGAGAGATGTTAATGAAGACACTCCACTTCACCTTGCTGCTGACGAGGGTAAGCTAGAGATTATCAAGTACTTTATACAAGACCTGAAGTGGGACACTAACATCAGAGGTTATTTGGGAAGGACACCTCTTCATAATTCTTGTGAGGGAGGACATTTTGATGTTGTCAAGTATCTCATAGAAGAGCTCGACTGCGACCCACTTGTGAGAGATGTTAATGAAGGCACTCCACTTCACCTTGCTGCTCTAGGGGGTAAGCTGGAGATTATCAAGTACTTTATACAAGACCTGAAGTGGGACACTAACATCAGAGGTTATTTGGGAAAGACACCTCTTCATAATTCTTGTGAGAAAGGACACTTTGATATTGTCAAGTATCTCGTAGAGGAGCTCGGCTGCGACCCACTTGTGAGAGATGTTAATGAAAACACTCCACTTCACCTTGCTGCTCAATTTGGTGGGCTAGAGATGGTCAAGTACTTTATACAAGACCTGAAGTGGGACACTAACATCAGAGGTTATTTGGGAAGGACACCTCTTCATAAGTCTTGTGTGGAAGGACATTTTGATGTTGCCAAGTATCTCGTAGAGGAGCTCGGCTGCGACCCACTTGTGAGAGATGTTAATGAAGACACTCCACTTCACCTTGCTGCTCGATGGGGTAAGCTAGAGATTGTCAAGTACTTTATACAAGACCTGAAGTGGGACACTAACATCAGAGGTTATTTGGGAAGGACACCTCTTCATAATTCTTGTGTGGGAGGACATTTGGATGTTGTCAAGTATCTCGTAGAGGAGCTCGGCTGCGACCCACTTGTGAGAGATGTTAATGAAGACACTCCACTTCACCTTGCTGCTCAATTTGGTGGGCTAGAGATGGTCAAGTACTTTATACAAGACCTGAAGTGGGACACTAACATCAAAGGTCAATTGGGAAGGACACCTCTTCATATGTCTTGTATGGGAGGACATTTTGATATTGTCAAGTATCTCATAGAAGAGCTCAGCTGCGACCCACTTGTGAGAGATGTTAATGAAGACACTCCACTTCACCTTGCTGCTCAAGAGGGTAAGCTGGAGATTGTCAAGTACTTTATACAAGACCTGAAGTGGGACACTAACATCAGAGGTTATTTGGGAAAGACACCTCTTCATATGTCTTGTGAGAAAGGACACTTTGATATTGTCAAGTATCTCGTAGAGGAGCTCGGCTGCGACCCACTTGTGAGAGATGTTAATGAAAACACTCCACTTCACCTTGCTGCTCTAACCGGTAAGCTAGAGATTGTCAAGTACTTTATACAAGACCTGAAGTGGGACACTAACATCAGAGGTTATTTGGGAAGGACACCTCTTCATAATTCTTGTGAGGGAGGACATTTTGATGTTGTCAAGTATCTCGTAGAGGAGCTCGGCTGCGACCCACTTGTGAGAGATGTTAATGAAGACACTCCACTTCATCTTGCTGCTGACGAGGGTAAGCTAGAGATTATCAAGTACTTTATACAAGACCTGAAGTGGGACACTAACATCAGAGGTTATTTGGGAAGGACACCTCTTCATAATTCTTGTGAGGGAGGACATTTTGATGTTGTCAAGTATCTCATAGAAGAGCTCGGCTGCTACCCACTTGTGAGAGATGTTAATGAAGACACTCCACTTCACCTTGCTGCTGACCACGGTAAGCTAGAGATTATGAAGTACTTTATACAAGACCTGAAGTGGGACACTAACATCAGAGGGTATTTGGGAAGGACACCTCTTCATAATTCTTGTGTGGGAGGACATTTTGATGTTGTCAAGTATCTCATAGAAGAGCTCGGCTGCGACCCACTTGTGAGAGATGTTAATGAAGACACTCCACTTCACCTTGCTGCTGTAGAGGGTAAGCTAGAGATTATCAAGTACTTTACACAAGACCTGAAGTGGGACACTAACATCAGAGGTTATTCGGGAAGGACACCTCTTCATAGGTCTTGTTTGGGAGGACATTTTGATGTTGCCAAGTATCTCGTAGAGGAGCTTGGCTGTGACCCACTTGTGAGAGATGTTAATGAAAACACTCTACTTCACCTAGCTGCTGCATGGGGTAAGCTAGATATTGTCAAGTACTTTATACAAGACCTGAAGTGGGACACTAACATCAAAGGTCAATTGGGAAGGACACCTCTTCATATGTCTTGTATGGGAGGACATTTTGATATTGTCAAGTATCTCATAGAAGAGCTCAGCTGCGACCCACTTGTGAGAGATGTTAATGAAGACAATCCACTTCACCTTGCTGCTCAAGAGGGTAAGCTGGAGATTGTCAAGTACTTTATACAAGACCTGAAGTGGGACACTAACATCAGAGGTTATTTGGGAAGGATACCTCTTCATAAGTCTTGTGTGGGAGGACATTTTGATGTTGTCAAGTATCTCGTAGAGGAGCGCGGCTGTGACCCACTTGCAAAAGATAAATACGAACACACTCCCTTAGATCTTGCCTCCAGTAATGATCACTTTGAAATCCTGCAATACTTCACAACCCTCCAACTCGATGATCCTCGTATGAAAGGTGTTCACTCTGCTTCTCTCAAGGGTAAGAAGGGGGGGTTGTGATTAGAGTAGCGAGCACACAGCACATGTGGGGAGGATATCATTACATCATAGTATATTGATGGTGTGATTAGAGTAGCGAGCACACAGCACATGTGGGGAGGATATCATTACATCATAGTATATTGATGGTGTGATTAGAGAAGTGAGCACACAACACATGTGGGGAGGATATTATTACATCATAGTATATTGATGGTGTGATTAGAGAAGTGAGCACACAGCACATGTGGGGAGGATATTATTACATCATAGTATATTGATGGTGTGATTAGAGAAGTGAGCACACAGCATATGTGTGGAGGATATCATTACATCATAGTATATTGATGGTGTGATTAGAGAAGTGAGCACACAGCACATGTGGGGAGGATATTATTACATCATAGTATATTGATGGTGTGATTAGAGAAGTGAGCACACAGCACATGTGGGGAGGATATTATTACATCATAGTATATTGATGGTGTGATTAGAGAAGTGAGCACACAGCACATGTGGGGAGGATATTATTACATCATAGTATATTGATGGTGTGATTAGAGAAGTGAGCACACAGCACATGTGGGGAGGATATTATTACATCATAGTATATTGATGGTGTGATTAGAGAAGTGAGCACACAGCACATGTGGGGAGGATATTATTACATCATAGTATATTGATGGTGTGATGGCTCTAGAACAAATTCAATTATCAATACCTAAAAAGTGTATTGAGCAAGTATATTTCTGAAGAAGTATTTCCCAGACCGCCCTAACACATAACTCTTATGGGATCATTTGCAAAGTCCCTTACCAACACCCTGTATTGCCACTGCTTTGTGCATTCCAGATGGCCAGCCTCTGCATCAGGGAATGCAGCAGAAGAGATCTCAGGCCTCTTAAGAATTTCGTGTATTTCCTGAGGCAGTGTGACCCACCCCCCAGTCTTACAAGCCACACCCTCTTAAGTGCATGCACACACATGGAGAAAGAATCTGCCCAAACCCCTATTGTTTTGACTAGCACAAACACAAACACTTTTTATGTAAGAGAATCTGCAAGTGAGACTATCCTGCCCATAGTTAGATTCACACAGAAGGAGCCTAGTGAGACTGTCCTCCCCCATAGATAGGTTCACACAGAAGGAGCCTAGTGATACTGTCCTCCCCATAGATAGGTTCACACAGAAGGAGCCTAGTGAGACTGTCCTCCACCATAGATAGGTTCACACAGAAGGAGCCTAGTGAGACTGTCCTCCACCATAGATAGGTTCACACAGAAGGAGCCTAGTGAGACTGTCCTCCCCCATAGATAGGTACACACAGAAGGAGCCTAGTGAGACTGTCCTCCATAGATAGGTTCACACAGAAGGAGTCTAGTGAGACAGTCCTCCCTCATAGATAGGTTCACACAGAAGGAGCCTAGTGAGACTATCCTCCCCCATAGATAGGTTCACACAGAAGGAGCCTAGTGAGACTGTCCTCCTCCATAGATAAGTTCACACAGAAGGAGCCTAGTGAGACTGTCCTCCTCCATAGATAGGTTCACACAGAAGGAGCCTAGTGAGACTGTGCTCCCCCATAGATAGGTTCACACAGAAGGAGCCTAGTGAGACTGTCCTCCGCCATGTAGATAGGTTCACACAGAAGGAGCCTAGTGAGACTGTCCTCCCCCATAGATAGATAGGTTCACACAGAAGGAGCCTAGTGATACTCCTCCCCCATAGATATGTTCACACAGAAGGAGCCTAGTGAGACTGACCTCTCCCATAGATAGTTCACACAGAAGGAGCCTAGTGAGACTGTCCTCTCCCATAGATAGGTTCACACAGAAGGAGCCTAGTGAGACTGTGCTCCCCCATAGATAGTTCACACAGAAGGAGCCTAGTCAGAATGACCTCTCCCATAGATGGTTCACACAGAAGGAGCCTAGTGAGACTGTACTCTACCATAGATATGTAGATTCACACAGAAGGAGCCTAATGAGACTGTCCTCCACCATAGATAGGTTAACACAGAAGGAGCCTAGTGAGACTGTCCTCCCACATAGATAGGTTCACACAGAAGGAGCCTAGTGAGACTGTCCTCCCCCATAGATAGGTTGACACAGAAGGAGCCTAGTGAGATTGTCCTTCCCAATAGATAGGTTCATACAAAAGTAACTGAATTCCCAGCCAACTAGGGCCATTGCCAGCTTAGAAACAAAAAAAGTGTGGCATTCTGGGTGCATGCTCCCCCAGGGATTTTTTTGCAGTCATCAAGTTGTTTATTCTGTGGGTAGCTATATATGTGTGAACAGATATCAGTATTAGTCCATCATTTTACAGAGAGAGCTGCCATTCTTCAGTGAGAATGGAGAGCTGTGGGAAGTAAAAGTAATTTTGCTACTGCTTCTCCATATTTTACCAAACACCATTTTTACTATTTTTTCCCTGGCATGTGCATACAATATGTAACAGAGACTCCGCCCACCTATGTACTTGTGCCATTGTAATAGGGCTTGTGTAAATTGTGGTATATTTAACAATTGACAATTGATAATTGGTATAGATAGCAATCATATTCAAGATCTTAATTACTTGTAACCTAGGCTTGATATATATATAATATATATATACACATCTTCTAGAAGCTTCTAGAAGACCTATCCACATGACCATATAAGTACATAGCAGCTGACCAATCTGTGGGACTATACATGTTCAAGACAACTACAGAAAGGTTATAGTTCAGTTCACCACATATATGTTTGTGTCTCGGTGCAGGGTTGGCGAAATCTGAGGAGCAGACGAGCAAAGATGGCACAGGTAAGGGAGAGGAGTTTGAAAGGGAGGGTGGGAGATGTCTACATAGCGTATTTGAAACTCCACCCACACCCACGTGCCATATGTAATAGGGCTGGTGTGTGTTTGTGTCTATGCAGGGTTGGAGAAATCTGAGGAGCAGACAAGCAAAGATGGTGCGGGTAGGTAACCTAGGCTTGATATATATATATACAGTAGGCGCCATAAAAAACTTGGTGTTTCGTTTAAACCGAGAATTGGTTCAGCGTCTAAACGCATGAGTTTTCCTACCGGTTAAAAAGAACGCACGAAACATTCAGACGCTAAACATTCAAACGCACGACAGTTTAGCCGCTCTAAACGTTTAGACGCACGGAACGTTTATTGTTTTTAGCCGGAATAGATCGTAGGGAGTTGCACTTCAGGAGTTGCACGTGGCAGTCATCGTGATTTTTAGCGAATGGTGTACAAGAAACAGATTGAAGGCACCGACTGTGTCAGGACTTAGCCTGGCGATTTGATAGCGGGAGACCTACAAAGATAACGGCAGCCATCCGAGAGGTAGTGGAACAGAAGATGCGAATTAATGACTGCCTTCCAGCTGCATGAGCACCTCAAGAACAATGGCTACCCAATGACCATTCTTCGGTGTAGAACCTCACTCGGAGGGTAGCTCCTACTACCAGTTTTGTTTGCTTGGGATTCTTAAGGCTGTATGCTGACTTAATTTAGCTGATAAGGAGACTGACTCAAAGCTCCATGGGGCTCCTACTTGCTTGCTATGGGTGGGGGGCTCTCCTGATCTAGCTTTTGTTTGTAGTTTATGCTGAAGCTTGAATGCCCACCCTGTTGGTGTAGTGGCTGTTATTGCCATTCCCCTTGCACTGAAATTAACATTTACAAATTTGTTGTCTTGATGTGAATAAAATTATAATCCCCAATTGCATCATTTAGGTTGGTGTGGCCAAGACAATTCATGGGTATCAACTGTTTGAGAAGGTAATATGGACAGACGAATGCAGTCCCAGTTTGAAACCCACTGAAGCTCATCATAAGAAGATTGGTCAACCTGAAAAGAACAATATCCTGTGTGTTTTTTGTCATTGTATTTTAATGTTAGCAAATTCTATATACAAATTATAGTAATGGGAGTTGTAAATAAAAATACATAATGTTTGTTACAGAAGCTGCCAAAAAAAACCAGTCGATTAAAGACTTGTGAACAAACACAAATATTACATGAACAGCAATTCATTTCTTGGTTTGTAGTCCCATCCTGTTTGATTGCAGTTGAATTGCCTCCAGACATATTCTGGGATGTGTAAGTCCCTACCTTCACTCTGCAGGCACCCCCCAGCAAGGCGGTAAAGCACTGAGTCCACCTCCACGGGCTAAAATAAACCAATAAAACACAACATGAATCAATTCTTGATGTGACAATATGTAGCTTCATTAGTATAACAATAGCTAGAGAGGTACCATCCAGTATTCCATTTGTTCTAGCTACCAAAAATACAACAACGAAAACTGAAACTCAAGTATTGGCTTAACAGCTTGTATGGATCAAGCGGATTCCAGTTACACCAAAGTTATATTATAGCAAGTATAACAGTAAGAGGAGGAAACTTACTTGCTTATAGACTCTTAAAGCTTACAGGCCCTTAAACTCGTACTGAAATAACTTAAGAAATAACTCGGACAACAACTCCAGCGGACACTCTCTAAAGAACAAGTAACTGTAGTCCGAGCTTGCCCCGCTTTTTTTCTTCAGTTCACATGGTGGTCAATGCACGCGCCTCTCGGTAAAAAAAAGTAGCGTGTGTTTGCATAAAAATGCAGCGAGCGTTCAAGTTCTCTGTACTGTACATTTCGTTAACGTTTCTTTGGCCAACGGTCATGCATTGCACGTTCGTTGGGTTTAAATGCAACGCCAAGTTTTTTGTGGCGCTTACTGTATATACACACCTTCTAGAAGCTTCTAGAAGACCTATACACATGACCATATAAGTACATCGCAGCTGACCAATCTGTGGGACTATACATGTTCAAGACAACTACAGAAAGGTTATAGTTCAGTTCACCACATATATGTTTGTGTCTCTGTGCAGGGCTGGAGAAATCTGAGGAGCAGACAATCAAAGATGGCACAGGTAAGGGAGAGGAGTTTGAAAGGGAGGGTGGCAGATGTGTACATAATGCATTTGAAACTCCACCCACATACAGACTCCACCCACACCCACGTGCCATATGTAATAGGTCTGGTGTGTGTCTCTGTGCAGGGTTGGAGAAATCTGAGGAGAAGACAAGCAAAGATGGCGCGGGTAAGGGAGATAGGGAGTTCTGAAAGGGAGGGAGGAAGGTGTATGCATTGAATAATGGACATATTCCACCACCTACTTGTGCCACAGTTTGTACCATATCTGCTTGTATGTAAGTCTCACCTGGTATATATCTGCTTGGGTGTAAGTCTCACCTGGTATAAATCTGCTTGGGTGTAAGTCTCACCTGGTATAAATCTGCTTGGCTGTAAGTCTCACCTGGTATAAATCTGCTTGGGTGTAAGTCTCACCTGGTATAAATCTGCTTGTATATAAGTCTCACCTGGTATAAATCTGCTTGTATATAAGTCTCACCTGGTATAAAGGCCCGTCCGCACTACACCATCTGAAACGACTAGGACCCTTAATAAAACGTTTTGGTGCGTCCGCACTACATCCGCTAAGTCGACTTGTTTTCGAAGTCGACTAAACCCAAGTCACCCAAAGGGGTCGCTTGATAAATCTGCTTGTGTGTAAGTCTCACCTGGTATAAATCTGCTTGTGTGTAAGTCTCACCTGGTATAAATCTGCTTGTGTGTAAGTCTCACCTGGTATAAATCTGCTTGTGTGTAAGTCTCACCTGGTATAAATCTGCTTGGGTGTAAGTCTCACCTGGTATAAATCTGCTTGTGTGTAAGTCTCACCTGGTATAAATCTGCTTGGGTGTGTAAGTCTCACCTGGTATAAATCTGCTTGTGTGTAAATCTGCTTGGGTGTAAGTCTCACCTGGCATACAGACATGTAGGTGGGAAGCTGTAGGTGACTGGACTTGAAGAAGCTCTGGCAGGGACTTGAAGAAATGGCAGAGCTGAGCAGCAGAACTTCTCTCTGCTCTTCAATTTCTCACTCTTTTTAGGGGAAGAAATGACAGCCACTTGAAGCTGGTGGTGTAGCTCGTATGCTTCTTGCTGGTGGAGCTGTCAATGTCGACATCTCCATTGTACATCTTCAGAATAATTCCACATGCTTATTAAGCCCACGCCCACTATTGGACGTGATCATTTGGAGTATGGGTTGCTTCCTCCAAGATTAGGAAGAGAGTCCACCCACCTGCATGTGTGAACAGTATGTAATTAAGCCAGGTATGTGTGTGTGTGTGTGTGTGTGGTGTGTGTCTGTGTGCAGAGCTGAAGATATCTGAGAAGAAGAGTAAAGCCCCCAGAGGTAAATGAGAGGAAGAAGGACTCACTAAGGGAGGAGGAAGGTTTATTAGTGGGGAGAAGGAGGAGAGAGATGGGCCGAGGAGAGAAGGAGGAGAGAGATAGGCTGAGGGGAGAGGGAGGAGAGAGATGGGCTGAGGGGAGAGGGAGGAGAGAGATAGGCAGAGGAGAGAGGGAGGAGAGAGATGGGCCGAGGGGAGAAGGCGGAGAGAGATGGGCCGAGGGGAGAAGGGAAAGGAGTGAAATAGAGTGAGAAGATTTCTTATTTTTCCTCTTTTAGGTTTAAAGTTAATTCCAAATGTTGCCCAGTCCATTGGGAGGAAGATTCTAGAAGTGCCCTCCATGATGAGGACACTTCAGAGGAGAGATACGCCCTCCATGATGAGACCTCAGCCCTCCATCACATCCATGATAAGGAAACGTGGGAGGAGGAGGAGAGGGATGCCCCCGGACCTGCCAGACCGGCAATGAGGTAGTGATTTTCGTCCGATGGTGACTGACATTTACACTATACACATAATCATTACTTATCCCTGGCGGGGGTGGGCGGGGATTCAGGATTTGGTGCAGACATTGAAGGGTGTTGAAACTTGGCAGTGATGGTTAAGTGGGCATGTCCAGATCCACCAATGGCCGCTATGGAGAGCTATGAATATGCCAGTTACTCCCATAAGATATATGTTGTATGTAACAAGCACGCTCTCTATTATTTAGCATGCAGTATTTGCACACACATAATAGATCACCAGATCGTGGTTGGTCGTGTGACTATTCACCATTACTCAAGTTTCTTACTCAGTCCAAGTGGGCCTTGTTGCTGGTGAATGGACCACCACACAGGTCTCCCCATGTCTTCATGGTGGAGTTTGGCTGTGTCCACTCAAGTTTCTTACTCAGTCCAAGTGAGCCTTGTTGCTGGTGAATGGACCACCACACAGGTCTCCCCATGTCTTCATGGTGGAGTTTGGCTGTGTCCACTCAAGTTTCCTACTCAGTCCAAGTGAGCCTTGTTGCTGGTGAATAGACCACCACACAGGTCTCCCCATGTCTTCATGGTGGAGTTTGGCTGTGTCCACTCAAGTTTCTTACTCAGTCCAAGTGGGCCTTGTTGCTGGTGAATGGACCACCACACAAGTCTCCCCATGTCTTCATGGTGGAGTTTGCAAGTTGGGTGGGTGTGGTCTTGTTGTCATGGAGATGTTTGACTGAGTGAAACCTGCCCCTATGATTCTACATAAATCAACTTGTCATGCCAGTCTTCTGTCTAGTACTCAGAACATCACATGATTATGGTAAGGGATATCATTGCCACACACTGAGCATGCTCCTCTCTGCCATACATGTTGCTAACTCCTCCCCCATACATAATTATTATTGTCCTTCCTTAACAGACTCTCACTTCAGCCATGAAGCAGTTTCACTCCAGATCTGCCCTGACAATGAAGGATTGCTGACTGGGCTGGGACGAGGGAGGATGGCAGAGTTCCCTCTAGAGGCATAACTTGTACCTGTAGCATCTAACACTGACAGTGTGAACATATACTACTCTGATTAAGCAAATATATATGCACTTATCCATACTTACGGGCACTTCTCTACCGAAGAGCAAAAAAAATTATTACAATTTTAATAGGAGAAGTTTGTGAGTGTATGTGAGGACTGTGAGTGGGTGGAGATGACAGTATTGAACAGAGCAAGATCAAGATGGTTCACTGTTGAAAATGGGCTTAGGCAGGGATGCCCTTTGTCTCCACTTTTTTCTTGATATCTATTTGATGTGGATGGCAGAGGAGCTGGAGAGAGCTGAGCTAGGGGTTAAGGTATGGGTGTTGGTGGGTAGCTTATGTGTGCAGATAACTCTTTAGGCAGACTCAGGGCTGGAGCTGCAAGCTCTATTGGGTGTGGTGCAGATGTATGTGGAAGATGAAGTTTGAATACTTCATCTGGTGATGTATGAATGTAGCTCATATAGTAGGTCATATACTTCATCTGGTGATGTATGAATGTAGCTCATATAGTAGGCCATATACTTCATCTGGTGATGTATGAATGTAGCTCATATAGTAGGTCATATACTTCATCTGGTGATGTATGAATGTAGTTCATATAGTAGGCCATATACTTCATCTGGTGATGCATGAATGTAGCTCATATAGTAGGTCATATACTTCATCTGGTGATGTATGAATGTAGCTCATATAGTAGGTCATATACTTCATCTGGTGATGTATGAATGTAGCTCATATAGTAGGTCATATACTTCATCTGGTGATGTATGAATGTAGCTCATATAGTAGGCCATATACTTCATCTGGTGATGTATGAATGTAGCTCATATAGTAGGTCATATACTTCATCTGCTGATGTATGAATGTAGCTCATATAGTAGGCCATATACTTCATCTGGTGATGTATGAATGTAGCTCATATAGTAGGTCATATACTTCATCTGGTGATGTATGAATGTAGCTCATATAGTAGGTCATATACTTCATCTGGTGATGGTATGAATGTAGCTCATATAGTAGGTCATATACTTCATCTGGTGATGTATGAATGTAGCTCATATAGTAGGTCATATACTTCATCTGGTGATGTATGAATGTAGCTCATATAGTAGGTCATATACTTCATCTGCTGATGTATGAATGTAGCTCATATAGTAGGCCATATACTTCATCTGCTGATGTATGAATGTAGCTCATATAGTAGGCCATATACTTCATCTGGTGATGTATGAATGTAGCTCATATAGTAGGTCATATACTTCATCTGGTGATGTATGAATGTAGCTCATATAGTAGGTCATATACTTCATCTGGTGATGTATGAATGTAGCTCATATAGTAGGTCATATACTTCATCTGGTGATGTATGAATGTAGCTCATATAGTAGGCCATATACTTCATCTGGTGATGTATGAATGTAGCTCATATAGTAGGTCATATACTTCATCTGGTGATGTATGAATGTAGCTCATATAGTAGGTCATATACTTCATCTGGTGATGTATGAATGTAGCTCATATAGTAGGTCATATACTTCATCTGGTGATGTATGAATGTAGCTCATATAGTAGGCCATATACTTCATCTGGTGATGTATGAATGTAGCTCATATAGTAGGTCATATACTTCATCTGGTGATGTATGAATGTAGCTCATATAGTAGGCCATATACTTCATCTGGTGATGTATGAATGTAGTTCATATAGTAGGCCATATACTTCATCTGGTGATGTATGAATGTAGTTCACATAGTAGGCCATATACTTCATCTGGTGATGTATGAATGTAGCTCATATAGTAGGTCATATACTCCATCTGGTGATGTATGAATGTAGCTCATATAGTAGGTCATATACTTCATCTGGTGATGTATGAATGTAGCTCATATAGTAGGTCATATACTTCATCTGGTGATGTATGAATGTAGCTCATATAGTAGGCCATATACTTCATCTGGTGATGTATGAATGTAGCTCATATAGTAGGTCATATACTTCATCTGGTGATGTATGAATGTAGCTCATATAGTAGGTCATATACTTCATCTGGTGATGTATGAATGTAGCTCATATAGTAGGTCATATACTTCATCTGGTGATGTATGAATGTAGCTCATATAGTAGGCCATATACTTCATCTGGTGATGTATGAATGTAGCTCATATAGTAGGTCATATACTTCATCTGGTGATGTATGAATCTAGCTCATATAGTAGGTCATATACTTCATCTGGTGATGTATGAATGTAGCTCATATAGTAGGTCATATACTTCATCTGGTGATGTATGAATGTAGCTCATATAGTAGGTCATATACTTCATCTGGTGATGCATGAATGTAGCTCATATAGTAGGTCATATACTTCATCTGGTGATGCATGAATGTAGCTCATATAGTAGGTCATATACTTCATCTGGTGATGTATGAATGTAGCTCATATAGTAGGTCATATACTTCATCTGGTGATGTATGAATGTAGCTCATATAGTAGGTCATATACTTCATCTGGTGATGTATGAATGTAGCTCATATAGTAGGTCATATACTTCATCTGGTGATGTATGAATGTAGCTCATATAGTAGGTCATATACTTCATCTGGTGATGTATGAATGTAGCTCATATAGTAGGTCATATACTTCATCTGGTGATGTATGAATGTAGCTCATATAGTAGGCCATATACTTCATCTGGTGATGTATGAATGTAGCTCATATAGTAGGCCATATACTTCATCTGGTGATGTATGAATGTAGCTCATATAGTAGGTCATATACTTCATCTGGTGATGTATGAATGTAGCTCATATAGTAGGTCATATACTTCATCTGGTGATGTATGAATGTAGCTCATATAGTAGGCCATATACTTCATCTGGTGATGTATGAATGTAGCTCATATAGTAGGTCATATACTTCATCTGGTGATGTATGAATGTAGCTCATATAGTAGGCCATATACTTCATCTGCTGATGTATGAATGTAGCTCATATAGTAGGTCATATACTTCATCTGGTGATGTATGAATGTAGCTCATATAGTAGGTCATATACTTCATCTGGTGATGTATGAATGTAGCTCATATAGTAGGTCATATACTTCATCTGGTGATGTATGAATGTAGCTCATATAGTAGGTCATACAATTCATCTGGTGATGTATGAATGTAGCTCATATAGTAGGTCATATACTTCATCTGGTGATGTATGAATGTAGCTCATATAGTAGGTCATATACTTCATCTGGTGATGTATGAATGTAGCTCATATAGTAGGCCATATACTTCATCTGGTGATGTATGAATGTAGCTCATATAGTAGGCCATATACTTCATCTGGTGATGTATGAATGTAGCTCATATAGTAGGTCATATACTTCATCTGGTGATGTATGAATGTAGCTCATATAGTAGGTCATATACTTCATCTGGTGATGTATGAATGTAGCTCATATAGTAGGTCATATACTTCATCTGGTGATGTATGAATGTAGCTCATATAGTAGGCCATATACTTCATCTGGTGATGTACGAATGTAGCTCATATAGTAGGTCATATACTTCATCTGGTGATGTATGAATGTAGCTCATATAGTAGGTCATGTACTTCATCTGATGATGTATGAATGTAGCTCATATAGTAGGCCATATACTTCATCTGGTGATGTATGAATGTAGCTCATATAGTAGGTCATATACTTCATCTGGTGATGTATGAATGTAGCTCATATAGTAGGCCATATACTTTATCTGGTGATGTATGAATGTAGCTCATATAGTAGGCCATATACTTTATCTGGTGATGTATGAATGTAGCTCATATAGTAGGCCATATACTTCATCTGGTGATGTATGAATGTAGCTCATATAGTAGGTCATATACTTCATCTGGTGATGCATGAATGTAGCTCATATAGTAGGTCATATACTTCATCTGGTGATGTATGAATGTAGCTCATATAGTAGGCCATATATTTCATCTGGTGATGTATGAATGTAGCTCATATAGTAGGCCATATACTTCATCTGGTGATGTATGAATGTAGCTCATATAGTAGGTCATATACTTCATCTGGTGATGTATGAATGTAGCTCATATAGTAGGCCATATATTTCATCTGGTGATGTATGAATGTAGCTCATATAGTAGGCCATATACTTCATCTGGTGATGTATGAATGTAGCTCATATAGTAGGTCATATACTTCATCTGGTGATGTATGAATGTAGCTCATATAGTAGGTCATATACTTCATCTGGTGATGTATGAATGTAGCTCATATAGTAGGTCATATACTTCATCTGGTGATGTATGAATCTCATATAGTAGGCCATATACTTCATCTGGTGATGTATGAATGTAGCTCATATAGTAGGTCATATACTTCATCTGGTGATGTATGAATGTAGCTCATATAGTAGGTCATATACTTCATCTGGTGATGTATGAATGTAGCTCATATAGTAGGTCATATACTGGTGATGTATGAATGTAGCTCATATAGTAGGTCATATACTTCATCTGGTGATGTATGAATGTAGCTCATATAGTAGGTCATATACTTCATCTGGTGATGTATGAATGTAGCTAATATAGTAGGCCATATACTTCATCTGGTGATGGTATGAATGTAGCTCATATAGTAGGTCATATACTTCATCTGGTGATGTATGAATGTAGCTCACATGGTAGGTGACTCATGCACACATCACCCCAAGACACACCCCTCATTACCAACTCATACACACATCACAAGTCACACCCCTCATTACGAACTCATACACACCACACCCCAAAACACACCCCTCATTACCAACTCATACACACATTATATCAAGACCCACCCCTACTAAATCAGATCATGAGGTGAATGCTGCTTGGTGGAATACTCTTGTGTGTGTGTACATGTGGTTTGTGGTTGCCCTATAAGTAGATGGTGTGTGTGTGCTCTGAGTTGTTGATTATATGACATTTGATTAGGAATATTTTTGTTGGCCTAAGGAAGATGCACCACCAACTATGTCAGACTAACTGTGTGGCATGAGTATACCTGCTTGTCTCTAAGGCTCGGTAAGATCACATGGTTATGAGTGTCTGTTTTACCTGAACTCATCCTTAAAAGTGCTATGTTGATTGTTCTCTGACATTCTGACAAGCAAGAAGATATCTCAGATATTGGTGGTAAAGTTTGCCAGCCAACTGAAAGTGTGACGCACAACAAGGCACGCGAAGGGGACCTGCCAGGTGTAATGGCTGCCATGAAGAGTGAAGGATACAACCCTCTGGACAGAGATGAACATGGAAACAACGCCTTGCACTGTGCAGCTCTCGGGGGGCACGTGTTGTGGTGAAGTTTTTTCTAGAGGATCTGAAGTATGATCCAACACTTCCTAGTACAGATTGCCATATAGTTGTTCACCTAGCTGCTTCATGTGGTCATCTTGAGCTGCTACGATACCTCTGGGAGGAGAGGTTACCAATCTTAATTGAATACCCTAAGAGTTTGTTGAGAAAGTATTCCTGATAAGGTATTTCCACAGACCGCCCTAGCCGTGGTCAGTCACATAACTCATATGGGATCATTTGCAAGTCCCTTACCAAAACGCTGCATTGCCACTGCTTTGTGCATTCCAGATGGCCAGCCTCTGCATCAGAGAATGCAGCAGAAGAGATCTCAGAATGGCCTCTTAAGAATTTCGTGTATTTCCTGAGGCAGCGTGACCCCAGCCCCCAGTCTCACAAGCCACACCCTCTTAAGTGCATGCACACACATGGAAAAAGAATCCCCTGAAATGCCATTTTATTTTCATTTGCTTCAAAATTTCTTGCACAAATAGAATTGTGAGATCACGTGTGCAAAAGCTAGTGACATTGTCCTCCCCATAGATAGGTGCACACAGAAGGAGCCTAGTTAGACTATTCTCCCTCATAGATAGGTTCACACAGACTGAGCCTGAGATTGTTCTCCCCATAGATAGGTTACACAGAAGGAGCCTAGTGAGACTGTTCTGTCCATAGATAGGTGCACACAGAAGGAGCCTAGTGAGACTGTTCTCCCGATAGATAGGTTCACACAGAAGGAGCCTAGTGAGACTGTTCTCCCCATAGATAGGTGCACACAGAAGGAGCCTAGTGAGACTGTCCTCCCCTTAGATAGGTGCACACAGAAGGAGCCTAGTGAGACTGTTCTCCCCATAGATAGGTGCACACAGAAGGAGCCTAGTGAGACTGTTCTCCCCATAGATAGGTTCACACAGAAGGAACCTAGTGAGAGTGTTCTCCCCATAGATTGTGTCATAACTGACTCATTAGTAGAAACATTATTCATTATGCATGCTTAATTACCATGGTTTTATTCTGTTTCCTGTTTCCTGTTAAGAGTTTATAGTTCAGAAATCGCACCATTTGATGCTTCAGTTGTTCAAGCAGCGATAATTTTCTAGTTAAATTAGTTATAGTTGGCAGTTGTTAGTTACTAGTCTAATGACTGTGACTGTTCCTCAAGAGCAAGCATCTCGGGGTTACCACACTTCTGGCGACGAGGATGAAGCACCTAACTATGACTACTTACAGCAAAATCAAGCCTTTCAACCCGACCTTGATGGCTGGAACATATACGAGGAGAAACTCCAGTTTCTAACAGCATAGAGAATGTAGCCAAGAAGCGCTCGATTCTGCTTACCGGGTGCGGCGACCCAACCTTCAAGCTGTTGAGCTTAGTACTAGATGGCAAGCTGGACGCCGAAGATGTCACACTGACGGTGTAGCAGACCAGTATCTGGTGACCCCCCTTTATGACCTCTGGCCAATGTATTGTTGTATACTGTGACCTACCACGGGACGGAGAGACTCCCCATCTTGTCAATGATAGGCTGAGGAGGCAGTTCATTTTAGCGCTAGGTTCAACGAGGGGAATAAAGCATCTGTTATTGGAATAGTTAGCCAAGATATTAGTCAGAGGATGGAGTGCAGTTGTGTAAGGAAGCAGTGACCACTGTGCTTGACACTAACTGCTTCGCCGCTATCCATGATCTTTCAGAGGATGCAGTTATGATTTCAGTGAGGCTGACAGCTGAGGATTGCAATTTAGAATAACTAGGGGGAAATATTTGTCTTGCTTAGTTGAGACCTATCTGAGTGCATTTGAATGGACAGTGACAGAGAACAGTGTCCTCTCCTACCTCTGAATGGAGTGCCCTACATGAGTTTGTTGTGCTCTGTCTAAGCAGGTATTTCAGGTGTAGCCCCACATCACGAGAGGAGAGTCAGCTTTATTAGTTAAAAAATATCCTTTCAGGTTCTTGTTGGCAGCTATCTACAAATTCTTAGCTTCTGTCTTTCTTATCTACACTCTGAAGGGACATTTTTGTAAATTTTGAACTGATGGCTACAACTCGAATAATTCCCTTATTTATCCTCTACAATTGCCAGTGAGTGTGGATGTGTTGTGTAGTTTGATGAAGACCGAGGTATTGCATTGAAACATTGGCTTCAAAAACCAAACATTTAAAAGAAAGCTTAAAACTTCTTTGCTGCTGATGTGAGCTCCAAAAAGGCTTCTAGCATGCCTTGAATTCATTGCTAAGGTAGTTAACTGGCAGCACAAGAAAGTGTTGAAAATGTGAAAACCCCCTCAAAATTCATCTTCAAGGATCCATCTACATTTCTGTCCATGTGCATGTATCTATCCTTTTTCCTCTCACACAACTTGCACAGAATACATACATGCATTCATAGAACATAGACTCCAAAATCTTGCAATACGAATAAAGTGGTTGGTAAGGATCAGCGGGAGGTTTCGTCAACACAATCAAGCTAGCGCGCGTGCTGTATTATAGAACCACCTTCACGTCCGCCAGTGTTTGTGGAGTTCTTGTTTCTGAGCAACTGCTAGCAAGTGAAAATGAGGCTTTAGCTGATCCTCTATTAAAACATCTACTGTTTAGTTGGGGAGTTGTCCTATTATCTGTTACCAAGCCCTTGAAGGAGAGGCTGTAGCTGAACCTACGTTGGTTCAGTCAACAATAACAATAAGGTATGGATTGTGTGATTTTTTAAACATGGTTTACATGTGCACAGTCAACAATAGCAACAAACCATGACACGCCCTCATATGTGTAGTGTCCAGTCTACTACAAACCTATGTAGCCCACAACCAGCTAGACGATCCTTTACCATTTATCGTCATGTCGGCCATTATTGTACTGCTCTTAAAATTAGTATAACGATTAATTTAAATTGTAAAGGTAATTGGTATTGGTATGTTCTACATGAGAACAGCCTTGCTTATTTTGGGCTAGGATTGGTATATAGAAGATTTGAAATGGTAAAGGGTCCATGTAACTGCTTGTCTCGTTTCTTTAAAAAAAAAAAAATTATAAAAAAAAACATTTGTCATGGCAAGTTTGTTGTTTGCTTGCTGTTGTTGTTTCTATGCATTGGAGCTGAGCGGTGGAAAGCTACAAGACTGTCCAACAGCAAAGCGAGCTTCTGGAACCCCAACACACTTCATCCAACTTTTTCCTTCTTGTAATTGCACGCAAAAAAAATTGAAAATGGTATGAGTGGCTAGAGGAAGCTCTAGCGCATACAATGAGCGTTTTGAATAGGCATTAAATTTTTATCACCTGGACAAGCGCACAGGTGGAAAATTGAAGGCATTGATTTGTCAACGCCTTCAATTTTCCACCCGCGCGCTTGATCAGGTGATACATTTTTAAGCTTCCTCTAGCCACTCGTACCATTTTCAATTTTTTGGCACTTCGCAACTCTGAGTGGTTTTGGCGGAGGTTGGAGCGATTCAGATTTTTGAGGTCCCTCCTCTAGGAACTTGCCTATAGTTATACCTATGAAACATATTTTAGTATCAAAAGAGAGCACACAGAGAGACCTATCTTTTGAGCTATATATCAAGTCCATACCATGAAGTTTGCAGAATCTAAAGTTGTAACCACAAGAAGAAAAAATATTAAAAATGCAGCTGTCACCCCTTAATATTGGGGAGGGCAGAGATGCTCTGTATCCTACCCTGAATACACACAAACAATGATGTCAGCCATTTAAAAGAAATTAATCTTGTAGGTTATTGTTATTATTATTATTATTATTATATTATTATTATTATTTAAAAACATTTCAAAAATAAATTATAGTCTTCTGGAGGTGTATGGCTATACGTGTGTAGTCATCTAGAGGTGCATGGCTATATGTGTGTAGTCTTCTAGAGGTGCATGGCTATATGTGTGTAGTCTTCTAGAGGTGCATGGCTATATGTGTGTAGTCTTCTAGAGGTGCATGGCTATATGTGTGTAGTCTTCTAGAGGTGCATGGCTATATGTGTGTAGTCTTCTAGAGGTGCATGGCTATATGTGTGTAGTCTTCTAGAGGTGCATGGCTATATGTGTGTAGTCTTCTAGAGGTGCATGGCTATATGTATGTAGTCTTCTAGAGGTGCATGGCTATATGTGTGTAGTCTTCTAGAGGTGCATGGCTATATGTGTGTAGTCTTCTAGAGGTGCATGGCTATATGTGTGTAGTCTTCTAGAGGTGCATGGCTATATGTGTGTAGTCCTCTAGAGGTGCATGGCTATATGTGTGTAGTCTTCTAGAGGTGCATGGCTATATGTGTGTAGTCTTCTAGAGGTGCATGGCGTAGTCTTCTAGAGGTGCATGGCTATATGTGTGTAGTCTTCTAGAGGTGCATGGCTATATGTGTGTAGTCTTCTAGAGGTGCATGGCTATATGTGTGTAGTCTTCTAGAGGTGCATGGCTATATGTGTGTGGTCTTCTAGAGGTGCATGGCTATATGTGTGTAGTCTTCTAGAGGTGCATGGCTATATGTATGTAGTCTTCTAGAGGTGCATGGCGTAGTCTTCTAGAGGTGCATGGCTATATGTGTGTAGTCTTCTAGAGGTGCATGGCTATATGTGTGTAGTCTTCTAGAGGTGCATGGCTATATGTGTGTAGTCTTCTAGAGGTGCATGGCTATATGTGTGTAGTCTTCTAGAGGTGCATGGCTATATGTGAGTAGTCTTCTAGAGGTGCATGGCTATATGTGTGTAGTCTTCTAGAGGTGCATGGCTATATGTGTGTAGTCTTCTAGAGGTGCATGGCTATATGTATGTAGTCTTCTAGAGGTGTATGGCTATATGTGTGTAGTCTTCTAGAGGTGCATGGCTATATGTGTGTACAGTCTTCTAGAGGTGCATGGCTATATGTGTGTAGTCTTCTAGAGGTGCATGGCTATATGTGTGTAGTCTTCTAGAGGTGCATGGCTATATGTGTGTAGTCTTCTAGAGGTGCATGGCTATATGTGTGTAGTCTTCTAGAGGTGCATGGCTATATGTGTGTAGTCTTCTAGAGGTGCATGGCTATATGTGTGTAGTCTTCTAGAGGTGCATGGCTATATGTGTGTAGTCTTCTAGAGGTGCATGGCTATATGTGTGTAGTCTTCTAGAGGTGCATGGCTATATGTGTGTAGTCTTCTAGAGGTGCATGGCTATATGTGTGTAGTCTTCTAGAGGTGCATGGCTATATGTGTGTAGTCTTCTAGAGGTGCATGGCTATATGTGTGTAGTCCTCTAGAGGTGCATGGCTATATGTGTGTAGTCTTCTAGAGGTGCATGGCTATATGTGAGTAGTCTTCTAGAGGTGCATGGCTATATGTGTGTAGTCTTCTGGAGGTGCATGGCTATATGTGTGTAGTCTTCTAGAGGTGCATGGCTATATGTGTGTAATCTTCTAGAGGTGCATGGCTATATGTGTGTAGTCTTCTAGAGGTGCATGGCTATATGTGTGTAATCTTCTAGAGGTGCATGGCTATATGTGTGTAGTCTTCTAGAGGTGCATGGCTATATGTATGTAGTCTTCTAGAGGTGCATGGCTATATGTGTGTAGTCTTCTAGAGGTGCATGGCTATATGTGTGTAGTCTTCTAGAGGTGCATGGCTATATGTGTGTAATCTTCTAGAGGTGCATGGCTATATGTGTGTAGTCTTCTAGAGGTGCATGGCTATATGTGTGTAGTCTTCTAGAGGTGTATGGCTATATGTGTGTAGTCTTCTAGAGGTGCATGGCTATATGTGTGTAGTCTTCTAGAGGTGCATGGCTATATGTGTGTACAGTCTTCTAGAGGTGCATGGCTATATGTGTGTAGTCTTCTAGAGGTGCATGGCTATATGTGTGTAGTCTTCTAGAGGTGCATGGCTATATGTGTGTAGTCTTCTAGAGGTGCATGGCTATATGTGTGTAGTCTTCTAGAGGTGCATGGCTATATGTGTGTAATCTTCTAGAGGTGCATGGCTATATGTGTGTAGTCTTCTAGAGGTGCATGGCTATATGTGTGTAGTCTTCTAGAGGTGCATGGCTATATGTGTGTAGTCTTCTAGAGGTGCATGGCTATATGTGTGTAGTCTTCTAGAGGTGCATGGCTATATGTGTGTAGTCTTCTAGAGGTGCATGGCTATATGTGTGTAGTCTTCTAGAGGTGCATGGCTATATGTGTGTAGTCTTCTAGAGGTGCATGGCTATATGTGTGTAGTCTTCTAGAGGTGCATGGCTATATGTGTATAGTCTTCTAGAGGTGCATGGCTATATGTGTGTAGTCTTCTAGAGGTGCATGGCTATATGTGTGTAGTCTTCTAGAGGTGCATGGCTATATGTGTGTAGTCTTCTAGAGGTGCATGGCTATATGTGTGTAGTCTTCTAGAGGTGCATGGCTATATGTGTGTAGTCTTCTAGAGGTGCATGGCTATATGTGTGTAGTCTTCTAGAGGTGCATGGCTATATGTGTGTAGTCTTCTAGAGGTGCATGGCTATATGTGTGTAGTCTTCTAGAGGTGCATGGCTATATGTGTGTAGTCTTCTAGAGGTGTATGGCTATATGTGTGTAGTCTTCTGGAGGTGCATGGCTATATGTGTGTAGTCTTCTAGAGGTGCATGGCTATATGTGTGTAGCCTTCTAGAGGTGCATGGCTATATGTGTGTGGTCTTCTAGAGGTGCATGGCTATATGTGTGTAGTCTTCTAGAGGTGCATGGCTATATGTGTGTAGTCTTCTAGAGGTGCATGGCTATATGTGCGTAGTCTTCTAGAGGTGTATGGCTATATGTGTGTAGTCTTCTAGAGGTGCATGGCTATATGTGTGTAGTCTTCTAGAGGTGCATGGCTATATGTGTGTAGTCTTCTAGAGGTGCATGGCTATATGTGTGTAGTCTTCTAGAGGTGCATGGCTATATGTGTGTAGTCTTCTGGAGGTGCATGGCTATATGTGTGTAGTCTTCTAGAGGTGCATGGCTATATGTGTGCAGTCTTCTAGAGGTGCATGGCTATATGTGTGTAGTCTTCTAGAGGTGCATGGCTATATGTGTGTAGTCTTCTAGAGGTGCATGGCTATATGTGTGTAGTCTTCTAGAGGTGTATGGCTATATGTGTGTAGTCTTAACTCAGTAAGTTTAAGGATTTTGGTGCGTGTTGTTTATGGATGAGAAATGGTGAGATTTGTTTTGTGGGTGTCCTTAGTAGGTAATTATTTAAGGCTGAAAACTTGTGGGGAGGACAGCCTGTGGTGGCAGGACAGTCTGTGGTGGCAGGACAGCCTGTGGTGGCAGGACAGCCTGTGGTGGAGGACAGCCTGTGGTGGCAGGACAGCCTGTGGTGGCAGGACAGCGTGTGGTGGTAAAGCTAATCTTCGTGTAAGAAGTTTTCTCCTGTGTCTTTTATTCTGATTATTGTGCATCTGTATGGGGCGTGGCAATGGCTTGGATTTGAAGAGGTAAAGTTTGTGGACATTATGAGTCTCATGTTTAAAGTTGCATGCAGGATCTGGTGTATTGGCTCGTCTATAATGATTTGTTGTTGTTTACGTGTGTGGAAAAAGCACAAAAATATCTCATCTCTAGACAAGTAGTGCTATTTATGGTATAGCTCTATTTTTTGAGAGTTATCATTTCAAGCTTTTTGCGGACTTGATCCTGAATGCAAAAATTATTTGGTTCAATATTGGTAAGGGGTTGCAATATCCTCGAAGATTATTCCTCGCAACAATTTGGTTACAGCTAGCACTCCTATAAACTTGAACTCCTCTGAAAGCAGAGGCTGACCACCACGAGTGTCTCTCTTCCTGTCCTAGTCCACACAGAATAATTTGCTAGGTGGAGAGTTCAGCTAGAACTCTTGCCAAAGCCTCTACATCTGTCCATTGAGGTGAGCAGTAGCGTACTTGTATGCATGCTTGACCAAAGGTCAAAGAGTCCAGCTCTTGAACATCACTCTCTGCTAGACACTGGTCTTCCTCCTGGCTGCAGTTGTTACAAGCTCCGTGAAAAAAGATGAATTTTAAGGAAAACGGAGTTACTCAAAATTTGGCTATCAATTTTAGGTTCCTGCTAAACATTAGCCTCTGCCTTCTGGTTCTCTTAGCTTTTGTTCTGGATGGATATACGAGCTGATTCAAGTTCCATTCTGTAGGTCATGTTGTGCTCTTTGACCTGATACCAATGCCTCAAATTTGTCTACACTTGATCATACATGTACATGTACATATATGTATCAGCAGGTCTGCATACTGCATGCATCAGCAGGGCTGTGTACTGCATGCATCAGCAGGTCTGCATACTGCATGCATCAGCAGGGCTGTGTACTGCATGCACCAGCAGGGCTGTGTACTGCATGCATCAGCAGGGCTGTGTACTGCATGCATCAGCAGGGCTGCGTACTGCATGCGCCAGCAGGGCTGTGTGCTGCATTAACCAGCAGGGCTGTGTGCTGCATGCAACAGCAGGGCTGTGTACTGCATGTATCAGCAGGGCTGTGTGTACTGACCTGCAGTGTTTAGGACACCATGGGTCTGCCCCTGTAGCCCCTCTCTCCCTGACCTGCAGTAGTTAGGACACCATGAGTCTGCCCCTGCAGCCCCTCTCTCCCTGACCTGCAGTGGTTAGGACACCATGAGTGTCCCTGTAGCCCCTTCTCTCTCCCAGACCTGTAGTGTTTAGGACACCATGAGTCTGTCCCTGTAGTCCCTCTCTCCCTGACCTGCAGTAGTTAGGACACCATGAGTCTGCCCCTGTAGCCCCTCTCTCCCTGACCTGCAGTAGTTAGAACAGCAAAGGTCAAGCATTGTTTCTTGTGTAGGAGTTTATGTAGAGAGATGAGGCAAATCAGGTTTTATTAAATTATAGGGAGGGGGGCAGACATGCCGAAATTTATGGGGAAGATGTGCAGAAATGTATCGGTCACACTCTTATGTCATTTACAGGGAGAGAGGGGGTTGGGGGGGGGGGGGGAGTAAATGGGAGTACCATTCCCCCAAAAAGAAATCGTGTCCTGTGTTCCTTCACTCAGGGTAGAGTGGTGATGTGGCTGACCACCAGGCCTGACCAGGTTGTTGTTGTTGCTGCTGCTGCTGTTGTTACTGGAGGTGTGGTAATGACACTCTGGTGTGCTGGTTGAAGTGGTGGTACACATTTTATATTGCTGTTTGTTTGTTTGTTTGTTTGCGTGGTTGGTATGCTGTTGTACCAAGTAGCATTAATTACTCCCTCCATAAGGAAAGTGGCAGGGCCGACATCCCCATCCAGTGAGTTCTCTTCCCACTAACTACTAGTCAGGCCAAGACTAGCATGTGCAGGTACTAATAGTAGCACGTGATGAGACTAATAGTAGCACGTGCAGATACTAACAGTAGCACATGCAGAGACTAACAGTAGCACATGCAGAGACTAATAGTAGCACATGCAGAGACTAATAGTAGCACGTGCAGAGACTAATAGTAGCATGTGCAGTAACTGATAGTAGCCCGTGCAAAGATAGCTCTCATGTAAAATTGCCTTCTTTGCTATTATTGCAATGATAACAATTCCTTCCTTGCTTACATGCTAGTTTACTGGTTAGTTTACTAGTTGTCATTGCTTTACTGGTTTGTTTGCTACAATAGTTGCACCAAGCTGAGGTACGACACCATCGGAGAGGTGCACAAATGTCGCTATCTCCTCTGACAATCTGCCCGGTAGTGTTTGCCGTTGATCGCCGGAGCCACTTCCTCATCTTCATCCCTAAACATGGAGACAAGATTTGTCAGAAGTAGGTGTTGAATTGAAGGGCCTTGCTAGGGCTAGACTGGAGTTGTGAGGTGACCCTGTACCTGGCGTAGCTGAGTGGGGAGGGGGTTATTGTGACCTCATTTCCCCACCAATAATCTAATATCAGGGCATGTGAAATGCAATAAGTAAATCTGGACTACTTCCTGTTCGGAATAATCCGTATGAAAATATTTCATGTCCTTATATTTTCGTAGAACTTGTCTACGAATTATTTCTCGCTGTGTGCGACTGACCACGATACCATATGCAATTAATTGACTTCTGAAGAGAAACCTGCTGAAGAGCTAAGGATGAGATTGCTAGGCCATTCTTGAAAGAAACCTGCTGAAGAGCTACGAATGAAATTGCTAGGCCATTCTTGAAAAAAACCTGCTGAAGAGCTACGGATGAGATTGCTAGGCCATTCTGGAAAGAAACCTGCTGAAGAGCTACGGATGAGATTGCTAAGCCATTCTTGAAAGAAACCTGCTAACGAGCTACGGATGAGATTGCTAGGCCATTCTTGAAAGAAACCTGCTGAAGAGCTATGGATGAGATTGCTGGGCCATTCTTGAAAGAAACCTGCTGAAGAGCTATGGATGTGATTGCTAGGCCATTCTTGAAAGAAACCTGCTGAAGAGCTACGGATGAGATTGCTAGGCCATTCTTGAAAGAAACCTGCTGAAGAGCTATGGATGAGATTGCTAGGCCATTCTTGAAAGAAACCTGCTGAAGAGCTATGGATGAGGTTGCTAGGCCATTCTTGAAAGAAACCTGCTGAAGAGCTATGGATGAGATTGCTAGGCCATACTTGAAAGACACCAGCTGAAGAGTTATGGATGAGATAGCTAGGCCATTCTTGAAAGAAACCTGCTTAAGAGCTATGGATGAGATTGCTGGGTCATTCTTGAAAGAGGCTATCATGTTTATCTTTATGGAAACCTTCAGCTGAGGAATTGTGATAGAGAGCCATTAGCTAAGAGATCACTATGCAGCAGCTATCAGTGCAGAAAAATGCCCCATCCATATGTAGAACACACACCTAGGAAAGTGCCAAAGCCATGTACACTGCTCTGATCTCCAAATATCTTAGAGAGAGAGATTTCCAGCACTTCATGGAGCTAGCTGCATCTCTGCCCCAACTGGTGTGCCTGCAGTAGCAGGAGCTAGAGCTACCCCCTCATATATCTATCTATCTATCTCATTTATTTTTCCAGTTTTTAATTTTCGTAGTTAATAGGACGACAAATATATATATGAACAGCAAACAATTCCATATTTACAGTAGCTTGCATAGGCAGTCAATATGCTGGCAGCTGCTGCTGCTGGATAAGCTTGCTCCCCTGTAGCTAGCCATGAAGAGAGCCCACTCCAGGCTCATGTTTGTGGGACTTGATGGATTGGAATGACTGGCTGTGTATGAAACTGCTCGTGTCTGCTTCATGCTCGTGTCTGCTTCATGCTCGCGTCTGCTTCATGCTCGTGTCTGCTTCATGCTCGCGTCTGCTTCATGCTCGTGTCTGCTTCATGCTCGTGTCTGCTTCATGCTCGTGTCTGCTTCATGCTCGTGTCTGCTTCATGCTCGTGCCTGCTTCATGCTCGTGTCTGCTTCATGCTCGTGTCTGCTTCATGCTCGTGTCTGCTTCATGCTCGTGTCTGCTTCATGCTCGCGTCTGCTTCATGCTCGCGTCTGCTTCATGCTCGTGTCTGCTTCATGCTCGTGTCTGCTTCATGCTCGTGTCTGCTTGATGCTCGTGTCTGCTTCATTCTCGTGTCTGCTTCATGCTCGTGTCTGCTTCATGCTCGCGTCTGCTTCATGCTCGTGTCTGCTTCATGCTCGTGTCTGCTTCATGCTCGTGTCTGCTTCATGCTCGTGTCTGCTTCATGCTCGTGCCTGCTTCATGCTCGTGTCTGCTTCATGCTCGTGTCTGCTTCATGCTCGCGTCTGCTTCATGCTCGCGTCTGCTTCATGCTCGCGTCTGCTTCATGCTCGTGTCTGCTTCATGCTCGTGCCTGCTTCATGCTCGTGTCTGCTCGTGTCTGCTTCATGCTCGTGTCTGCTTCATGCTCGTGTCTGCTTCATGCTCGCGCCTGCTTCATGCTCGTGTCTGCTTCATGCTCGTGCCTGCTTCATGCTCGTGTCTGCTTCATGCTCGTGTCTGCTTCATGCTCGTGTCTGCTTCATGCTCGTGTCTGCTTCATGCTCGTGTCTGCTTCATGTACTTGTGTCTAGGGCTAGGGGTGTAGCTAGGGATAGGGTGCACATGTGTCTAGGGCTAGTATACTCATGTGTCTAGGGCTAGAGTATGTAGCTAGGGCTAATATGCACATGTGTCTAGGGGCTAGAGAATGTACACTGTAGCTAGGGCTAGGATGCACCTACAGTATGTCTAGGGCTAGAATTCTAGGGCTAGAGAATGTGCACATCTGAGTGCACATTTGTCTAGGGCTGGAGAGTGTAGCTAGAGCTAGGATGCACATGTGTTAAGGGCTGATATAACTAAGACTGCAAGTTAGAGCTGTAACATTATTAGGAAACCATTTTGTTAATCCATCTCTACATGGCTGGTCCTTGCTCTATCTCGACTTCTCTCTGTGTCCAAGACCTCCCTCCCACAAGGAGACGGCCACAATATAGCTGGGATGCATCCATAAATGCCCCTAAGGGGCTCTTCTCCATCCTGACTGGTGAGAAGAAGATGGTGGACAAGTGAGTGGCCTTGGCCCTGGCCCTAGACTACACCAGTGAGGTAAGCATAGCCCTGGCCCTGGCCCTAGACTACACCAGTGAGGTAAGCATGGCCCTGGCCCTGGCCCTAGACTACACCAGTGAGGTAAGCATAGCCCTGGCCCTGGCCCTAGACTACACCAGTGAGGTAAGCATAGGCCTGGCCCTGGCCCTAGACTACACCAGTGAGGTAAGCATGGCCCTGGCCCTGGCCCTAGACTACACCAGTGAGGTAAGCATGGCCCTGGCCCTGGCCCTAGACTACACCAGTGAGGTAAGCATAGCCCTGGCCCTGGCCCTAGACTACACCAGTGAGGTAAGCATAGCCCTGGCCCTGGCCCTAGACTACACCAGTGAGGTAAGCATAGTCCTGGCCCTGGCCCTAGACTACACCAGTGAGGTAAGCATGGCCCTGGCCCTGGCCCTAGCCCTAGACTACACCAGTGAGGTAAGCATAGCCCTGGCCCTGGCCCTAGACTACACCAGTGAGGTAAGCATAGCCCTGGCCCTGGCCCTAGACTACACCAGTGAGGTAAGCATAGCCCTGGCCCTGGCCCTAGACTACACCAGTGAGGTAAGCATAGCCCTGGCCCTAGCCCTGGCCCTAGACTACACCAGTGAGGTAAGCATGGCCCTGGCCCTGGCCCTAGACTACACCAGTGAGGTAAGCATAGCCCTGGCCCTGGCCCTAGACTACACCAGTGAGGTAAGCATAGCCCTGGCCCTGGTCCTAGACTACACCAGTGAGGTAAGCATAGCCCTGGCCCTGGTCCTAGACTACACCAGTGAGGTAAGCATAGCCCTAGCCCTAGACTACACCAGTGAGGTAAGCATAGCCCTAGCCCTAGACTACACCAGTGAGGTAAGCATAGCCCTGGGCCTGGCCCTAGACTACACCAGTGAGATAAGCATGGCCCTGGCCCTGGCTTACTTTGTTATATTAACAAAAGGTTTTGTGTTGTTGTTATTGTCATTATTCCTACTACTCTAACCAATTTATTGGCATAAATAGGGCATACATAATATCTACTTAATTATTTATCTATTTATCTATACATTCATTGTTGATACTTGGACCCTGGACCTCACTGACCCCAAGGTCTTCCGTGACCTCTCCAAACACATGGGTGCTCTGACTGAGCCTAGGTTGAAGCCATTCGTCAAAAGGTTCAAGTACTTTGGAGACCCGATGGGGGAGAACACCCCTGCATATTACTATGCCCCCTCCAGAGGACACAGGTTAGTGTACATGCTCTAGCAGTGTTCCCTCCAGAGCACACAGGTTAGTGTACATGCTCTAGCAGTGTCCCCTCCAGAGCACACAGGTTAGTGTACATGCTCTAGCAGTGTCCCCTCCAGAGCACACAGGTTAGTGTACATGCTCTAGCAGTGTCCCCTCCAGAGCACACAGGTTAGTGTACATGCTCTAGCAGTGTCCCCTCCAGAGCACACAGGTTAGTGTACATGCTCTAGCAGTGCCCCCTCCAGAGCACACAGGTTAGTGTACATGCTCTAGCAATGCCCCCTCCCTCCAGAGCACACAGGTTAGTGTACATGCTCTAGATAGCAATGCCCCCTCCAGAGCACACAGGTTAGTGTACATGCTCTAGCAGGGTCCCCTCCAGAGCACACAGGTTAGTGTACATGCTCTAGCAATGTCCCCTCCAGACCACACAGGTTAGTGTACATGCTCTAGCAGTGTCCCCTCCAGAGTACACAGGTTAGTGTACATGCTCTAGCAATGTCCCCTCCAGAGCACACAGGTTAGTGTACATGCTCTAGCAGTGTCCCCTTCAGAGCACACAGGTTAGTGTACATGCTCTAGCAGTGCCCCCCCCCAGAGCATACAGGTTAGTGTACATGCTCTAGCAATGTCGCCTCCTGACCACACAGGTTAGTGTACATGCTCTAGCAATGCCCCCTCCAGAGCACACAGGTTAGTGTACATGCTCTAGCAGTGCCCCCTCCAGAGCACACAGGTTAGTGTACATGCTCTAGCAATGCCCCCTCCAGAGCACACAGGTTAGTGTACATGCTCTAGCAGTGCCCCCTCCAGAGCACACAGGTTAGTGTACATGCTCTAGCAGTGCCCCCTCCAGAGCACACAGGTTAGTGTACATGCTCTAGCAGTGCCCCCTCCAGAGCACACAGGTTAGTGTACATGCTCTAGCAGTGCCCCCTCCAGAGCACACAGGTTAGTGTACATGCTCTAGCAATGCTCCCTCCAGAGCACACAGTTAGTGTACATGCTCTAGCTAAGCCCCCTCCAGAGCACACAGGTTAGTGTACATGCTCTAGCAGTGCCCCCTCCAGAGCACACAGGTTAGTGTACATGCTCTAGCAATGCTCCCTCCAGAGCACACAGTTAGTGTACATGCTCTAGCTAAGCCCCCTCCAGAGCACACAGGTTAGTGTACATGCTCTAGCAGTGTCCCCTCCAGAGCACACAGGTTAGTGTACATGCTCTAGCAGTGTCCCCTCCAGAGCACACAGGTTAGTGTACATGCTCTAGCAATGCTCCCTCCAGAGCACACAGGTTAGTGTACATGCTCTAGCAATGTCCCCTCCAGAGCACACAGGTTAGTGTACATGCTCTAGCAATGTCCCCTCCAGAGCACACAGGTTAGTGTACATGCTCTAGCAGTGTCCCCTCCAGAGCACACAGGTTAGTGTACATGCTCTAGCAATGCCCCTCCAGAGCAAACAGGTTAGTGTACATGCTCTAGCAATGCCCCTCCAGAGCATACAGGTTAGTGTGCATGCTCTAGCAATGCCCCCTCCAGAGCACACAGGTTAGTGTACATGCTCTAGCAATGCCCCCTCCAGAGCACACAGGTTAGTGTACATGCTCTAGCAGTGTCCCCTCCAGAGCACACAGGTTAGTGTACATGCTCTAGCAATGTCCCCTCCAGAGCACACAGGTTAGTGTACATGCTCTAGCAGTGCCCCTCCAGAGCACACAGGTTAGTGTACATGCTCTAGCAGTGCCCCCTCCAGAGCACACAGGTTAGTGTACATGCTCTAGCTAAGCCCCCTCCAGAGCACACAGGTTAGTGTACATGCTCTAGCAATGTCCCCTCCAGAGCACACAGGTTAGTGTACATGCTCTAGCAGTGCCCCCTCCAGAGCCCACAGATTAGTGTACATGCTCTAGCAATGCCCCTCCAGAGCATACAGGTTAGTGTACATGCTCTAGCAATGCCCCCTCCAGAGCACACAGGTTAGTGTACATGCTCTAGCAATGCCCCACAGGTTAGTGTGCATGCTCTAGCAATGCCCCCTCCAGAGCACACAGGTTAGTGTACATGCTCTAGCAATGCCCCCTCCAGAACACACAGGTTAGTGTACATGCTCTAGTAATGTCCCCTCCAGAGCACACAGGTTAGTGTACATGCTCTAGCAATGCCCCCTCCAGAGCACACAGGTTAGTGTACATGTACATGCTCTAGCAATGTCCCCTCCAGAGCACACAGGTTAGTGTACATGCTCTAGCAGTGCCCCCTCCAGAGCACACAGGTTAGTGTACATGTACATGCTCTAGCAATGTCCCCTCCAGAGCACACAGGTTAGTGTACATGCTCTAGCAGTGCCCCCTCCAGAGCACACAGGTTAGTGTACATGCTCTAGCAAATGTCCCCTCCAGAGCACACAGGTTAGTGTACACATGCTCTAGCAATGCCCCCTCCAGAGCACACAGGTTAGTGTACATGCTCTAGCAATGTCCCCTCCAGAGCACACAGGTTAGTGTACTTGCTCTAGCAGTGTCCCCTCCAGAGCACACAGGTTAGTGTACATGCTCTAGCAATGCCCCCTCCAGACCACACAGGTTAGTGTACATGCTCTAGCAGTGTCCCCTCCAGAGCACACAGGTTAGTGTACATGCTCTAGCAATGCCCCCTCCAGAGCACACAGGTTAGTGTACATGCTCTAGCAGTGTCCCCTCCAGAGCACACAGGTTAGTGTACATGCTCTAGCAGTGTCCCCTCCAGAGCACACAGGTTAGTGTACATGCTCTAGTAATGTCCCCTCCAGAGCGCTCAGGTTAGTGTACATGCTCTAGCAGTGCCCCCTCCAGAGTACACAGGTTAGTGTACATGCTCTAGCAGTACCCCCTCCAGAGCACACAGGTTAGTGTACATACTCTAGCAATGCCCCCTCCAGAGCACACAGGTTAGTGTACATGCTCTAGCAGTGTCCCCTGCAGAGCACACAGGTTAGTGTACATGCTCTAGCAGTGTCCCCTCCAGAGCACACAGGTTAGTGTACATGCTCTAGCAGTGCCCCCTCCAGAGCACACAGGTTAGTGTACATGCTCTAGCAATGTCCCCTCCAGAGCACACAGGTTAGTGTACATGCTCTAGCAGTGCCCCCTCCAGAGCACACAGGTTAGTGTACATGCTCTAGCAGTGCCCCCTCCAGAGCACACAGGTTAGTGTACATGCTCTAGCAATGCCCCCTCCAGAGCACACAGGTTAGTGTACATGCTCTAGTAGTGCCCCCTCCAGAGCACACAGGTTAGTGTACATGCTCTAGCAATGCCCCCTCCAGAGCACACAGGTTAGTGTACATGCTCTAGCAATACCCTCTCCAGAGCACAGGTTTTTGTACATGCTCTAGCAGTGCCCACTCCAGAGCATTCAGGTTATTGTACATGCTCTAGCAATGCCCCCTCCAGAGCACACAGGTTAGTGTACATGCTCTAGCAGTGCCCCCTCCAGAGCATACAGGTTAGTGTACGTGCTCTAGCAATATCCCCTCCAGAGCACACAGGTTAGTGTACATGCTCTAGCAGTGCCCCCTCTAGAGCACACAGGTTAGTGTACATGCTCTAGCAATGCCCCCTCCAGAGCACACAGGTTAGTGTACATGCTCTAGCAGTGCCCCCTCCAGAGCACACAGGTTAGTGTACATGCTCTAGCAATGCCCCCTCCAGAGCACACAGGTTAGTGTACATGCTCTAGCAATATCCCCTCCAGAGCACACAGGTTAGTGTACATGCTCTAGCAATGTCCCCTCCAGAGCACACAGGTTAGTGTACATGCTCTAGCAGTGCCCCCTCCAGAGCACACAGGTTAGTGTACATGCTCTAGTAATGTCCCCTCCAGAGCACACAGGTTAGTGTACATGCTCTAGCAATGTCCCCTCCAGAGCACACAGGTTAGTGTACATGCTCTAGCAATGTCCCCTCCAGAGCACACAGGTTAGTGTACATGCTCTAGCAGTGCCCCCTCCAGAGCACACAGGTTAGTGTACATGCTCTAGCAATGTCCCCTCCAGAGCACACAGGTTAGTGTACATGCTCTAGCAATGTCCCCTCCAGAGCACACAGGTTAGTGTACATGCTCTAGCAGTGTCCCCTCCAGAGCACACAGGTTAGTGTACATGCTCTAGCAGTGTCCCCTCCAGAGCACACAGGTTAGTGTACATGCTCTAGCAGTGCCCCCTCCAGAGCACACAGGTTAGTGTACATGCTCTAGCAATGTCCCCTCCAGAGCACACAGGTTAGTGTACATGCTCTAGCAGTGTCCCCTCCAGAGCACACAGGTTAGTGTACATGCTCTAGCAATGTCCCCTCCAGAGCCCACAGGTTAGTGTACATGCTCTAGCAGTGCCCCCTCCAGAGCACACAGGTTAGTGTACATGCTCTAGCAATGTCCCCTCCAGAGCACACAGGTTAGTGTACATGCTCTAGCAATGTCCCCTGCAGAGCACACAGGTTAGTGTACATGCTCTAGCAGTGTCCCCTCCAGAGCACACAGGTTAGTGTACATGCTCTAGCAGTGCCCCCTCCAGAGCATACAGGTTAGTATACAGTGTACATGCTCTAGCAATGTCCCCTCCAGAGCACACAGGTTAGTGTACATGCTCTAGCAATGCCCCCTCCAGAGCACACAGGTTAGTGTACATGCTCTAGCAGTGCCCCCTCCAGAGTACACAGGTTAGTGTACATGCTCTAGCAGTGCCCCCTCCAGAGTACACAGGTTAGTGTACATGCTCTAGCAGTACCCCCTCCAGAGCACACAGGTTAGTGTACATGCTCTAGCAGTGCCCCTCCAGAGCACACAGGTTAGTGTACATGCTCTAGCAGTGTCCCCTCCAGAGCACACAGGTTAGTGTACATGCTCCACCCTCCATAGTATACAGGTTAGTGTATATGCTCTAGCAGTGCCCCCTCCAAAGCACACAGGTTAGTGTACATGCTCTAGCAATGCCCTCTCCAGAGCACACAGATTAGTGTACATGCTCTAGCAATGTCCCCTCCAGAGCACACAGGTTAGTGTACATGCTCTAGCAATGCCCCCTCCAGAGCACACAGGTTAGTGTACATGCTCTAGCAATGCCCTCTCCAGAGCACACAGATTAGTGTACATGCTCTAGCAATGTCCCCTCCAGAGCACACAGGTTAGTGTACATGCTCTAGCAATGCCCCCTCCAGAGCACACAGGTTAGTGTACATGCTCTAGCAGTGCCCCCTCCAGAGTACACAGGTTAGTGTACATGCTCTAGCAGAACCCCCTCCAGAGCACACAGGTTAGTGTACATGCTCTAGTAATGCCCCCTCCAGAGCACACAGGTTAGTGTACATGCTCTAGCAATGTCCCCTCCAGAGCACACAGGTTAGTGTACATGCTCTAGCAGTGCCCCCACCAGAGCACACAGGTTAGTGTACATGCTCTAGCAATGTCCCCTCCAGAGCACACAGGTTAGTGTACATGCTCTAGCAGTGCCCCCTCCAGAGCACACAGGTTAGTGTACATGCTCTAGCAATGTCCCCTCCAGAGCACACAGGTTAGTGTACATGCTCTAGCAATGTCCCCTCCAGAGCATACAGGTTAGTGTACATGCTCTAGCAGTGCCCCCTCCAGAGCACACAGGTTAGTGTAAGTACTAGGTACAGCCTCCAGGGCATACTCTAGCATTGAAATCTCTTACATCTCTGTTTACCTTTTAGAGTATGTGGGGTTAAATCATATGGGGAAATCAGGGGTTTTGAAACTATGTGGGAGGGAATCAGAATGTGTTAAATTATATGGGGGGTCAGGGTTTTTGAAATTATAGGGGGGAAGTCAGGGTTCATGAAATTGTGAGGGGGGGGGGGGGGGGGCGATGAAGCATGCACTCTTCTGGTAAAACATGGTAGCATT
The DNA here is from genome assembly GCA_028752905.1 of Cladorhizidae sp. MBARI D1340-BT2. Lineage (NCBI taxonomy): Eukaryota > Metazoa > Porifera > Demospongiae > Poecilosclerida > Cladorhizidae > Cladorhizidae sp. MBARI D1340-BT2. The sequence continues at coordinate 3,869,950 of JAQNBH010000002.1, read as the reverse complement.
GAGAACAAGAGAAGAAAGACTCAGTTGATATAGCATATTGTAATGACCTTAAAACAATTTCGAGAAAGTTTATTGTAAAAGAAGAGTTCTCTTTATTTTAGCGGCTGAATACTTAACCTCAAGGAGAATTTTCTCTGCTTAGAATTTTCTCTGCTTAAATCATTATAGTACCAGCATCTCAACCAATAGACTTGAGCCAAAGGACATTGGTTGAAGTGCTGGTGGAATAGCTGAAACCTACTGTCTGAAGAGATTTAAATAGTAGATGAGCGTCTCATTGGTCAGGTGGTTGTTTGTGTGTTGCTATTAACTTACTTTGAGATTTCAGGTTTGTATACCGTTCACAGTCTATCTTCTCAGGAGTCGGGAAATGTTTCGTCCTACAGGTCAGGACAGTTCCAAGGGAGTGTCAGATGACCTACACGTGCTTGCAAACACTTGACTTCATCCCAATACTTGTTGTCCACAGATGGTTCCAAACCTGATTTAAATACTAGCCCCCATAACAATACGTTCTCTTGGAAGATGAAGAGGAGAATAGAGCAGCAGGGAGCAGGTTGGACGGTTTAATCGACAACGTTTCATTCGACAGCAATAAAATGGGCGGTGATTATCACGAGGAAGTGGTGAGTCACACAAACACCTGGAGTTGAAGAGACCAATGTCCATTGGCTTCGAAAGAGATATGTGCATGGCATCTGAGGAGGATAAGGTTGGTCAAAGGACACCTGCAGTGAAGGGTAACAGTGCTCGGGGGACACCTGAGGTGGAGGATACGGGCAGTTATGGGACATCTGATGAGGAGGAGGAGGATGGTCAAAGGATACCAGAGGTGGGTGATAAGGGTACTGCCAAGGTGCAAGGTGGAGGGCAACTTGAGGTGGATGGTGAGGTGAAGGTTGATGCACAAGGTACTGGTGCAGCAGTGGAGGAGCTGATGATGGTGAACTCAGCCTATGTCAAGGACCTCCTGGAGAAGAGGAAGGCATCCGAAGAGCTGAAGCAGAAAAGTAAGTTGACTCTTCCTTAGCTTTATTAGGCAATTCATGCAGCAATACGAGTTGGGAGGCATCATAATTATGCTTATTGTGTATACTAGCAGTGAGGGATCTGGGTTCTGGGTGGAGTGTATCTCTTATCACTGACCAGATTGTGGGTCTAGTGTTAGTGAGGGATGCTCAGGAAGTCCATGTTTGGAAAACCTCTCCCTTTGCCTGCTGCAGAACTCAGGAGCTCACAGCATTTTAAAAAAGTGCTAATATGAAGATGCACAAAAACAGACTGTCATGGGGAACACCCACAGTGATGTCTGGTTCCCTGTCATTGTGTGTATGCTCCATAGTCTCTGGGGAACACCCACAGTGATGTCAGGTTCCCTATCGTTGTGTGCATGCTCCATAGTCTCTGGGGAACACCCACAGTGATGTCAGGTTCCCTATCGTTGTGTGCATCCATAGTCTCATGGGAACACCCACAGTGATGTCAGGTTCCCTATCGTTGTGTGCATCCATAGTCTCATGGGAACACCCATGGTGATGTCAGGTTCTCTCTCATAGTGTGCATCCTCCATAGTTTCTGGGGAACACCCACAGTGATGTCAGGTTCCCTCTCATTGTGTGCATCCATAGTCTCTGGGGAACACCCACAGTGATGTCAGGTTCCCTCTCATTGTGTGCATTATCCATAGTCTCTGGGGTACACCACAGTGATGTCAGGTTCCCTCTCATTGTGTGCATTCATAGTCTCTGGGGAACACCCACAGTGATGTCAGGTTCCCTCTCATTGGGTGCATCCATAGTCTCTGGGGAACGCCAACAGTGATGTCAGGTTCCCTCTCATTGTGTGCATCCATAGTCTCTGGGGAACACCCACAGTGATGTCGGGTTCCCTCTCATTGTGTGTATGCTCCATAGTCTCTGGGGAACACCCACAGTGATGTCAGGTTCCCTCTCATTGTGTGTACGCTCCATAGTCTCTGGGGAACACCCACAGTGATGTCAGGTTCCCTCTCATTGTGTGCACGCTCCATAGTCTCTGGGGAACACCCACACTGGTGTCAGGTTCCCTCTCATTGTGTGCATGTTCCATAGTCTCTGGGGAACACCCACAGTGATGTCAGGTTCCCTCTCATTGTGTGCATGCTCCATAGTCTCTGGGGAACACCCACAGTGGTGTCAGGCCCTCTCATTGTGTGCATGTTCCATAGTCTCTGGGGAACACCCACAGTGATGTCAGGTTCCCTCTCATTGTGTGCACGTTCCATAGTCTCGACGATCATTCTGTTTAGAGCAATGAGAATTGGTAGACATCATCGCTTGTGTGAGGTATGGCCTCGCTCTGTTTATGGAGACAACCAAAGCTGCAGGAAGGAAACTGCATGCTTGAACTGGAAGAGAACAGTGGCTGGGAAGCGTTCGTAGACCTCAATCGTGCATCCGTGCAGCAGCAAACTTGGCATATGTCACTAATAAAATGGATGGCCGCCATTGTTGTTTAGAGCATCTCTTCGAGGGATAATTCTGCGGCTTATTGGGTAATGCAGCATGGCCTAAGTCCAGCCCAGTCTGTGCCAATATCCTCTTCCTAGCTTCAAAACTGTTGGGTTGATCCCTGGAGAAATACAGCACAGCTGTCAGCCTTATATATATATATATATATGTACCTTGAACTCTGGTTGTTAACCTCTTGTTGTTTGGCACACATAAAGTTGTTAAACGTCCATTTTTTTGTCAAGATCTTTGTTATTTATTTCGCTGTGAAGCGCTGAGAAATACATGTAAGTACTGATGCACTTGTACATTAGCTGCACTGCCTGGCAATGAATTTCAACAACACATTGAGGCAAGAATTTTACCAATATTATCACGTGCTTCAATTGTCTGTGGTTGTCTGTAATTTCCAGAGCTTCTTGGTGCTCTTTTGCGTGGGAATGCTGACCCTTTACCCAGTCTTCTAGTAGCGCGGATAACTCCTCCATGGCCTATGAAGTTCCGAAACCCTTTCTGACGTACCCAATGATTGTACTTCTTACTGTGTGAAGATGCCAATAGCGAGCCTGTCACAAGAATTGTTCTCACCTTTGGCTAAAAGAAGCTTTTTCCCTTTAAGGATGTCCAAATAATTCGGTAGTGAACAAGCTTCCGAGGAGTCGTGTCAAACTCAAAAGTCTACCTGAAAGACTGTCACTAGCTCTTCTTAGTTCACCTCTACAGACCTTCTACTTTGTAACTGGCCTCAAGAGACTGAATCTTTCTTATAGTCTGGTTTGAGATTTTAACGCCTTCTTCAACTAGCTCCGAGATTAGGTACTCGATCTCCTCCGTCTAAATTTTAAAAAATATGGAAAAGTAATTTTTCTGTTATTTAGCAATAGTGTTTAGTAAGTGCCTTTCTCAGCATCCATTTTCTTGCAGGTTGGGAGTAGCTAAACAACCAGTTTATAGTAGGTACATGTATGTATGATATAATTTTTAAACTTTCTCAGAGGTTCTTTGTGGTGCAATTGACGAGCATGGTGACCCCCTTTCCCCAACCCTTCTCCCAACTCCCCACCCCCTTCCTGTTTGATACACTGTTAGTGGGTACAATACTGGTAGCAGGAAATCTTGGTGCAGTAAATTCTGTGAGGGGAAATAAACCTTGTCTCCAGCTAACACTCCACTAGGTCAGTTCAATGACATAATCCTAGCATTACATCATCAGCAGCATTATCACATGCTCTAGCCCCCTCCCCTCCTAAACCTAACTTGCTAGCCACAAGCCTAAGCACTGCCTTAGCCCTAACCTTAGCCTCCCCCTCCCATCTGAAGGACCAATTCTGAACTAATCAATATGGTGTATTGATGTCATCGTGATGATGTAATGCTAGTATGGTGGCAGTAAGTATAGATAGTGCTCGTGCAAGCAGTGAAGACCAAGCTGGCATGTGTGCTGACATGGTCATTCTACGACATGGCGGTGATCAACGGCATGTGCGCTAACTTTGTGGGAGGGTCTTTGCGTGATGTTTGGGTGTTACTCTTACGTAATTGTTATAGCCATTTCCTCTGTCCATCTCTCCACTCCTTTCCAACTTGACTCCTTCCACTTCCTCCATCATCGGGTCTTTGTCCTTCACCTCCTTCCATCTTACTTATATTTCTTGACTCTTTCTTCCTCTCTTTTTCTCTCGTTCTATCTCTGTCCTCCATTGATTGCACTTCCTCCTCTCTTCACTCATCTCCTTTCACTTGCATCAATCTTATCTCCCTCTTTAGTTTCCCCATCTCGTCTCTCTCTCTTGTGTCCCTCTTTCCCTCTCTCCTCTCTTCCCTCCCCTTCTCCTCCCATTCCCTCCTCCCCTCCCCCTCCGTCCCTCCCTCCCTACACTCTTCCTTCTCCCATCTCTACCCCTTGTCCTCTCCTCCCTTTCCCTCCTCTCCTGCTCCTTCCTACCCTCCCACCTCTCTGTCACAGAGCTGGTAAGTGGGTAAGGAGATGGAAGTTGGTGCACACTCGTACTATGCATACGTCCATACATCGCAAAGACAACGATAGGCCAGTGGCTGTCACCTGTCTCTCTGTGTCCAAGTAAGCAAGATGCCATTATACAAATAATATTGCACCTGGTATGATTTATACATCAAATAACATTGTACTTTGTGTGTGATTTATACATGTATATATACAAATAATATTGCACCTGTGTGTATGATTTATACATGTACCGTAAAGTACGCAGCAAGCGCCCACGGGCGCGTTACCTTTCAATTCCCAAATCATAGATGTGGGCGCTTGCTACATGTAGTGGGCACTTGCCTCGTGATATTGGTGAAACAATTCTTAATAACGCACATCGGGCTGTTTTGGGGAAAATAAAGTCAAAGAGTTGAAGCAAAAATATCTATCTCTAGTCCAGGGCAAAATGTTATTTTGTTCTGGAAAGTAACATTTAGCTAGTGCTATTCCTCAGGTTCACTGAAAGACGCCAAGTCGTTCACATCTCCATCTAAATCAGCGAACGGATCTTCATCGCTATCTCTCTTCTCTCTGATTCGCTCAGCGTCGGAATGCAATCTCTAATTAGACTATCCTTAGAGCCAAGACCTCTGCATCCAACTGATGGCTACAAATTGGTGCCCCACTGCTGAGGTTCCTCTTCTTCTTTCCCTTCCCAATGTTGATATCAAGCAGCTTGTCATAGTTCTGATTCCATTTTCTAACTCTCTTTCGGTCTACTCCATCTTTTTTCGCTGTGTGGGTCACGTTTTGTATGCCTGTTGTCCTGTACAATTCTACAACTTCAGTCTTGAAAGAAACAGTGAAGCTTCTTATTTTTTGTCCTGCATGACTTTATGCAACTGTGTGCCATTTTCAATTACAGGTAACAGTTCTGCCAAGGTGGCATTATCAAAAATTAAAAATAAGATTTTTTCTGAACGGACGACAGCGGAACGCATGCGTGCGCGGTGAGGTTGAATAAATCTATTTTGGCGCATGCGCTTATATTACGATCAATTTCTATATAGTGGGCGCGTGCTACATGAACCCTACAAAATCCTAGATCGCTGAAAAAGCCTAGTGGGCGCTTACTACGTGGAGGGCGCTTGCTGCGTACTTTACGGTATATACAAAAATAATATTGCAACTGTGTATAATTTATACATGTATACTGTATATACAAATAATATTGCACTCTGTGTGTGATTTATACATGCACAGTATATTGCTCCATGCTTTCCAGGGATCACAAGAAACTTTTTGTGGGAGACTCAAGAGGCAGAATTTACACCTGGACTGTCTCAAATAACTTAGGTGAGGACTGCTTGATATATACACAGATGCATGCACCAGCAATTTATGGTGTGTGTGTGTGAGAGAGAAAGGAACTAGAATAATGATGAAGGTCACCCACACACATGTGTGCTCTAACAGGAACTGTGCTGCTAATAACTTTAGTCCCATCTGCCTATTGGAAAGGTACTTGCTTAGCTCATGTATTAAAAACAGCACTCATCACAACTGTCATGTACAAGGGACTCTTTCTGGCCACATGACTATTACTGGAAGTTTCTCTTGCAGAGGAAGGCTACACGGACCCCTCTGCCTACTGGGAAACATTTGCATTCCCTTCGCCTTGCAGAAAAGCAGCACTTGATTTGTTCGCTATATGCTTTAAACTGTCACACGTTGCAGTATGGACAATACACACACACACACACACACATGCACACACACACATACACACCTGTAGACACACTAGGGAATAGGAAGAACTCCTCGAATATAAGTGAAGAGTGTTTTTCCTTGTGTTGACCATTTCCTTGTACTCGTTGCACATGCTCACGTCACCACACTTGCATGATGAGGTATGATTTGTGGGTCAGTGGAGAAGTTTGGTCAATGTGTTCACAGGTGTGATGCAGCACTGGGTGTTGGACAGCACTGCCAAACATTGTCACAGCTGTGAAGTGGAATTTACCTTTAGGAGAGGAAACATCATTGCAGGGACTGTGGACAGATCTTTTGTGCCAGGTATGCACGTCTCTCTCTCTCTTCTTCCCCAGCTGTTGCTCATCTGTTCCCTTCCTTCTCCCCCGTTCTCAGAATAATTTTAAATAATCTCACCTCCTTTACTGACAGCAGTCAATGATCGAGGCTTGCAAAACACCACTAGCTTGCCCAAAGACTGCTACTAATAGGTCATTCTCAGGAGGCATCGGTCCAAATCCAGTGACTAAAACTATGAAATATTCCTATAAGTAAGCAAGTGGTAGCTTCTACTGAATTTTCTGACTGGATCACTCAAGCCTAGCACACCTCAGGCTTAATTTAGCAACCATCTTCTTGCAATCCTTGGCTTGGGTGCCTAGCAAAGACTAGAGCCTCAGCTCCACAGTACAAGCTGCTGCAGTGGTCCAGGTGTGCCGCCACACAGTACAAGCTGCTGCAGTGGTCCAGGTGTGCTGCCACACAGTACAAGCTGCTGCAGTGGTCCAGGTATGCTGCCACACAGTACAAGCTGCTGCAGTGGTCCAGGTGTGCTGCCACACAGTACAAGCTGCTGCAGTGGTCCAGGTGTGCTGCCACACAGTACAAGCTGCTGCAGTGGTGCAGGTGTGCTGCCACACAGTACAAGCTGCTGCAGTGGTCCAGGTGTGCTGCCACACATTTCAGCCACTCATGAAGACTTACTAATTGTGGATGATTTTTGCCCTATGAAAATGCTCATGAAATCATTGTGCAAGCAAAGGAATTAAGACGAACCTGAAGCAAAATGTGTTAAAAAAATATATTTGGTATGCCGTGGCTCTGCAGATGATGGGTCTCTAAGTCTAGCGTGCAAAATGCCTCAAATATAGTGCACCTCAAGGACGCGATTTTGTCTTCGATTGAATTATTATCCTTTATACGATTATTTTCAGCTGACATTGAGAAGGTTTTGAAATGTTGGCATTAAAACAGCTGATTGAAGGAGAAGCCTCGGAATATTGACCTTTTTGCTTATTTAATTACTTACAGATCCCTGACATTATAAGACTGGACGGATTAGAAGCATATATTGGCTCTGATTGTGTATGTGTATATATATATATATTGTGCACTCGTAGGTGCAGCAGCTACGAATGCGAAGTCGAGAGGCTGCGAATACACAGGATAGTTGGGGTGTGTGCCAATTGTTTTCACAGGATCGCCATGGAAAAGAGCAGACTTATTTTTAGAACAACTGATACGGGTATTGTGTGACAATTTCACGGATCGAAAATGGTCTGATATTTATCTAATTGTTGTTTTAACATTAGTGCATTCATTCATTTATTTTGAACATATTAGTTGCAAAAGATGGTGTATATATATTGAGCTAATGTTATATGTGCTAAGCACTGTTAGTGTCCATCACCTGGTGCCTATGTGGCTTTACTATCAGCTGATGTTGCTATTATTTTTTAACACTCACACGTGCATGTTCACAAGACAAGAAGTGTTTTATTTAATATATATGCATGTACAGTATGTGTGCATGTACAGTATGTGTGAATTTTTGTATGTATGTGTGAATTTTTGTATGTATGTGTGAATTTTTGTATGTATATATGCATGTATATATGTGTATATATGCATGTATGTATGTGTATATATGCATGTATGTATGTGTATATATGCATGTATGTGTGTATATATGCATGTACAGTATGTGTGCATGTACAGTATGTGTGAATTTTTGTATGTATGTGTGAATTTTTGTATGTATGTGTGAATTTTTGTATGTATATATGCATGTATATATGTGTATATATGCATGTATGTATGTGTATATATGCATGTATATATGTGTGTGTATATGCATGTATGTGTGTATATATGCATGTATGTATGTGTGTATATGCATGTATGTATGTGTGTGTGTATATATCTGTTGTTTTGGTGTTTATTTCGTTCATTTTTGGAGGCATGTGTAAGGGTGTGGTTTGTATCACATTGTGGATTGCTAGCTACCAGTATATAGCAAGCTCATGCGAGTCTTAGCGTCTCATTGTTCCTGATGAAGGCTAGAGCATCTAGTGGAAACATGGAGAGAGTAAAATCCTGAGAAGGTCATTGTAATATGCTTTTTGATGAGCAAATGGAGTCCTCAGCAGGGAGGGAGTTGGATGGTAAACTTGGTATTGCCACATATGGCATATCTATCTATCTATATATGTATCATCTATATATGGATTCACTGTATATTCACCCTTTAAAAAATATGAACAAGTCGCCCTCCTTAAAAAGGCCGGCTTATTTTCACTGGGAAGTGCTCGTTATAATGAGAAATATCTGAAGGATCAGCAGCTCATTCCAAGAAGGAGGTATGGAAACTGCTGCACAGGCCAATGGGAATGGGCTGCATGTTTAATAGCTGACAGTAAAGCATGTACAAACTATTATGCATCTTGGTTAAGTAAACACTAGGGACACATTGGCATAATATGTAGCTACTTATAGAGAGGATAATCATGCATATAGTCAATGGAGGAGACGTGTGCCAATGATGGAGAACATGCTAAACATACTAGACAATGTGACGAGTGGGAACTATCACTTGAACAAGTTCTCGTCAGCTTCTTCATGGTCATGCTTTACTACTGTGGGAATTCCTTCAGAATTATAGCCCACTCTTAGTATAGTGTGCTTCCTGCCTCCAAACAAAGCAGCTTTCAAGTGGTCTTACAGAACTCCTCACTGCCATACGTCCGCATATATACACGTTTCCAAATATGCCATCCCTTTGCATTGTAGGCATGAGGTTAAACTCTGTAAGTGATGCATATATTCCTGGCTACTTCACCATATCAGAATAGCATCACAACTTCATGATGACATCATTGATGTACACTGCATTCGGTTTTCAGCTAATGCTAGAGCTACATAGGGCAATGCTAGGGCTACATAGGGCAATGCTAGGGCTACATAGGGCAATGCTAGGGCTACATAGGGCAATGCTAGGGCTACATAGGGCAATGCTAGAGCTACATAGGGCAATGCTAGAGCTACATAGGGCAATGCTAGGGCTACATAGGGCAATGCTAGGGCTACATAGAGTAATGCTAGGACTACATAGGGCAATGCTAGAGCTAGCAATGCTAGGGCTACATAGGGCAATGCTAGAGCTACACAGGGCAATGGCTAGGACTACATAGGGCAATGCTAGGGCTACATAGGGCAATGCTAGAGCTACACAGGGCAATGGCTAGGACTACATAGGGCAATGCTAGAGCTAAATGCTAGAGCTACACAGGGCAATGGCTAGGACTACATAGGGCAATGCTAGGGCTACATAGGGCAATGCTAGGGCTACATAGGGCAATGCTAGGGCTACATAGGGCAATGCTAGGGCTACATAGGGCAATGCTAGGGCTACATAGCAATGCTAGGGCTACACAGGGCAATGGCTAGGACTACATAGGGCAATGCTAGGGCTACATAGGGCAATGCTAGGGCTACATAGGGCAATGCTAGGGCTACATAGGGCAATGCTAGGGCTACATAGGGCAATGCTAGGGCTACATAGGGCAATGCTAGGGCTACATAGGGCAATGCTAGGGCTACATAGGGCAATGCTAGGGCTACATAGGGCAATGCTAGGGCTACATAGGGCAATGCTAGGACTACATAGGGCAATGCTAGGGCTACATAGGGCAATGCTAGGGCTACATAGGGCAATGCTAGAGCTACATAGGGCAATGCTAGAGCTACATAGGGCAATGCTAGGGCTACATAGGGGGGGGGGCAATGCTAGGGCTACATAGGGCAATGCTAGGGCTACATAGGGCAATGCTAGGGCTACATAGGGCAATGCTAGGGCTACATAGGGCAATGCTAGGGCTACATAGGGCAGTGGCTAGAGCATCTAACAATGATAGGAGTTGAGTCTTGTCCCATGTGGAACCAGATAAAATTTAAAAAAAGTTTAATCTCCTTGTTCGCCACTCAATGCCTTCATTCATTACTAGTAGCAAGACACTTGCATCGTGTTTTCTGTTTATAGGCTCACAGCCACATACAAGTACACACGTATGCTTGTATGTAGTGCGCTTGACACGAGAGGAAATTTCTAGAAAACCAACGGGAACTGATCACTTCTTGGGTAACGAAAACGTGCAGTTGTCTCAGCTGGTTCTGTTCTGCTAACAGTGCAGTCTGCTCGCACTTGCGCAGCTTGTAATTGTTCACAAATTGGATGGGAAAACTAGTCATGTTATAATTGTTTGTGCCACATGGAAGGGAAATTGGAGGGCAATCAAGTTTGAAAAAACAAGTATCAGCCACAAACATTCTTGACTCTCACAAACAAACAAAAAAACATCTGTGGTTATGAGGTTCTGGTACACCACCTGTGGATGGGAAGTAGTGATAGGCATTCTGTGATTTAGAGGATTTTTAAGGTGATCAGGGCACAGTTTTAAGGGATTATATTGGTCATCATTGTACAGTATGAGCCTTCATAAAGCATATGATTGTAAAGTTCTTGAAATCAGTATCTTCTGATACCAGTCATCACTGTACAGACTTACAAGTCTTCATAAAGTATAATTATGGTTGGAAATCTCTTGAAACTACCTATTTTCTGGTACCAAAATTAATTGCAAAGGCGAAATAAAAAAACAGTTATGAGTTACAAATTTCGAGAATTTTTTTATTTAGTGCTTTAATCTCCCCATAGTTAGAAAGCGAAGATGGTGGCTTCATGTATATTCTCCCACCACAATCAAATTCAACAAACCTTTCACTAAAGAGCAAATTTGCAAAGCCCAGATCATAAACACACCTGCTGTTAAGCACTATTAAAAAAAAATAAAAAAATCTCGACTGGTAATTGAGAGATATATAAGCTTTGTTGTGTTTGGTATATACCATTTGGAGCCAATATAAGGAGTGCTATGGTGTTACTAGTCAAGAATGAAATATGCTAAAACCTCCCCCCCCCCTCTTGGCTGTGAGATACCAATGTAAATCAGTAATCCAAGTGTAACCAAGGTACTAAAACACGGGCATGCTCGGTACTACGACAACACAATACAGACTATATAGCAGAAGCTTACAAAATGAGTACAATTAATAAATGGAGTACAATGTCATCATGTGGCTTTTCCACAAAGGAGTAAATTACTATCACTACTATTTGTTATTATTGTTACTATTATTACCATCATCATCATGCATTATACATGTCCACATAGTGGTTACAGTTAGAATACACGCATAATAAATATTACACATATCCCTGAGACGCTGTTCTTTAGCCTAGATCTTGCCGAACAGTTTTGGATACTAAGATGCTGCTGAGAGCTTCATTGTTGTGTTGTTTTGTCCACCATTTAGAGCCAATATGAGGAGTGCTATGATACCCTCCTATATATATATATATACAAAATCTAAAAAACTATTTCACTGATTTTTTTTTGTTTGTTTTTTGAGCCCTACATACAAATATTACTTTCAAGTCACTTGTGAGCCTGTGTCAAATATTAGCTACAGGTCAACTGTGAGCCTTTCAAATATTAGTTTTCAGATGCTTACGATTTTTTTTCAAATATTGATTTCAAGTCACTTGTGAGCTTATGTCAAATATTAGTTTCAAGTCACTTGTGAGCTAGTGTTAAATATTACTTTCAAGTCACTTGTAAGCCTGCATCAAATATTAGTTTCAACAAGTCATGTGATAACACATAAGTATTACAAACATGTACATCACAGAAACACATACTTACAACACACTTAGACATAACCACATTAGAAAGCAAAATTGGTTTTGTCAGTTTTGTGAAATGTAGCTGGAGTTCTTGTTAAGATTCTAACGTACTTTAGCTTGGTTGAGACGTTAGTTGTACCTGTAATCTTGATACTGCTCGACTCAAGGCCACCACATTTACTACAGCACAGTAGTGTGAAATCAATAACTAACACTATAACAGTTTATTTTAATAAACCTTCTCAATCGACTTGAAATTGCACTTGCTCTACATTTTGACTAGAGCTCTAACCTGTTGAAGTCTCTCGATGTTTCAATAGATGCTCTAGCCAAATTTCATGTGATTATTGAGAATGTTACTGTAATGTTATTATTATGTCAATTGAGTGAGAGTTCATTGACAATATCAATGATACTAATAGCTAAGAGTATCCGGCTGTTCAGGCAGGGGAGGGGACCAAAGATCTTTCATCATCTTGCCATACAAAAGTTCATTTCTCCTCTGCCACCACTTCTCTACCCAATACATAACACACTTGTCCACCTCCCTTACTCCCTCCACACCTTTCCCCAATAGCAATGCCACCTTTCCATCCTTGTCTATTCCGATATTCATCCAGCCACTGTCCAGCTGATCTCTCCCAAATTCTCCGCACATTACCAAGAAATGTTCTACATCTTTCCCTGCTCCACTATCACATATGACATCTCTCATCCCTAACTATCACATATCTCTTCTTATCCTCTAACAACCCCGCTGAGGCAGTCCTCAGTCTAAATTTCAACATGCACGGACTTCACATACCTCTCCACCCCAGCACCATTCTTTGCCAATTTAAAACTTGAGTGTACTCTTGGTGTTCACTTCCTCCTCCCAATCCTTCTCATTTCTCACCTTCATTTTACACACTGATCCAACCTCATTGTTTAAAGCTCAGATTTCCCATCTTCTTCCCACCATCCAGTTCCTCCACCCCCGCTTAGTTTATTTACAACTATTTTCACCAATCTGCTCTGTTCCAACACCTCAAATCCCTTACCAAACAAAACCTTCATCTCTTCTCTTCCTGCTTCCCTTCCCCCACCCCATATCTCCCCATATTGCCACTCCTGCTACTGTATTACTTTCTCCCAACAATCTCTACCCACTCTCATCTGTGCTGACTCCAACTCCTTGGAAGCATTACATCTTCCTGTCCACCACACTTCAGCTGCATATTCTATGTAACTTAGGTCTCACTAGAAGCTCCCAACCATTCTTCCTCTGTCTACTTCCACCTGCCCATTCACTCTACTCATCCATGTCACCTTCCCATCCTACTCTTCTGCTTTCTTTGCCATCTTCTCTACCTGAACATTTACCTCTTAGAAGCTTCCTATCAAACCAAGTATATACGCCTCTTCCAATATCTCATCTGACAATTCACTCCCTATTTCCTTACTACCATGACCTTGCTCTTCTTACTATTAAACTTCATCTTCCACCTAACACATAGTATTCAGCTGGCTGCAATATAAAACTGATCTGCAGCGGGAACAAGTCAGAAAACAATTTTTAATTGCGCGATTAGCGTCAAATTTCCAGCGACCGGCCGTGCTTAGGGGGCGCTGCGTTTCCCGGCTCAGCCCAATAAATGTGTCGGGCAAGTTATTTTTCTCAGAGTTGTTGTTCAGATTAGATTCTGTATTTACCTGCGTTCCTCTGATCTGCCGGTTGGTTAGCCTTTTACAGGTCGTTTGACGTTTGACTTTCATTTATGGCAGGGATTTTGGAGATTCACTGATCCTCAGGTAAATAATCTTCCAATATTTACTATTAGTTTAAATTTTTGGCAGACCATATGCCATCCGTTGGTCCTCCTTAGCTAGGGCTAGGGGGCTAGGGCTAGAGTGAAATATTCATGTATATAATGATTGATTGTTGTTGGATGAGCTAGATTTTTTTTTTAATTATTAATATTAATACTGTTATTATTATTATTATTATTATTATTATTATTATTATTATTATTATTATTATTATTATTATTATTATTATTATTATTATTATTATTATTATTATTATTATTATTATTATTATTATTATTATTATTATTATTATTATTATTATTATTATTATTATTATTATTATTATTATTATTATTATTATTATTATTATTATTATTATTATTATTATTATTATTATTACTATTAATACTATTATTAATAATACTATATTGTTTATATTGTTAATATTATTCTCTCAGTTGACATAATAACATTAAAATCACCTTCTCAATAATCAACTTCAATTTTTTATTCGCTCGATGTTTCGACTAAATGCTCTAATCAGGAATATTAAAAACAACTAAAACATGCGTACGTGTGTGTGTGAGTATTGTCTAAGGAATTAAGATAGTTTGCCAATGTATAACTAGTCAGAATGTGGAATATCTTGTCTCCCTGACTCTGCTAGCTGTTGCTTGAATGGCTGTGCATGCACAGAGTAGTTTTAACACTGGGTTTAAATTTCATGTCTTATAGTACTCAGTGTGTGTACCAGGCTAGTACTGAGTGTGTGTACCAGAAATGGCCACACCAGAGATATGAAACCACTTTGGGAACTCCATCCCTTCACTGTTTGCCCACACAAGCACCTTCAGACGCAATCTCTAGCATCACATTTTTATTATTATCATTTTGTGAGGAGTTCACACTTACCATGTGTGTTGTTTTTAGCCTGCACATGCCCAGTAAACTACTCGATCATTTATATCATAATCAAAGCTTTGGATGAGGTGAGTAAGCAGTGAGCACAACTACCATCATGAACGGCCTCTTCCAGGTCTTCACCTCTGTTTCTGGAAACTCTTCTGCTGAGGAAGGCATCCTATACTTGCCTGGAGTTCTTCACTCTTGAGAAAGGAGGTGCCCATGGATAGATTTCTATGCTATTTTACTGAATATAGTCTCTTGTCGACGTACTGGACAGTGTGCTGCAAAGGTTTTAGTCGCTTACATCAATGGAGCAGATTCTTGTACCAAACTGCAGATTACATTTGCATTCTAATGATATGAACTTGGAAGAAAAAAACTTGCAGCTATAAATATTATTGTTATAAAGTTGGTAGTCGGTAGAAGTGGCTGTTGAGTTGGTAAGCTACAGCATGGAGTGTGTGCAGAGTTGGTACCAGTGTTGCCATGATGACTAATGTACCACCTGCCAGACTGGTGCTCTCCTAATAGTAAAGCAGCTTCCTCCCAGGAAGGAGTAGAGAAGTTGGAGGGGCAAATTCTTCTCTTGTGTAACAGGTGCACTTTGCCTCACAGTAAACCAAAACGTAGTACTTGTGACCATCAAATATCACAAGGTATTCCATAAGTGGATTTTCTAGTGGATAGACATGTGTCTACCACCTAATTCAGATTGGCAGGAAGCTTGAGGTTTCTTCGTAGTGGTTTCCCTGATGTTCAGCAGGACATTTGGAAGACTTCATCTTCACTGTTTTCATGATCACTGCAAGTCCATTGCTCATGGTAGAGTACATTAAAACATGAACATCTTCATTGAGCACATGTTCTTATACTCTGTTGAAGTACTTTCCGGTCGTCCGAGTACCTGTGGCTCAGTGATGTGTAGGAGCTGAGACGGGCTGTCTCCCTGTGGCTCATTGATGTGTAGGAACTGAGATGGCCTGTCTCCCTGTGGCTTAGTGATGTGTAGGACTATGACCTGTGTAGATGAAGCAGAGACACCATTGCCTATTCTGAGGCAATGAAATTCTATTCTAATGGCTTAAGATTTTTTTCTTTTTTCCTCTTCTTCTCCCAGCAGCTTAACCCTTTCACCGCTGACTTTCCTGGACATTTTTCCTAAAGTATACCAGCTACCAAAAAAAAACATTATAAAATCAGCAATCCATTCATATCAGTTGTAATTTTGTCATGTGATAGCACCATTGTTTATAAACAATGTGATCTCATTAGTTAACCACATTATCAACCACAAAATATGAATATCATTATGCTAAATTTCTCTATCAATATCTAACATTTAATCTACAAAAAATGTTTATAATATATTTACTCATTTAGTTAGCATTTAGTAAACATTAGTCATAATAATTTAGGCATATAGCAATATATAGCGGAGGGTTTTTGACAAAATTTGATCATATGATTCTATAGCCCAGCAATACAATGTTATTGAAATTCAACTATTTGAGAAAGAACATGCAAATACAAATATGTAGATACTTTAGCTAACCTGAGAAGGCTTCCTGATCAATTTCATTATAACTAGAGAGCTGGTTATAGCAAAAGGAAGAATCCTGAGGGTCTAAAGTAGGGTCAACTACAGCGGCTAAAGAATGCACTGCTGCACGATCAGAACTTGCATTTCCAAGGTAGCCACATATTTCTTCACCTTCTTCTTCCTCTGACTCATCCTCAGTGAGAGCAAAATTCTCGCTAGAAACCAGGGAAAATACTTCTTTAAGCGTTAAACATCCACTCATTTTTAGGTCGTCAAAACTGCGAACCGTCGGTAGTTGCAAGTATTTTTCGCTAACTAATCGGGCGTTTCCGGATGTGATTTTTGGACTTCATATAGAGTAATAGTTGCTCTTTCCGGTGGTATGCAAATTATGACTATAGGCCAAGCGATCGATTTATTAGCGATTTTTAAAGTCCATTACGCCATATGGCGCTTACAGCGGTGAGAGGGTTAAGAAAGAATTTCATTGGCTCACAAGGTAGAAATTAAGCATGTTTTTTATAAAAAAACATTGATATTTACAGTGTTTCATGGGGAGGGTTTGAGTGCGGGGGGGAGGGGAAGAAGGGGGGTGCTGGGATCCCCCCCTCCCCCAAACTCAACGTTTCCTCCATTCCTCTCCCAACAATTATGGACATGCAGTGCTACTTTGTTTAGCATGTTAAATGCCATGGGGCGCAAACTCGGAAATGTCGGTGAAAAATATAATTAATTTATAACTACTTGCCCATCCTTGGTCCTCACATGCCCAATAGACAGCTCTATGGATTTTAAATCATTACTTCCAGTTGCACAGGGTGAAAGAAAAACTAAAGATAATAATCAACTTCAAATTTTATTCACTCGATGTTTTGACTAGATGCTCTAGTCTTCATGAAGGCTAGAGAATCTAGTCGAAACGTTGAGGGAATAAAACTTGAAGTTGATTATTCGGAAGGTGATTTTAATGTTATTATGTTAACTGAGAGTTCGTTGAAAGATTTTTAATGGCTGACAATCACAACTGCGTTCATGAAGGATCTCTTCCTTGCTTTTGCTACTTTTCTGGAAGTTCTTCTTTGGTAGAAAGCAGCACGGGCACCTAAGCTTACCAGGAATCATTCTGAACTCCTTCACTCTTGTGCAAGGAGGTGGCTCCTGCATGGATTTCTTTGTTGTAAGTTCTGTTGTAGACATAGAGTGACGTAGCGCTGCGTAGATCCTGTCTGCTTACATCAATGGAGCTGGTTCTGGCATGAAACTGCAGCTTATTGTATTTGCATTCTACACATTTAAGAGGCTTATTCTTAAACAAAAAGTTATAGCTAAAAATATAATTACTACAACAAAACCATTTGCAAAGTTTCTTGTGGTCTCTGGGCATGCCCCCTGAGCCCTACTAGCTGGACTCTGGGCATGCTCCCTGAGCCCTACTAGCTGGACCCTGGGCATGCCCCCCTGAGCCCTACTAGCTGGACTCTGGGCATGCCCCCATGAGCCCTACTAGCTGGACTCTGGGTATGCCCCCTGAGCCCTGCATGCCACCCTGAGCCCTACTAGCTGGACTCTGGGCATCTCCCCCTGAGCGATACTAGCTGGAATCTGGGCAGGGAGGCCTATTAGCTGAACTCCAGGCAAGCTACCCGGCATGCCTCCTTGAGCCCTACTAGCTGAACTCTGGGCAGGCCACCCTGAGCCCTACTAGCTGGACTCTGGGTATGCCCCCTGGGCCCTACTAGCTGGACCTGGGCATGCCCCCTGAGCCCTACTAGCTTGACCCTGGGCATGCCACCCTGAGCCCTACTAGCTGGACTCTGGGCATGCCCCCATGAGCCCTACTAGCTGGACTCTGGGTATGCCCCCTGAGCCCTACTAGCTGGACCTGGGCATGCCCCCCCTGAGCCCTACTAGCTGGACCTGGGCATGCCACCCTGAGCCCTACTAGCTAGACTCTGGGCATCTCCCCCTGAGCCCTACTAGCTGGAATCTGGGCATGCCTCCTGAGCCCTACTAGCGCCTATTAGCTGGACTCCAGGCAAGCTACCCGGCATGCCTCCTTGAGCCCTACTGGGCATGCCCCCCTGAGCCCTACTAGCTGGACTCTGAGCAGGCCAGCCTAGAAGGTTGAGATTTATTTTTATTTTGATGCATTCCGACACAATTCGGGTGAAGCAGGATTGTGTGTTGTTTTATTACGTAGCTCCTTCACTCTTGAGAAGAAAGGTGCTCATGGAGGGACTTCATGTTGTGAATCTTGTTGTAAACATGGCACATGATGTGCTGTGAAACTTTTGGTTGTTGACTTAAATGGAGCTCACTCTTACACACTAAACTGCAGATTGTATTTGCATTCTGAACACTTTAACAACCCACAAAGTCGGTGGCCAATTGGTTGCTGTAGCAGTTGATACATTACAACCTACATTATCTGCCAAGTTGAGAGATTCCTGTGTTGCCATGACAATGACATCATGTACCTTGATGCCACCTCTCCTCTCTTAACTGTAAAGCATTTCCCCTCTTGGGAGGGAGCAGAGACATTCTGTTAGGAAGGAGGTTGGTGTGTGCAGATTCTGGCCTGGTGTCAAGGTGGACTTTATACCAGACCAAGCACAGAGCCTAGACATGAGTATATATTTGTACTAGACTTGGTGACCTCTCAAATGATTTCTCTTCTATATATGCATTTTCTATAGTAATTATTGGGTCTGTGTCTACCGCCTAATCAGGGTTGGTGAGACTACCACCTGCTGTGTAAATGACTGAGGTTTCTGCGGAGGGGGTTCTTTTCCTCTATGTGGCAGCTTGATATTTGTAAGACTTGATCTTTGTTGTCTTCGTTTAATGAATACATGCACCACATCCTGCATGAGGTGGATTACCACCTGCCATCTTGGACCTGTGCCTGTTGCTGCTGTTTTTACGCATGTAGCTTTGGGTAGCTTCTGGGTTTATGCCTGTTGCTGTTGGAATTATGCCTGTTGCTGGATTTATGCCTGTGGCTGCTTGGTTAATGAATTTAGCAGCTAATGGGTTTATGTCTGTAACTGCTGGGTTTATGCCTGTAGCTGCTGGGTTTATGCCTGTAGCTGCTAGGTTTATGCCTGTAGCTGCTGTGTTTATGCCTGTAGCTGCTGGGTATATGCCTGTAGCTGCTGGATTTATGCCTGTAGCTGCTGTGTTTTCTGCCTGTAGCTGCTGGGTTTATGCCTGTAGCTGTTTGATATATGCCTGTAGCTGCTGGGTTTATGCCTGTAGCTGCTGTATTTTCTGCCTGTAGCTGCTGGGTTTATGCCTGTAGCTGTTTGGTTTATGCCTGTTTCTTCTGTTTTTATGCCTGTAGCTGCTAATCAATTTAGCAGCTGGGTTATGGCTTGTAGCTGCTTAGTTTATGCCTGTAGCTTTTGGTTTATGCCTCTACCTGCTGCGTTTATACCTGTAGCTTTGGGTTTACGCCTGCAGATGCTGGGATTATGCCTGCATCTGCTAGGTTTATGCCTGTAGCTGCTATTTTTATGCCTGTAGCTGCTGGGTTTATGCCTGTAGCTGCTGGGTTTATGCCTGTAGCTGCTGGGTTTATGCCTGTAGCTGCTGGGTTTATGCCTGTAGCTGCTATTTTTATGCCTGTAGCTGCTGGGTTTATGCCTGTATCTGCTGGGTTTATGCCTGTAGCTGCTGGGTTTATGCCTGGGTTTATGCCTGTAGCTGCTGGGTTTATACCTGTAGCTGTTGGGTTTATGCCTGTAGCTGCTGGGTTTATGCCTGTAGCTGCTGGGTTTATGCCTGTAGATTTTGGTTTATACCTGTAGCTTTAGGTTTACGCCTACAGCTGCTGGGATTATGCCTGCTGCTACTGGGTTTATGCCTGTATCTTCTGGTGTTATTCCTGTAGCTGCTGTTTTTATGCCTTGATTTATTCCAGTAGCTGCTTGATTTGTTTGTGTAGTTGATGTGTTTAACACTGTTGTTGCTGGGTTTATGCAGGGGGTTAGGAACTGGTCCGGCAGACCCGGCAGCTGCCGGACCAACGTTTAAATACCAACCTCCAGTTATCAATCAACTTTACTGAGAGCACTCTCAGACTCTTCTCCAGCCAGCTTTCTTCAGTTGTCTTGTTTCAAAATTCAAATGAAGCCCACCAAACCACGCCCATACATTTTTGCGCGTGCTATTTTAGTATTATAGCGAGCGGATCATGGCCACGAGTGACTCGAAACAGTAAAATTCCTGACCAATTCCAGCCTAATAGGCTCTACAAGTTTCCAAAGCGGAAATTTGGAAAAGGCAAAGATGAGAGGTTTAAAAGCTAGCTTAGGTTTATCTGTACTGCTGCACATCACATCTATAATATAGCTGTAGTAGCAAGGCATTATTATAAATCTAAAACGTAGCTACATACCAACCATCCATGGTCCAGGACAGTCCTGAGATTTTTTTTGCATTTTTCACAATTTAGACTAGGAGTCCAGGACTATAAGCTGATTCAGTACTGCCAATCATGGCATCTAGTGATGCCAGCCACCTTGTTCATATGGTCAGTGACACTGTATTATGTTACTGTAGCATTAAAATTCACAGTGCTAGAAAAATCATGAGGCTCAACCACCAGAAATAAAGGCAAAATAGAGTTTGCATTATCAGGACAATGTATTTATGATCCATTTCAAAGTAAATAACTAGTTTAACTTATTTTAACTGAGCTGTACTAGAGCCATGTTTCCACAAAGCCTTAATCCAATCATCCAACTTGGTTTAGTCTAATCCGAGTTACATACTAATACAATAATCCAGATTAAAAACACCAGATAAAACACCTGATAATAATAGCTAACCTATAAAAATAGGTGGAGTACAATCCTTTAGACATCTTGCTACAGTGCACGATGAATGAAAGTGCATAGGAAAGAACCACTAATGTACATAATGGCCAGGGAATGGAACAAAACCACCATTAGTTGTCCAGGTAATTGACCAAGCCAGGTTGGAATGGATGCCAAGAGTCCCGAAAATGATCCATTTATAACGTTTTTCGGAATCGAAAAGCTCCAAAGTGTTTTGAAAATGGATGGAACAGGAGAATCTCATCAGTACACTGCAGTTAAAGATTATTATTGTTGCTTTTACTTGAAGCAATAGACTTGGCCATGTCAGTAATTCAAGATCGCTTTAATCAGCCAGGATATGCTGTTTACCAAAATCTTGAATTGCTGTACTGCTAAGTTAACTGAAGTTGTTTCCTTTTATGGAGATGACTTCAATAAGAGTGAGCTTTCAACTCAATTTCAAGCTTTTAGTTCAAGTTTTTTGCTCACGTGAGTCAGATGGAACTGTAATATCTTGACTTTTCTTCGCAATCTTTCTGATAGTCAACGTGCATTTTTTAAGCAGGTGTGCTGGATTGTCCGTACTTACAAAGTACTATGAAACAGGATAGACTTAATCATCTAATGATACTAAACTTTACAAAGAAGCTTTGGATCGCCTTGATCTAGTCACAATTGCAAATGAATTTGTGAGGAACAATGAGCACAGACTCCGAGTGTTCGGGAACTTATTTCACTAGGTTTATTCCAGGTATATCAATTACCATAATATTTCTTTTCAATAAGGTGCGTGTCCCCCCCCCCCCCCCCCACGCCTCACCAATCCCAAAATGCTTCCTACCCCTCTGTTATGGCTGTAGTTGTTGGGTTTGTTTGTGTAGCTGCTGGGTTTATGCCCGTGGCCAGTGGGTTTGTACCTGTAGTTGCTGAGTAGATCTGGTATGCCAGATCGAGTCTGAAGTGTTCCTAGTAAATAGGTCTGGTAGTACAGTTGCTAAGTGAAGTCTCTAGTGTTGCTAGTGAGTAGGTCTGGTACAGTAGGTTGGAACCTACATGTACTTAGAAAAAGAACTTGATTAGCGTCCTACTGATAAACTAGTAAAGTATGTTCCTTTTTATTTGTTACCGTATTGAATGAAGGCATGATTAAAGTTCAACACTCAAATCAAATAATTTGATGTATAGTGCATGTTGATGAGTATAGTAGACTACCATTACCACGGGCGTATATAAATTATTAGGGGGGTTAGACATTCACACCCCCTACCCCCCTTAAAATTTTATACCTGATGATACTGGATAGGCTCCTGCCCCCACTTTTTTCTAAACTTGAAGTTCTCCCCGCCAGCCCTGATTACCAATATTTTCCTATTAGTCACACCAATGTAGATAGTCATCTAATCAAGTAGCCACAATCAAGCCGAGGTATCACCTTTACCTATAGTAGCCACAGGCAAGCCTCATGCATGGAAGTGTGACTTTTATAGTAGCCACAGTCTATTCTCATGCATAGAGGTAGTACCTTTACCTATAGTATTCTTAGTCGAGCCTCATGCATAGATGTAGACCCTTTACCTATATTAACCACAGTCAAGTCTCATGCATGGATGTAGACCCTTTACCTATAGTAACCACAAGCAAGCCTCATGCATTGTCACCCTTTACCTAACCTATAGTGGCAATAGTCAAGCCTCATGCAATGATGTAGACCCTTTACCTATAGTAGACACAGTCAAGCCTCATCTCATGCATGAAGGTAGACCATTTACCTATACTAACCACAGTCAAGCTTTGTGCATGAAGGTAGACCCTTTACCTATAGTAGACATAGTCAAGCCTCATGCATGGATTGGAGGTAGACCCTTTACCTATAGTAGACACATGAATGGAGGTTGACCCTTTACCTATAGTAGACAGTCAAGCCTCATGCATGAAGGTAGACCCTTTACCTATAGCAGCCACAGTCAAGCCTCATGCATGGAGGTAGACCCTTTACCTATAGTAGCCACAGTCAAGCCTCATGCATGGAGGTAGACCCTTTACCTATAGTAGACACATGAATGGAGGTTGACCCTTTACCTATAGTAGACAGTCAAGCCTCATGCATGAAGGTAGACCCTTTACCTATAGCAGCCACAGTCAAGCCTCATGCATGGAGGTAGACCCTTTACCTATAGTAGACACAGTCAAGCCTCATCTCATGCATGAAGGTAGACCATTTACCTATACTAACCACAGGCAAGCCTTGTGCGTGGAGGTAGACCCTTTACCTATAGTAGACACAGTCAAGCCTCATGCGTGGAGGTAGACCCTTTACCTATAGTAGCCACAGTCAAGCCTCATGCATGAAGGTAGACCCTTTACCTATAGTAGACACCGTCAAGCCTTGTGCATGAAGGTAGACCCTTTACCTATAGTAGACCCAGTGAAGCCTTGTGCATGGAGGTAGACCCTTTACCTATAGTAGACACATGAATGGAGGTTGACCCTTTACCTATAGTGGCAACAGTCAAGCCTCATGCATGGAGGTAGACCCTTTACCTATGGTCGCCACAGTCAAGCCTCATGCAGTGAATCTGTGTCGCAACACAGTTTATCATGTTTAAATTAATTTATGAAAGGTTTTGTCAGATAACAAAGTTGTCAGATTATTAAACATCGGATTAACAAAAGTAAACTCTAGTTAGGTTGACATGAACAGTTGAAAGCTCTCAGTGTGGGTTGGGTTGATAAGCTATGTAAGCTTCATTCTGGAAATGCTCTGTGAGACACACACACACACAACAATAAAACAATAATCATCATTTTGTGGATTTGCATCACCTCCTGTGTAGCTATATCAGCAACAAGACTAGACCACACCGTTTTATTGCACACATAAGGAGTAGAACTGGTGACCTCACAAATTTGGTTTGGAACATGCAATTTTGACATGATTATTCCTATACCTTCAAGTTTGGTTCCAGAAGGGAGCATGCAGTTTTATATATACTGTAGAGGTGATAGAGCTGCCATGTTGTGATTTTATCCCTCCTCCTTGAAGTGTCAGAGTTCATGACTCAGCAGTGTACTTATAGTAGAATCCTGTGTGACAATTGTAGACTTATTTGAAGACAGAATTGGGACAAATTTGCTAACAAGATAACAGTTGATAATTTGGTTAATTTTAGCTGACCTAATCCAAACCTAAGATTCCATTTGAGCTAAGTTGAAGTGGAATCAAAATAACTTGAGTGGCTTAAATTTTGATTGCATCACAGACAATGCTACAAATTCATGACACTAGCTACTTCCGTACGCAGCAGACAGTTGAACCTAGAGAAATGATGGCACTATTTTTGTACGCGAATTGTGCTTCAATGAGGACCTCCCATTTAGCTGTTGTCACGTTAAAAAGTGTCTGTTTCTGTTGCCCGGCGTGGTCAACAAGTTGCAGTTGCTTGTCCAACTTGATGTTAACTATGGAAAGGTTAGCAGATGTTTACGTAGAGGTCATGGCTGCCATTTGCCTTACTGCTAGGGTTAAGGGTAGAACTGTGTCATCTTGACTTGTGTGGGGGGGGGGGGGGGGGGAGGGGGTTAGCTTGGGCCAATGTTTGTACTAGACTTGCACACTGTTCCCCTGAAAGCTTTAGCATATACTTGCTCTGGCACTCATGGACTCCAGAGAAGTGTGGCCAACTGTTTCCTATACTACTGTAAAGTTCCTGTGATACCAAAAACATTTTTAAAGATATGTAGCTAATGTGATTGACTTTGGCCGAAAACGAGCCATAAAGTTATATTAATGTATTATCTTGATAGGTAACATTTTCCCGAGGGACACCATTTCAACTGTCTAGGAAGCATGGTCGGTGGATGAGGTGAGGGAATGTGTTGAAACACTTATAAACTTGGACAATTGTACGTATTACCTGTTTGTAAAGAATATGCTTATTAACTTTTTTAATCCACAATTTGTAGCATTTGCAAGCAGGGATGGCATCTAAAGAATCAACCACGCTAAAAAATTGTTTAAGTGAATTAGAACTTTCAATTAACATCAATTTAAAAGACATCGCCACTTTCTTACACAAAATAAATATCCTCCCCAGAGTGACTTACGATTCCATCGCTTATGGTAGATCCGTGCTGAGACCTGAAGAGAAAGCGTGCGAGGTGGTGGGTGTCCTTAGAAACAAAGTGGAGGAGGACAAAGATGTTTATGGGATCTTCATGGAATACCTGCTCACAGAGCCAAAATATCGTGTGATCGCAGAAATCTTGAAGAAGGAGTATGCGAGACTAGCTGAAGCAGCTCCTGCAAATTTGACGTCTGATTATACTGATGAAGGTGTGTTTTGAATCCCATAGCTGACTCATACGTCATGTTTATAATCGTAGGCAGGGAAAATTCCTTAATTTATGTTGGCAGTTAGGACTTGGCCCAATTCCTTAATGTTGAAGTCAGTTTAGCAGCTGGTATGATTAAACTTTGTGTGGGAATGCTCATATCACTTTTTCTATATTTTAAGCTCACTGTGGTTAATTCCAAATCTCACAATCCTTCCTAGCATTACATCATCATGATGTCATCATCAACACTGTAGCCATCAGTTCTGGGTTAGGGATAGAGTTACATTAGAGCTGGGGCAATGGATGTGGTCAGGGCAGTGGCTAGGGTTACTGATAGGACAGTAGGTAGGCAATGGCTAGATCAGTGACATCGTGGTGATGTAATGCTGAATTATTGTTCCATTCTTGCCACATGAGGAATCACCCTGTCAACATTGTACTAGTTTGATGTCTATATACATTTGCATTTTGCAAGAGCGACCATTATTAAAAGCTCGTGCATGCATTTATATATTGCTGCAAGATAATAACTATCTTTCTTGCTGCAAGATAATAACTATCTTTCTTGCTTGTTAGTACATGTGTAGCTCCACAGCTAGTATCAAGTGGTTCAGTATCGTTGTCATCAATCCCATGTCATCCATGGTAGACTGAGTTACTAGGGATGTACGAGGATGATCCACACATGGCAGAGACACTAGCAGAGTTACTAGGGATATCCATGGTTCATCCGCGCAAGTCCACATATGTCCAATGACCCCCTGTCAGAGTAGCGGGTGGAAGAGTTACTAGGGACATCTGCAGATGAACTCAGGATATCCTTAGTTACTCTACCATCCGCAGATGAACCCTGGATATCCCTGTGTGCTCTGGTTGTCTAGCACAGTGGATGTTTAGCACCACCTGGATGTTAGAGTAAGCTGATAGCTAAGTACTGTGTGCTCTGGTTGTCTAGCACAGTGGATGTTTAGCACCACCTAGATGTTAGAGTAAGCTGATAGCTACTGTGTGCTCTGGTTGTCTAGCACAGTGGATGTTTAGCACCACCTGGATGTTAGAGCAAGCAGATAGCTACTGTGTGCTCTGGTTGTCTAGCACAGTGGATGTTTAGCACTACCTGGATGTTAGAGTAAGCAGATAGCTACTGTGTGCTCTGGTTGTCTAGCACAGTGGATGTTTAGCACCACCTGGATGTTAGAGTAAGCAGATAGCTACTGTGTGCTCTGGTTGTCTAGCACAGGGGATGTTTAGCACTACCTGGATGTTAGAGTAAGCAGATAGCTACTGTGTGCTCTGGTTGTCTAGCACAGTGGATGTTTAGCACCACCTGGATGTTAGAGCAAGCAGATAGCTACTGTGTGCTCTGTCCTTCCATTCTGTTTTATCATAACTGGTCAACACAAGAAAACGTAATGGAATGCAATGCTGGATTATAATAAGTTCCATTCCAGCGTTTTTACTTGATATAGCACATGTTAAGTTTCGTTTGTTTGTTTTGGTGGGAGGTGTTTATTTGGCCCCTCATAGTGTTCCATATAATTTACTATGGCATACATGTCTAGTATACTACAGGAAGTGTATAGTATTCTACAGGAAATACTCTAATGAGATTCATAAAGTAGCAAAAGAACTCTAAACCCATTTAATAAATGTGAAAATGTCTTGCTTGCCTGTTGCCTTTGAGACGGGCCATCATGGAGCATGATGGTGAGGGAGAGCTTTCTGTTGGTGCAGAGATGAAATCTCATGGAGATCAAACAACAGCTACAACTAACCAATTCTGCTGCCAGTCTATAGAGAAGCAAGCAGGGAAGCCTGTGGTAGCCATTAGGAGTGACCCAATTGGCAATACCAGACTGAGATCACTTGATATTCAGCCACTACTTTTCAAGTTTCCACAAAGTATATACAGAGAGTGTGTGATAGTGTGAGGTAGCTTAACATTAGCCAACTCTATGCCTTTGTCAGGTGTAATAATGTTACAAATGACATGTGTGTAAGGCACAGCCCAGGGCCAGCCACCTCTGCACCCTCCACCACGTGTGTTGGTATAGGTCAATTGTAAATGCTTTACCCACTGTTAACGTTACGCAGTTAGCTGTATGTACTTACATCATCACGGTGTTACACAGTTAGCTGTGTGTACTTACATCATCACGGCATTAGTGTTACACCATTAGCTGTGTGTACTTACATCTTCACGGTGTTAGTGTTACACAGCTGTGTCTACTTACATCGTCACGGTCTTATTGTTACACATCTGTGTATACTGACATCATCACGTTGTTAGTGTTACACAGCTGTGTACACTTACATCATCACAGTGTTGGTGTTACACAGCTGTGTATGCATTACATCATCACAGTGTTAATGTTACATATCTGTATGTACTTACATCATCATGGTGTTAGTGTTACCCAGTTAGCTATGTGTACTTACATCATCGTGGTGTTAGTGTTACACAGTTAGCTGTGTGTACTTATATCATCACAGTGTTAGTATTACCCAGTTCACTGTGTGTACTCATATCATCACGGTGTCAGTGTTACACAGCTATGTGTATTTAATGTACATTGGCACACACATGTGGAGGGAGCCTCAGTAGAGTGTGATGTACATTGGCACACACATGTGGAGGGAGCCTCAGTAGAGTGTGATGTACATTGACACACACATGTGGTGGGAGTAGAGTGTGATGTACATTGGCACACACATGTGGAGGGAGCCTCAGTAGAGTGTGATGTACATTGGCACACACATGTGGTGGGAGTAGAGTGTGACGTACATTGGCACACACATGTGGTGGGAGTAGAGTGTGATGTACATTGGCACACACATGTGGTGGGAGTAGAGTGTGATGTACATTGGCACACACATGTGGTGGGAGTAGAGTGTGATGTACATTGGCACACACGTGGTGGGAGTCTCAGTAGAGTGTGATGTACATTGGCACACACATGTGGAGGGAGCCTCAGTAGAGTGTGATGTACATTGACACACACATGTGGTGGGAGCCTCAGTAGAGTGTGATGTACATTGGCACACACATGTGGTGGGAGTAGAGTGTGATGTACATTGGCACACACATGTGGTGGGAGTAGAGTGTGATGTACATTGGCACACACATGTGGTGGGAGTAGAGTGTGATGTACATTGGCACACACATGTGGTGGGAGTAGAGTGTGATGTACATTGGCACACACGTGGTGGGAGTAGAGTGTGATGTACATTGGCACACACATGTGGAGGGAGTAGAGTGTGATGTACATTGGCACACACATGTGGAGGGAGTAGAGTGTGATGTACATTGCCACACACATGTGGAGGGAGTAGAGTGTGATGTACATTGGCACACACATGTGGTGGGAGTAGAGTGTGATGTACATTGGCACACACATGTGGTGGGAGTAGAGTGTGATGTACATTGGCACACACATGTGGAGGGAGTAGAGTGTGATGTACATTGGCACACACATGTGGTGGGAGTAGAGTGTGATGTACATTGGCACACACATGTGGAGGGAGTAGAGTGTGATGTACATTGGCACACACATGTGGTGGGAGTAGAGTGTGATGTACATTGGCACACACATGGTGGGAGTAGAGTGTGATGTACATTGGCACACACATGTGGAGGGAGTAGAGTGTGATGTACATTGGCACACACATGTGGAGGGAGTAGAGTGTGATGTACATTGGCACACACATGTGGTGGGAGTAGAGTGTGATGTACATTGGCACACACATGTGGTGGGAGTTGAATGTGATGTACATTGGCACACACATGTGGTGGGAGTAGAGTGTGATGTACATTGGCACACACATGTGGAGGGAGTAGAGTGTGATGTACATTGGCACACACATGTGGTGGGAGTTGAATGTGATGTACATTGGCACACACATGTGGTGGGAGTAGAGTGTGATGTACATTGCCACACACATGTGGAGGGAGTAGAGTGTGATGTGCTCTGTTAGTCCCAGTAGCTGGTGGTTTACATTATAATGTTTTTCATGCCAATGGTCCTAAAATTTGTGCTGGTAGTGAGAAAAAGGAAAGCAGGGAAGTGGATAGCAGAGGGCAAGATCAACGACTCAGTTTATCTTCTCCACCCTAGAATTACATTACATTCCACTGAGGCTCCCACCACATGTGTGTGCTAATGTATAGTTTGGACACCTCCATATAGTGCACACCTCAAAAATCTGTCGCTCCCTCCCCACCCCCATATATTCGTGATGAATGGCTTCTAGGCATCTTTCCCAAATTTTTTTGGATTCCACTGGGTTCCTCCAAACAGAATGCTTCATGAAAAGAGAGTTTTTAATTGGCTCGAGTTGCTTTGTAGGGAGGTACCAGAAAAAATCCTCATTCCCGTGGGGGACATCTCTTCATTATCTCCAGATCTAGCAGACTCTAGTGACACCAAGTTATATTATAACAAGCATAATACAAATAGTATGTTATTGTAGGGAGAAACTTACCTTTTTCAGAGATGGTTTCCCTCAGTTCTTTCTCTTAAACTCATGTTGAGAGACTCAGCAAAAGAGTCCACGAGAACAACTCTAGCAGCATGGTCTAAAAAGAACAGTCCTACCATATTAACTGGAGTAGTTTGAGGCCGATGTTTTTGCTTCTGTTCACGAGGAGGTCCTACATATGCTATAAGATTTAGTAAAAAGTTCCTTGTGTTTGAGGAAAATGAAAGTTCAAGAATGCTCTGTACATTTCTTCAACATTGGTTTGGCCCACAGTAATGCTTTGCACATACATTGGGTTGCTGTGCAACTCCAAAATTATCTTATAAAAACTGGAACCTTTTCATTGACTTGTACTATTTGCAGTTCAAACGTTGGTCACTCTATCTACATTAGTGTATACACACACACACACACACACAGACACACACACACACAGACACACACACACAGAGAGAGAGAGAGAGACACGCACACATACACACACCACCACCACCATAATTTCTAGCGGCCGTTTGCACAAAACCACCTGTAGGTGCCACACCCACTACTCTACCTGAAGTTGACACACATACTATCCCTTCTGCAGGACACTCTACCCGATCTGAGCATGCCAGACCATCTGTGGAGGCCACACCTTCTACTCCACTCGTGACAGCCACAACCATTACTGAATGTGTAGGGTGCACACTGACTGATCCACCTCTTCCTAGCACAGCAACTTTATCTTTTCCTGCATGGCAACTTGCCCTTCCCCACAAGCCATTGCCTAAAAGAAAACTGAGGAGGGATTCTGAAAAAATGAATCACAAGTATTTTAAAATTCTTTGTCAACTTCAAAAGTTTCTCCTGGAGGATAGTACGAAACTTGATCGTGTGGATTGGGTGGAAAAAAATTTGTCCAGTTTCTCTACCATATTTGAAAAGATCGGAACAATTATCAGCGATAAGGATACCGGGTGCAGGGTGAAGAAGTTTATGGCATTCATCAGCAGCTACTGCTCATTCTTCAATTTTAAACTGCTCAAGCTGACATGTGAATGTCTGGATTACGAGGAAGGAATGTGCTCCCTCAAAGAGTACGAGAAGGATTTTGCTAAGTACGTACGATATCGCTTGGTCTACTGCCCATCAGGGCTTGGAATCCAAGGTCATGAGCATACTCGGGTTTGGGTAAAACTTGATGATGCTTACAAGCAGTGCAGAATTCATCATCTCGAGACCTTACAAGATGATATATGTGAGATTTTGGAAGTGGAAGTGTACGTATTCCCATTGGATGGAGTTGAGGAGGGCTGTGTGTGCGTTACATTTCACCTATCGGTTTCCTTAAAGGAAAGAATATTCCCCTTATCATGGAAACAAATCGATGCTATTCAACAGCTGAGATACAATGGGGCTCGAGTCTTAGAGATAGCAGCTGGTGCTGACACCTATGTTATCCACCATGAACAAGGTATGATCATTTAACTATAGTTCTTTAGATGTTGGCATGCACAATTCCCTCTGAGATAGCTCCCTGGTGGCCACTGCCACAGGTCTCGATTGGAGAAATAGTGACCTGTCACTAGTTCACCACTCACATAGGGGCCTGTGTCTAGCTACAATTGTCCAGGCCAGTAGTGAGTGACTCCATGCAATGTCTATGAGGTTCAGCAAACCTAATCGGCCTTGAGAGAAGGACAAATACTCAAGAACAAAGATGTTTTATTTTAAAAACTAACACTACCTTATTTCCTTAAATGAAATTGGCACCCCCATAGTGTTTGACCCCCATTACGAGTACGAGGTCTGAACAAAATTATTTTCTCCCTTTAATTGTATTTGCAACGTTGGTTTGTCTTGCGCATGCTCAGATAAGTTTTAATTCCAAGCTGAAAGTTCAGAATATTAGGAGAGTGGCAGGGAAGATGGAGAAATTCACTACCTAAAGCAGAGAGCAGCGGCAGCTGAAGGCACGTCACAAATTGCTGAGCTTACTTCCAAGCTAGAATGTCAAGAATGTCAGGATTCTAGCGACTCCTTCACAGACTTCGACGACAAAGAACTGGAAACGTCTGATATACTAGTTAATGACTGAGGACTAGCAAACTTTATTTCCAACTTTGTCCGGGCTCTGGCTGCTATTATTTCTCACTATATTCAATTTCTTTGTGTTAGCATTTGTTACTTTAAGCTCAACAATGACTGGGAGGAGTCATTGCGCGAGGATAAACGAGCTTACGTTTGCCAGGTGGCCACTAACATAGGTTTGGGCATAGCTGTGTATATACCCTCGAATTGTATTCACCTTCATTTAATGTGCACCGCATTGGGAAACCTGAAATGATTGACTGGTATCAACAATAGTGTATCCATGTAGACCACAAGCAGTTTGATGACCCCTTACCATATATATCATAGACGCCAATTATTATAAGCAAGCCTCTTACTGTGATCAGGGAGCGGGGGGTACTAGAGACCTCGTCTCTGTGGTCACTACAGTCGTCGCCAACCCTCCCACTTGGTGACTGACCCCTAATGCAAAGTACCTGGGGTCACGCACCTAACCCTGGTGCATGTGTAAGAGGTGAATTGCTTGAGTGCAGTGTGCTAGTGATACTAAATGTGTGTGCATGGTTTGACCAGGTTCCAGCAGTCAGCCTCGGACTGAAGACAAAAAAGCACTGGATTTCTCTTCTAATTCTGGCAGCGAGATATCAGATCATGAGGTGAGTGTGCTGATGCAATATATACTGCATGAGTGTGTGTGTGTGTGCATGCTCAGCTTGTGGTATGAGTGATTGTGACTTTGTGATCTTGTGTATTGTCAATGTGTGTGTGTGTGTGCATGTGGTTTGTGGTTGCCCTATAAGTGGGTGGATGGCTTGATTGATGTGTGCAGTGAGTTGGTCTTGAGGAATGTTCCTGTTGTGCTAAATGACCAACATTGTCAGACTTACTTGCAGTGTCATGTGTAGACACCTGCTTGTCTCTAAGGCTGGGCCTTACAGTAAAACTACAAGGTTATTATGACTGTCTGTGTTACATACCACATACCTGCAGTGATTTATAAAGTGATTGTTCTCTACAGTCTGACTATTCTAGTGAGCAAGAAGAGGTCTCAGATATCTGCAAAATAGTTTGTCAACCGACTGAAAGTGTGACTCACAGCAAGGCACGTGAAGGAGACCTTCCAGGAATAATGGCTGCCATGAAGAATGAAGGATACAACCCTCTGGTGATTAGTAAACAACACATAATCATTACCATACCACATGATAGCCGTGCATGTCAACATCACATGATAGTCATGCATGTGTGTATGACATGATATCTGTGCATGTGAGCATCACATGATAGTCACGCATGTGTGCATCACATGATAACCGTGCATGTGAGCATCACATGATAGTCATGCATGTGTGCATCACATGATAGCTGTGCATGCATTTGGTGTGATTTCTGGTAAATATAGCATAAATCCTGGCACTTATTGCATAGTCAGCAATAAAATAGGCTCTTAAATTATGGCCCACGTGCAGAGGTAATGAATCTCCTATAGGCGTGAATCTTTGTATCTACATACCTTGCTGGCTGTCGAAGATGGTGAATGACTGAACTCTTGCAGAGCAGAGCCTGGGGAGCATCATATCTACTACAAGTCATTCTCACTCCTAGAAGTGGGCTTAACACTGACTCTTGGGCAGGAGGAGGTGTAGTCTTAACAAGTGAAGGCTGGAAAGTGTAGATATGGCCAGACAATGATGTGGTACTACAGTACTTCAATTTTTGGGGGAGACTACTGCACATGTATTTTTTCTTTTTACTTCTTGTGGTTGCCACTTTATAACTCCATAGAATCCGTTAACTTCATGGTGTGGACTTGATATATAGCTCAAAAGATAGGTCTCTCTCTGTGCTCTCTGTTGATACTAAAATATTTTTCATAAGTATAACTATAGCCAAGTTACTGGAGCTACAAGTGGAGGAACCTCAAAACCCATAACGACTGATTTTGTGGCATAAATATCTCCAGATTACAAAGTCCTAACGAATTGAAATTAGCACCAGTAGCCAGACTCTAATCACTGAGTGTTTTCATTAGGCGCTAAAATGTAAGTACAGTATACCCTCGCATATCTGAACCTCGATTATCCGAATGCTCGGAATGTTTTCATTTAAAAACTGGTAATGATCATCACTCGTCAAATCGTTTACGTAAGTTGCACGTGCTAACTAGTTCAGTTTGCTTGGGCCAGCAAAAGGAAGAGAGTAATTTTGTTGGTCGAGTCAAAGATAGCCATTCTAAGCAAGATATCAAATGGAGCCAGTCTAGCCGGACTAGCGAGAGTAAGGCGTAGGGAAGTTGACAGTAACGGAGATAAAAAAGAACGAAGCCAAACTTCGAGAGTTCGCAGGCAACCTTGACTGTCGCGGGATAAGTTCAGCTCGCAAAGTCATGTTCCTTGCTAAAGACGAACAACTAGAAAATGCTTTATGTCTGTGGTTTGTTCAGAAAAGGGGGCAAGACACTCCAGTCAGTGGACCATTGCTCAGAGAAAATACAACACTATGAATATATAAATAATATGAAAAAATATGTATGTAAACAGCATGCCTTTTACTGAGGACCTAAATCCTTCTAGAAGAAAAAAACAGCATAATTATATAGCTCAAAAGATAGGTCTCTCTTTGTGATCTCAGTTGATACTAAAATATTTTTCATAAGTATACTGAGGACCTAAATCCTTCTAGTACCAGGAAGTGAGCTTCTTATTATCCCAAGGACCTGCAGATTAAAAGGATATTGAAAATAGTTCCTACGTGATTCAGCATTTTAATTACATTCTTGAATTTATAATTAATATTAGTTGTTTTTTTGCGTATCCGAACTTTTAGCTTATCCGAACTACCTTGGGTCCCAACGAGTTCAGATAAGAGAGGGTCTACTGCACGTGGTCAAGCGGCGCGGGTGGAAAGTGAATTTCGTTAATAATCCATAAAACTCATTTTCCACCCATGTGCTTGATCGCGTACTTACATTTTAGTGCCCAATGAAAACACTCATTGAATAGAGTAGAGCTTCCTCTAGCCACTGGTGCTAATCAAATCTTTAGCACTTTGCAATCTGGAGAGCAAAATCAGACATTCAAGTTTTGAAGATCCCTCCACTTTAGGTCCAGTAACTTGGCTATAGTTATACCTATGAACAATATTTTAGTATCAAAAGAGAGCACATAGAGAGACCTATCTTTTGAGCTATAATAATTATATCAAGTCCATACCATGAAGTTTACAGAATCTACGGAGCTATAAAGTGGTATCCACAAGTTTTTTTATTTAAAAAAAATGGTGCTGTCCCCCCACAAGGCTGGAACCAACAGCAAGTGTACATATGCCCAGCCAATGATATGCTACTACAGCACTTAACAAGTGAAGGCTGGAACCAACAGCAAGTGTAGGTATGGGCGGGCCAATGTTTACAATATGCACTTATTTCTATGGAAAATAGAAATATTTAGTTTCATATTTGACACATGCAGTACATCTTTAAAGATTATTTCTCCTATTAATGTGTGCATTTCTTAAATAAACAGCCACTTCCAGAACCTTCCCCTGGAGCCAGTGCTGAGCCTCAACCAGAAAGACAGTCTGCCTCTCCTAGACCCAGTGCAGAGGATGTGTCCTCAGAAGGTAAAGTTGAGAATGGTCCAACCGACTGGTCATTACAGTGTGAGTGCTTGCTGGTGCACATTTACTGCTCTCTCTAGTCATTACAGTGATACTGTCCTCCCCCATAGATAGGTTCACACAGAAGTAGCCTAATGAGACTATCCTCCACATAGATAGGTTCACACAGAAGGAGCCTAGTGAGACTGTCCTCCCATATAGAAAGGTTCACAAAGAAGGAGCCTAGTGAGACTGTCTTTTTCCATGGAAAGAACTTTATCTGACCAGGGCTGTAGCCAGAGCTTATAAACATATAGGCTTGGGTTTTCCGTGGTGTGTGCTCACCTGGAAATTATTTTTACCCTAGCTACATAGTCACTAG
Organism: Cladorhizidae sp. MBARI D1340-BT2; assembly: GCA_028752905.1. Classification (NCBI taxonomy): domain Eukaryota; kingdom Metazoa; phylum Porifera; class Demospongiae; order Poecilosclerida; family Cladorhizidae; species Cladorhizidae sp. MBARI D1340-BT2. The sequence continues at coordinate 3,833,837 of JAQNBH010000002.1, read as the reverse complement.
GTATGCATTCTGTGGGTAGTCAAGTGTGAGCAGAGAACTGTCATCAGTGCATCATTTCAGAGTGAGTCATTCATTCAATAGGAATATGAAGGGAGAAAAATAATTGTTTCATTTGCCTCACGCTGGCTACAGTGCTGCCCCTTCTAGTTTAGCAAACCTCCTCCCCACCCCATCAATTTCCCCCTCCTCCCTCTGCTGGCCCCTCTTGGCAAGACAATATTGGCACATAATATTTAACTGAGACTCCACCCACTTACATGTACAGTATATGTGTGTGTGTGTGCTGAGTTGAAGAAGTCTGAGGAGAAAATAGGCAAAGACAACATAGGTAAGGGAGACGAGGAAAGTGTCCTTAAGGAGGGAGGTGTGTAGTTGATACTCCACCCACATACTTGTAGCTCAATATGTACCATATTTGCTGGGATATAAGTCTCACCTGGGTTTAGGTCACACCCACAAATCTACTTAGCACTGTATTACATAGTTGGTGTTCCTGCATAGAAGTTGTTCTTACCAGCAAAAGAAATAGCCAGTTGGCAGCTTGAAACTAGCGGTGAAGCTAATGCACTTCTCAGAGCTGAGGCCAACTGAAATTCCCTCTGTTGTGAGGAGGTCACTGATAGCTACTAGCTGTACGTGGAGGAACAGTGACCTGGACTAGTTCTCCACTGACGTAGACACAATTGTCCAAGCCAGTAGTGAGTGACTCCATGCAGTGTCTATGAGGTTCAGCCAACCGGATCGGTCATGAGATACCGACAGACAGAGACTCAGAACAAAGATATTTTATTTTAAAATCAGACAAGAATATTGAATTGACTGCTCCAAATAGAACGAAAACTGTAGCATACACATATACATGAGGACCACAATCCGATGACCCTTTACCATATAACTCAATGAGCAAGTCTCTTCTGGTCAGGGAGGGAATGGCACTAGAGACTTCGGCTCCATAATCACTACAGTCATTGCATCCCCACACACTTGGTGGGTACACACTGGCTGATATTGCCTGGGGGCATGCACATTAACCCTGGTGCATGTGTAAGAGGTGAATTGCTTGAGTGTAGTGTGCTAGTGACACCTCAATGTGTGTGCATCACTTGACCAGGTTCCAGCAGTGACCCTCGGATTGAAGACAAGCAAGCACTAGTCTCCTCTGCTACTTCTGCCACTGCAACATCAGATCATGAAGTGAGTGTGTTGAATATTGCTTGATGAAAACTATGTGTGTGTGAGTGTGTGTATGTGTGTGTGTTCAAGTATTTGTGGTTGCCATATAAGTAGATGGTGGGTGTGTGCTCTGAGTTGTTGATTATTATGTTGATTAGGAATATTCTTGTTGTCCTAAGGAAGTATTGTAAGATGCACCACCAACTATGTCAGACTAACTGTGTAGCATGAGTATACCTGCTTGTCTCTAAGGCTGGCCATTTGCAGTAAGATCACAAGGTTATGAGTGTCTGTGTTGCTTGCAGTCATCCTTAAAGTGATATGTTGATTGTTCTCTGACAGGCTGACCATTCTGACCATTCTGACAAGCAAGACGATATCTCAGATATTGGTGTGAAAGTTTGTCAGCCGAATGAAAGTGTGACTCACAGCAAGGCACGCGAAAGAAACCTGCCAGGAGTAATGTCTGCCATAAAGAATGAAGGATACAACACTCTGGTGATTAGTAAACAAAACACAATTATTACCACATCACATGATAGTCATGCATGTGTGCATCACATACTAGTCATGCATGTGTGCAGCACATGATAGCCGTACATGTGAGCATCACATGATAGTCATGCATGTGTGCATCACATGATATCTGTACATGCAAGCATCACATGATAGTTGTGCATGTGTGTATCACCTGATAGCTGTACATGTGAGAATCACATGATAGTTATGCATGTGTGCATCACATGACAGACGTACATGTTAGCATCACATGATAGCCATGCATGTGAGCATCACATGATGGCCGTAAATGTGAGCATCACATGATAGCTGTGCATGTGAGCATCACATGGTAGCCATACATGCGTGCATCACATGATAGTCATGCATATGTGCATCAGATGATAGCCGTACATGTGATCATCACATGCTAGCTGTGCATGTGAGCATCACATGGTATCCATACATGTGAGCATCACATGATAGTCATGCATATGTGCATCACGTGATAGCATGCATATGTGCATCACATGTTAGCCGTACATGTGAGCATCACATGAT